>CAMXCT020001059.1:105000-184067 GCA_947184155.2 Cladocopium goreaui
GGGAAGCAACTCATATTTTTGGAATATTGGCTGGAATTGCCATGTCTAATAATGGTGTATATAACTACCACGAACAAGTTGGCCATTTGTGATCCGTGATGCTTTGAAGGCGTTGATCATGACAGACTTTCCCATTCAACATGCAGAAGGGTTCGGCATTTCCCAGGCTTGGCATTCAAACCCAGAATTGGATGATGCAACAATTTAGAGGAAACGACTATACTTCAAGTCTTTTCAATCATACATGGTTTGCGGTGGATTTTCCCGTCAATGAAAGCCTTGATTCAAGATTCCGGCACAGCGATGAACCCAGGTTTGAATGACCTTGCCGTGAGCAGGTGCTGCGCAGTGAATGCAAAATTCATTGCGCAAACATGTCTCGTAGATCCCGTGGCATAGCGGACAAATAATAAGCTGAAACCACTTTATCAGATTTATCACAATACAATACAATATACAGATATTCTGTAGATATTCTATGGATAATATCATTCTATAGACATTCTATAGTTATGATTAGTTATGCATATGTACCATCCTGCTTGGGGTGATGAAGAAAAAACTGAAGGACATATTTTTCGGATGAACTTTTTCAGCAAGCAGTGACCTGGTCGAATCTGTGAGCTGCAAGTGACATTCCAATTTGGCGGAGCCTGCTAAATCAGTATCACATGCCATATATATAATATTTGTGCCATATATATATATACACATACATACATTCTATATATTTCACACAGGATGATACACATGTACGAGCCATTATGATTCTGAGCCATATGTCCATACACAACCTTTTTTTTGAGGGCGGCACCCCGTGGGGGAGTGAATTTTCATTAAGAAAGATGATAAAACACTGTAAATACCGATGTTTTATGCATTTGGAGGGTTTAAAACCCTAGTACACGCACTTTTTTCATCATGATCTTGACATGAGATATACAAAAACATTAACAGGCACCAAAAAAACAAAAAAAACATCAGATCTTATGGCATGTTGTGCAGCAGATGTTTTCTGTTATGTGCTGATTGTTTGTAGTTCTTTGCAAGCCTCACAGGAAAAATTGAATCCTGCCACAAGAGTCTGTAAATGCCGGTGATTTATGACAGCATATGAGAGCCTTTGGAGGTGAACTCTATGTTTTGCTCTAAAATAACGGTTTTAAGCCCACTTTGGTCACAAAACACTGTAAATACCAGTATTTTTGATCATTTTTAGAGCAAAAATCACTCCCCCATGAGGGCCGTTCTGTTTTTTTTTGGGTCACATGTATTAAGATAAGTTATGACTCCCAAACCGAAACGTCTCCAGCTTGATGCCACGACCGCAGCTGTGCGGGTGACGGGCTGAATGCAGCCTGAGGGGGGAAAACGCGGTGACTTGATGGGTGTGGGGGATAGGGGGTAGGGTTAGGTCAACGTTTAGGTTCAAAACATGTTTTGACTGAAGGTCATGAATATTCAGTAGTAGTTAAACTTTCATTAACAAACATTGATATTCGTTTACGGTCGTTAATCATCTTTATAATTCGCCAAACCGATCCAAACCGTTAATATTTACTCATATTCGTTGATGATAATTTCCCTAACAATCATTAATATGCGTTGATATTCATTCGTATTAGTATTAATCAAAACTCATATGTGTTTTTTCATCACTGATTATATAATACTAATAATAGTCATTATCGTATCAATATTCACTCGTAATCATCAACACATGTTGGAAAAACATCAGGAGTTTCTTTAGACAAAGACTTTTCTAGATGGCCCCAATCCAACTTCATCCAACTTCTGCCCATGGATCTCCGGATCCATAAACGCGCATCGTTTTCTCGGTCGCTGGTTCGAAGCTTCACGAACTCAATGATGAAAACCGATACAAAAATTGCACACCCTCCCTGGGAAAGAATCGAACACGGTGATATTCAGCACCATAACTATCCATAGGAAGTAGAACGGAGCTTCACCAGATCAGCTTGCACCAAGGATGGCACCATTTTTCGGTGGCCCGTTTAATGAGCCAATCCCACAGCACCATGCCTTGCACAGACAGTTTCTTTGACAAGAGATTGATGGGGCATTTGGATGGCTTGGTCAGTTCCAAGATCTCCAAAGTTCCATACATCGCCATACATCAGCATTTTAAAACCAGGTCAGCTTGCAGGATTCCCAGCGTTTCCACGATTTCAATTGCGCATTGATGCAGCAACCATGGCTGGGTCCAACGCGCAAGCTTAGCGCAACAGGCTCGCCGCTTCAGTGAAGTCGGTAGTCAAAAAGGATCAAGGATGTAATTGTACAGTCAGAGAAAGCCAGGTAATTGTCCTGAATTCCATGAATTAGTGCAGAAGAGGCATGTAAATCCAGAGTCTTTTGATTGGCATGTCCGTGTTCCAATTATACACAAAAAAAATGAAAGGATGCTTGGAATTTGCGTGTGTTTGTGGTGGGCCCTGCCCCTTTCTCCACATCTATCCATCTGAAGTTCATTCTTGCAGGTTTTTGCAAAGAAAATTTGAAAGGAAATTGGCAGAAGAAAAGAAGGAATCCAAGATCTCACCATCCAAAGTTCATTCCTGCAGGTTTTCAAAAGAAAGCTGTGAAAGGAAATGGGGTGAGAAAAGAAGGAATCCAAGATCGACCATCCAAAAGTTATTCTCACCAGTGCCGTGCCAGGACAGCTGCGCAAAACTATGGATAGAATAAGTCTTAGAGCAATGAAAAGATTGACATTTTGAAACCATGATCGAAATTAAGTGTGTGTTTGTGGTGCGCCCTGCCGTTTCTTCCATTTCTACCCATCCAAAGTTCAGTCTTGCAGCTGTTTGAAAGGAAACTTTGAAAGGAAAAGGGGATGAGAAAGTGGGAATCCAAGATCGACCATCCAATTTCATGTTTTGTTGAGAAGAAACCTGTTAAGGGGGAAAGTACTCTGAGACAAAGGTACAGTTAGAAGGGTTTGAAAAGGAAAGGAAATAAACATAGTTTAGTATTGGGGTGAAAAACCATGTTTTTTTATTTTTTATTTTTTTAATAACACCCCTACAAAACCGGATTCTATCTACTCCAGGATGACTATCTATCTACCTATCTATCTATCTATCTACCTATCTACCTATCTACCTATCTACCTATCTACCTATCTACCTATCTACCTATCTACCTACCTATCTACCTATCTACCTATCTACCTACCTACCTACCTATCTACCTATCTACCTATCTACCTACCTACCTAGCTACCTAGCTACCTACCTACCTATCTATCTATCTATCTACCTATCTACCTATCTACCTATCTACCTATCTACCTATCTACCTACCTATCTACCTATCTACCTATCTACCTATCTACCTACCTACCTACCTATCTACCTATCTACCTATCTACCTACCTAGCTACCTACCTACCCTACCTACCTACCTACCTACCTATCTATCTATCTATCTATCTCTATCTATCTATCTATCTATATCTATCTATAGATTGGGACGTCTTATAAGAAGATTTTTGTCTGCTTATGACACCTCAAAATCAGGGATTTTCCTCAAATAAGACCCTACCAAAAATGACCTGCCCCAAAACTGACCCAGTAATAAGCAGATTCCAGGAATTTGGGAAAAGTGGTGGAATTGTGAATCTGCTTCTTACAGGTCAATCCCAAAAGGTGGATTGTTTTTTTCTTCTAAATATGTATATATAATTATATGTACTATATATATATGTGTGTGTGTGATAGTCCGCGATTTTATACAGCCAATAAATATTATAGTATTATGTGTACTGACTATATATATTATAGTATACCTAAATCAGGGACCAATAATGAAAAAGAAACAATGCTAAACCAATGCTTCTGGGGATGTGTTTAATGCTAGGGGGTGTTAGGGGGAAGGGACTGTACAATATATATAGGTGGTTCCAGGGCGTAGCCCAATAAATTCCAGGGCGTAGCCCAATAAATTCCAGGCGCAGGCGTAGCCCAATAAAATCTGCACGGTAACAATTACCTCAGTAGAAAATTAAACTGTAATAAGCAGATTTTGGATCTTTGGGGTATAAATGCATTTTGGACTGTAATAAGCAGATAAACCTCACGAGTGGTGAGGGTTTTGAGCAATCTGCTTGTCTGCTGGCAGTGGCATAAATCTGCTTCTTGGGTGTCCCCGTCTATATCTATCTATCTATCTATCTATATCTATCTATCTATATCTATCATCGAGCGAGCGAGCGAGAAGAGCGATCTAGAGATCTAGCGAGCGAGAGCGAGAGAGCTAGCGAGATAGCGAGATAGAATCGAGCTATGCGAGCTCTATCTACCTATCTATCTATCTACCTATCTACCTATCTACCTATCTACCTATCTACCTATCTACCTATCTACCTATCTACCTATCTACCTATCTACCTATCTACCTATCTACCTATCTACCTATCTACCTATCTACCTATCTACCTATCTACCTATCTTATTGGTACTAATAATATACCACTGACCCAGCAGTGGGCAAATCACCTCCCAGGAGGCGGATGCGGCCACAGGTCCTGATGCCAGGCAGGGAAAACCCTGGAAATTTAGGTTGAGAAGTGATGGGTTGCTGAAGGTTTCCTATGGATTTATCCACGATTTTAGTTTTGTGTTTTTTTACCATCAAAGATCTAAGGATGTATTTTGGTTGGTTGATGATTAGTTCGGGGCTTGTGCGACCCTTTTTATATTGAGGACTACTGAAGGTACTGGTTTTATTTCCAGGTGATGTATCCATTATTCCCACTTTGAGACGATATGGTTTTATCCTCGTGAACAAAATAGTTGGGATTTATGGATGTTCACCCCCCTGGTATCAGAAATTGAAAGCATCGCCATATCAACAAGTGGAGTCTGAAATCTTCAGAAAGTACTGAACATGTTAGATCCCAACTTAGGTGCGGTTTTCGAATGAACACTGAAACATTGGGGTCTGAATCATTGGATGAATGAACATCCCGAAATCAAGACTGAGCATTTGGTGTGTTAAGACATTTCGGGCTTCAATTTTTGATCCATACCCATGTGTGTAAGACACCTAACATCAATGTGGGGTATAAGTAATGATTTGAATCTCACTTGATGTAGCCCTAAGATGGATAGTGAGAGAGGGAGAGAGTCCAAACGATATGGGGTATGACCAACCACATGGGAATCACTTTGACAAGAAACAGGCTTTGGGAAAGGTTCGGAGATGCTTAGCCTGCCTTGATCAGACCGGTTCAACAGTTGTCATCGTTCCATGCAGGGATTCACCAGTGATCAACTCACCCCCAAGATCTGTCAGTACCAGCTCCATCCTAAGCAAAACAGGGCACCTTACCACCATGCGCAGCTTTGCCATGCGACCATGGCACCGTTGCTACAGATATCAGAGGCGGGTCATCCATTGCGGATGAAACGCGGCTGGATGGTGATGTTTCAACATAGTCAACCACAAATGTGCTGGAAACCAATAGTGAATAGTTGACTATCATAGCATAAGATCCTTGACCTATGTTAAATATAGTGGCCTATATGTTTCAACATAGTCAAACCACAGCCAAGCATAAGATTTTTTGAATTTGATAGTGGGCTCATGGGAAAACCCAATTTCAATGGTGGAGTTTCCAGCCATGTTTGTCTGAAGGAGCCTATAAATTGATGTTTTACTAATTTATCCCATGTTTGAGCACCCAATCTTGACCAAGACTTTACTGTACACTTCCCCCATCTTTCCCAACTTGTTGATGTTTTTTTCATTGAGACCCTGAATCGTGCAGTGTCTGCAGAGGCCAGCAATGCGATGGGCAAGCACTGCAGTAGCCAGAGTGGCAGAGCCGTATTGCTGGAGGCAGAGGGGCTTGGTCTTCCGTTTGTAGATCTTCCCAGCAATGTTTGTTTTTCATTGCCAGGTGTCTCTACTGGAGGGGATCCAATGCAGTACCTATACTGGAAAGCAAATCTATATAGTATATAATCTATATGGATATCTATATAGATGTTGAGTAGTAGTTATGACTGTTTCAAATCGCGTTCGTTTTGCGTTTCATATTTGGTCTTGCCCTGGCTCTTTGCTGGTCAAAGTGTGCCACGGTGCTTGGGGCAGCTGTAGACTCCAACACAAACAAACTGGGCAAATGACCATCCCACAGTCTCCGCGGTTCAACTACCCGCTGGTAATTTAACATAGCTATTGAAAATGGCCATTTATAGTGGATTTTCCCATTAAAAATTGTGATTTTCCATAGTTATGTTAGTTTACCAGAGGGTAACTTTCTGTTCTATAGTTCATTTTCCATCTACATCCATCTACTTTCTATTTCTGCTATGACTTTTTCAACTCTTTTCCAATCGATTTTCTATTCTCCCCACATTTCTTGACAGTTCTTTGTTTGGGATGATTCCCAGGAGCCTCTTCGGCGCCGCCGCGGCCGTGGCGCTTCCACTACTGCACCAGCGTGTGGAGTGCGACCAGCACGATGCGACCATGCAGGAGGGACCACCAATTCCCCAGAGGCATTAATTCAGATATATTAAGATATAGAATCCCATGATAAATCATCATAATCCCATGAAATCCCATGATAAAATCATCATAATCCCATGAAATCCCATGATAAAATCATCATAATCCCATGAAATCCCATGAAACCCCTTTTCTATTCCCACTAGGCTCCGGTATTCAGCTCCATGGCCAGCCGGGAAAATTCTTCATTTATAGATGAGGAATCCTCCATTGTCACCTCCGGATTTTGCAACATCCTCTTTGATTAATTTGGGGGTACCGCTACATTCTGCCACTAGACGTTTCAGTACCCTCCCCAAATGATCAACAGCCCAGGTTTTGTTTCTAAAAGTCCGGGGGTTGACATGAACACACACACAGACATACACACACATATATATATAAATGGACCAATAAAATGTGGGTCCTGGAATGGGTTCAGTCCCTATGCAGCATGATGCTCTTATTGTACTTCTGATTCGTCGCCACTTGGCGAGGGAGGATCATATGTCCCCTGAAATCAAATCCCATTGGGTGGAAGAATGATGTTTGAAACTTATCTTCTAGCTTTAGCCCAGTCACTCGTTGATGTAGACATGTATAGATTGATGATCATCTCACAATATCTCACAATCATATGAATCAATCATGATTCAGGAACAAACTCTACAGCACTAAGTTTCACAAAATGAGAGTCTCTTCCCTTTTCACCCAGGAGTGGTGGACGGACCCGGCGCAGTGCTCCGACTTCTGCGGCCAATGGCGCCGCACCTGGAACCCCGACTGGGACGGTCGCGCGCCGCCCAATGGGGAGAAGATGAAGGCGGTGGGCGCCATACGGCACCTGCGCCTGGGCCTGTTCATGGTACCATGGTGGTACCGTGGTACCCTCCCAGGTCGTTGTTTTTTGGGGTTTGCGAAGTGGAAAGCCACCATGGTTTGGAAAGGTTGATCAAATTTAATGTGCCATTTAAACCATAGTTTACTAAGTTTACTATGACATTATTGTGAAATTACCAGGGTAGATCGGGTAGATATGTGGATCTAGTCCTGTCATGAATATCATCCCCAAGTACCAACACTATAATTCTATATGTATATATATATATTGTATAATTGTGTGCTATCATAGGTCCCAAGTTTGACCATGATAATGATACCCAAAATATTGCAAACACCAAGTTGCGGATGATTTGATTATTGGTGAGGAATCCACTCGAGGTAATTACCATTTTCATATGGCGAAGTTGGTAACCCATCGTCCAAATCCCAAAGAATACACGATTACACCATCATCGCCCCTGTTAAAATCCCATTAACTCCGGCATTTTCATGGTAAAATCCAAGTTTTTGTTCCATAAAGTTCAAGTTGTCCTCATTTTTTCCAGTTTTTTTCCAGTTTTTCGGTGTTTTCCCAGGTTTTCTCCAGTTTTTCCGTCCCTTTTTGGGGTCATGGATGGCCTTCCAGGCTCTTCGTCCGCCATGGCCAGTACGACCTGGACTCCGAGGAGCACGGCCTGACAGAGCTGGGCCGGAAGCAGTCGGAACGCCTGGCGCAGCGCCTGGTCACCGACCGGCTGACGCCCAAGAAAGACCGCTCCCTTGGCGGAACGCGGAGCGAAGGGGACGACCTGACCTTTTTTTTGGATGGGATATAGGAATACACACATATCTATCTATCTATCTATCTATCTATCTATATATATATATATCCATATTTGTGTGTATGATAGATAGTATATAGTATATATATATATATTTAAGTGTATATTTGTAGACTAATGGTTTTGAATACTTTGGATGGTTATTATATATATATATATATATTGGAACTCATAATGATAGGCATATAGTTTACAAATTAAAAAATATAACTCCAAGCTCGGAATGGAAGCAGATCAGCAGACAGGATGATTTTAAGCAGACAGTGCAAAACATGGGCGTTTCTACAATGTGCACGCCTTCACCCCCCCTCATCCTCCTTTCTGATATATATATATATAGTAACATTGAATGATATAGAGAATTTATTGGGAGATGGGATGGACATGGAAATTGTTGGAGCCATTGGTGTATGGTACCAATCTCCGGCGAAGGAGCTTCGACTGGAAAATCTTATGTGAATTGATGATGATCAGATTGGGTAGTAATAATGGATGATCTTGGATGATCGGGGAGTGGCAAATTGGAAAATATGGGGTACATGAGAATGATATTGATGTTAGATGAAGATGAAGATGAAGATTATGATGATGATGATGATGATGACGACGATGACGATGACGATGACGATGATGATGATGATGATGATGATGATGATATGTGGTGGTTCTGATCCTCCATGATATTGGGCATTGATAATGCTTATACTTCTACATATATATATAGTCACATGGGAGCTGATCATATTCTACAATGTGGTGCATCCCAAACAAGATCAAGGGTCAGGCCATTGGCTCACGCAAGGTTATGGCGTGATCCAGGTGCAATATGCGGGCATCTGGGTAAGCAACGTCACGCGGGCCATTCAAACTGCTCAGAAACTGGTCAGCAGCCACGGAACCCGCATTCTTGGGAGATCATATTTAGAGTAGCTACTGCAAAACATGGATGGGATAGAAACGATGAAACAAGTAGTAGATGGACGCATGACTCAAGAACACCCATTAGTAGTCTAGCAATATTGTAAGCTGATGGCGATGGAGGGAGAGAGAGAGAGAGAGAGTACCAACACTTTGAATGACTAAGAAAAAAATGCCATTCTAATGCGATCATGGACAAATCCTTTCAAACTAGAGGATGTTCCATTACCATAAATAAAAGAGTACCAAAGGCCATTCCTTACCACCTGAAGGTAGGCTCCACCCGTGAAGTCTTCCGCCCAATTTCTCTAAAACCACCCGAAGGTGCCTTGGATCACTTGATTTCCTGGAGATTTTTGGATTGGACCCCCCAAAATTTCCCCCAGTGGTACCCACGGCTTCGCGAGGATCTTGGCGGCGCACTTGCCGGACGTGCCGTTGAAGGAGCCTGATCCATTACTGGCTGAGGGCAAACCTACACAGCCACATCCCAGTTCATCACCCTCGAGGCTATCTGACCTTTGGGAGGCACAGATACTCCTGGGGGGTCGGTGGATATTCGAGGATGGGTCTAACATCCCAAAAGCACAAATCCATCCTGATTCGGATTCACAACGAAGCTCGGCAATAGCGGTGGCGCTTCGGAGGGGGAATCATTCCTACTTACAGATATCTTACAGATGTTTTCCTTTTTTTCTCCGGCTTGCTAAATATCACAAGTGGCTTGGCGTGGTTTTGTCCCTCAGGGCCCAAAAAAAGGCCATTTCTGCACAGCTGCGCCCAATGTGAGTCACATGAAATCACAACCAGCCTCCGCTTATTTGGACAGGACTCGGTGCGCATGGAGGCGGGCTTCCGTAAGTATGTGCATCGGGAAGTGGACTATAAGAGATTGGCGGACAAGGAGAAGAGAAGGAAGAAGAAAGAGATGCCTCGCAGCAGTTGGGTGATTCGGAAAACCCCCCAACAAACCATGAATACAGTAATTAGTGAAGGCTAACAGGGTGAGAATACAAAAAATGTGATGATCGTGGCATCGTGGTGAATTGCCGGATGTCCAGTTTTAACAGTGGGATCTCCGGAGGAAGATGATGCAATTTCCAATGCAATGGGATGTCTTACCCAGGAGCAGATAGAACATCCAATTTGAACAATCTCAATTTAAAATGATTTCAGGGATTTTTTTAAGGGCAATGATCGTGGCAAAATGGACATTTATTGAAATTTATCGGGGGTGTCAGGATGGCACAATGCCATCCCAAGCATCTTGGATATATTGGGCTGTGCACCCCCCTAAGGGAAAACGCCTCGATATTGGTGGTTTGCTTATTGTCCCTCTCGTTGATTCACTGATTAAGGTATATCATGTTGTAATGATGTTATATGGGACCCCATATGTGCAAATGGTTTTATATTTCTATATTGTGGGATGGTTATCAATCCATTATATATCCATTATATATCCATTATATGGGTTGGGATTCATGATATGGATTGGGAATCATTGTATATCCATAGAATGGTTATCAATCAATCCATAGCAATCCATTATAATGTTGGGGTTCATTCACCCATTCTAAGAATTCCCACCATGGGACGGACAATGACACTGGCAGCTGAGGAAGGAGCTGGGAGATGGCATCTTGTCGAACTCCAGTTGAATCCACTTAAATCTTTTGCAGCATAGATACTCTAGAGTAATTATACGTATATATATATATATGATTGTACATATGTATATGTATATATTTACTTATATTTTTATGGAACGTGGCGATGGTTAATTTCCCCATTGTTTTGATGTTTAGCCCATACTTTCTCATTGGAAGTTACGCAATGTTAAGTTACCGCAGGATAGGGGATATGATCACCCAAACTTTTTGGAGATAAACTCGAACACTGAGTGTTCATATTTGATTATACATATACACACGTATATATTTACATATCAATGCTCAAATTTCACGGTTCACAAATACAAATAGAGCTAACCTTCTATGCCATGTGTGGATAAAAACCAATGGCTTTCAGCGGTAAAATTTCCCACCAAAACCAATCTATTGAATATATTGATAGTTAAATCATGTTAAATCCCAATTTATTGGGTCAAAATTGAAGCATTTTGGGTTCAAATCTCCCGTTCTTCACTCCAAATTGGTGCAAAAAAAATCCCAAGTGGCGCCGCAACCGGCCGTTGCCGTTGCGGCAGGTTTCGTCCCCGATGGCGCGACCATCCCGGAGCCCAAAGCGGAGGACGCGACAGCGGAGCCCAAAGGCAAGGAGCCGGAGCACATCTACGAGATCTATGTGCCGCGGGGAGAAGACACGGGGTCAGTTGAGGGAAAATCGGAAGTCAGGGGAAAGTCTAGTCAAGTGAAAAAAAACAAGTCAAGTTCAGGGAAAACTATGAACAAAGTATCAATAAAATGGATGGACGTGCAATTTTTGTGACAGTAGCAGTGAAAACGATTGAACGCTGCCTTTTTCTCAACCTATGGGATCAGGGAAAAATCGATCCGTGTCTTTGGGTACGAGCTCCTAAATGTATCCAAATGGTGGGAACAACTTTCCACGATGTTACTAGTTCGTACTTCATATCTTCCTTCAGGTGTCCACTGTTGCTGTTCCTTTTTTTGGTGCTTACTGCTAAATGTTGTATATACATATATAGTATATATAGTGATATATGGTGTGTGATATATGGGGCCTTAAGCTACGAAAAGGTAGGATAAAATATTGTGAACCAACTATATGAGGGCGTTTGATGAACAAGAATGCAAAAAAATGCAGGTGTTCAACACTTGAGCCCACCCCCAAACCAGGAAGGTGTCTTTGATTTCATTTGTAAAAAGAAACAGTTTGTGTTGGATCAATCTAGCTAGCAAGGTGTGAAATTTTCTGCGATCCCTATCACTTTCATGAATTCTTTCATATCCCCACCCGACAATGAGACCAGGGAAAGCTGGCCGCTGGCCCCTGGCCCTTGCAGCTTCTGAGGGTCTCCACAGTTCACGGAGAGAGTTTTTGTGGCTCACAGCTACTCCAACTAAGAGTGATAAAGAATAGCCAGAATAGCCCTTGCTTCTTAGCATATTTAGGCATCAGGCTTTTTCACCAACACACTGAACCATGAAGTCAGTATCCATGGGTCGTAAGATGTCGTACCCCGATGGGCCCCCAACATCCAAACCTAACTGCCAGTTGCTCACCCACCTGCCCACAGGTGTGCCATATGAACATCATTCGCTACTTCGCAGCTTGGCAGTTTTAAGTCACGGTGACCATGGCAATTGAAATCCTAAACTTCACATTGACAGGATATGACTATAGCATACTATAGCGGCTATAGGTGAGTGCATTTCTGGGCGCAAGTCCAGCCCCTTGTTTGTACGTAATCAACCAGTTTTGACGGACCCCCATCAGCAATTTGTCACAGATTGGGGGGACCAAGTTGCCCACAAGCTTTCTTCAGAGACAAGCAGAGGTGTTGTTTAGACTCCACTGATATAGGTTATTTGTTGTAAGTTCCGCGTTTCTTCACATTTTGCGCATCCCCAGAAGTGTTTCTTCAGGTTTCTTCTACCCTCTTGTGCTGATGTATTGGTTTACATATGCAAGTTCCACCACGCATTCTGGTCGGCCAAGCTCACCTTCCAATGTTTAAACATGTTGGCTAAGATGTCTTGATTTACAGTTGACGTAAAGATGCATGGGCCCCAATTTTCATTTCACATCATTTCACATCACATTAACACTGCATTCACATCCGTATCCAATGTATATCCGTATTAACACTACTTTTCTATAGGACATTTCAACACACCATGTGCTGCCTTCAACCTTCCACCGATGTTCCCATTGCCGCAGCAGGTCATGCGTGCCCTACAGCTGCCACCGGAGGCCTGGCTTCGACTCAGAGGTGATAACACCAACATCACCGAGCGACTGGGCTTCGATCATGGGATGATGGGGTTTGTTGTGAAGCCTCTATGATCTTCTGGGATGATCCTGGGATTGATGGATGATGTCTATTGATGTCTGACATTCAATTCTTTTTGAATTCAGTTGATCAGATCAAACTTCTTCCCTGATCAGTCTAATAGGATCCGATCACTTGTTTTTCTTGCGTTAATTCTATCTTTATTGTTATCCCTTCCGGTGCCAGAAATCGGCAACCTTCGGCAACCGTGCATCCGATGATGTTGATCTCAGGATCGTGGTCCACCCAGACGGGACGCTTGGACCAATGGTCAGCATATGTTGATTTGTCGATGCTACTGGTTTTAACATGTTTTAGCCCCAGAGAGACCCAGGTTGGAACATCTGTTGGACCATATGTAGGATATGTAGGGGGAGGACATGGACCGCAGATGATGGCAGGAGGACATCAGAAAATTCATCGCCAGATCTGCACCGAGGCGTGTCAGCTTGCATCGCTTTGGAGACATCGGACATTTGCCACTGGACATGGTCACCTTCCACTGACGACTTGGCTCAGCACTATCTTCCACCGAAATACATGGATTCATTCATTCGCTTTCACCACCAAGTTTGGGAGGCAAAGAACTTCCACCCTTGGACTGTTGGAGCAGCGAGAAAAGTCAGGGCTGCTCGACTTGGTGCAGCTTGGACATGACATTTCTATACATAAGTCATTTTCCCGACCACGGGCAGCAGTAGCATTTCCGGACACATGAACCCCGTCCCCAAGAACCCGCTCCATGGAAGACCTTGCTTGAATTCTAACATCAGGGATGGATCATGGGCTCTAAAAATAAGGAAGTGGAACCCTATCATATATTTTTGTCCCCCTATCATATCACATACCCTATATATCCCTACATGATTATCAAATGGAGAATATTTTTGGTGACTGCCCAGCGGTTTTCCTTTAGGTCATCCCAATCGGACTCTTACCACTGGAGAAAACCGCTGGGGGCTGGGGGTTTGGTCCGCTGCAATGGCCAGGTCTCAGACGGTCTCCCTCCTGACGTATTGCATGATATTTTTTCACACCCTGCGCACAGATATACACAGATACTCCGGGAGAAAGCACCCCACTTGAGCGTAGTGTGGTGAGCCGGTGGTCAGCCGCATGTCATTTCGAAATCGATTGTGGCCGTTTCACCTACAAACCATCCCCAATTGGAGAATCGACACTGAATCCATTGGACAGGCGCGTGGCAGCCGCGTGGGCTGTGCCCAACAAGCACACTTGGAGCAGGCTTTGGCGGATCCTTGCCTCAGTGGGTCGGTAGTGACCATATATATATATAATTATATATATAATATATTATATAATTATATATATAGAGAGAGATAGAGATATAGATATAGATAGATATAGAATGATATAGATAGATAGGTATATATATATAGATATATTATATGGACGCACACCATTATTTTTTTTTGCATGCCTTTGTCCATGTAAAGATACACTTTATCATTTTGAGGTTGGTAAGGTATGGTAGCTCATCAATTGATCTGTTTCTCGACCCTACTTGGGTTAAAGCATGTTAAAACCACCAACCACAACACCATACTGTAACACTTCTAAGCTATGCGTGAGAAAAGCATTAAGTGCGGAAGCACAATGATAATGAACTTTCTCTTTTTAACCATAAAAAAGAGTATGGGGGGCATTTTATGTTTCTAGTTTACTTACCACTGGCTGCCAATAGCTCCAAGCCCATCCAAGCCCTGGGTTACCAAGGACACCGCCCAGCTTCAAAGTCAAGCAGATGCCGCACTCGAGCGAATGACAAGGCGCCCTGAAGTTTTAGTTTCCGCACCATGGGCACTTGTATCATGTTTGATCAATGGATACAATCCAGCTTTGTTTGGGCTAGTTTGGGCATTTCGAATTGCGCATGAGCTTGGCTTCGGCACAGAACTGTACATCAACCTGCAGGCCTTTCCCACCATCCCCGTGTTTCAGCCACCTCACATTGAATGCATGTTGGATGAACGGCAATCAATTGATCATTGGTCGTAACCCATCGTTGATCTCTGGCGTCGGACTCAGGCAGAGTAGGGCCCTGAAACGGATTCCAGTGACCTGTCCCTCCTGTGGCACGCTGAATGTGGGCCCAGCGCTGTTGGGACACAGAGACAAGGCCTGGTGGGGTAAAGATTCAATGAAAAAGATTCAGATGGGCTGAGGAGGAGGAGAAGGATGATGAGAAGAGTGATGATGACGACGACCTTGAATGAAGATCTATTAAGATTTTTGAGGTCACCTCCCTGTGGTAAGTATTTCAGGACAATCCTACCATTGGTGACATCACAGGGGGTTGTTTTGTTCTGGAAAAATGGTATCAAACAAGTGTCATCAAGTGACCGTTGCCTCGCAAGCAAATCTGCTCGTGTTTAGACTTGGAGACATAGGTGTCGATAAAGCTTCAACAGCCAGTGCAGGCACACACATTGAACAGAATCGAGAAGTACTGTGGCATACGCCACATGGGGTCATTATTTGCGCAGAATATTCCGCTATCGTTGACTTGCGCAGATGTGATACAAGTATACAAAAGTTGGACTATTGAACTTAGGTACTGTATATCTAGAAACATCTAGACACTCTCTTTCAACGGCCAACACACTTGCAGATTTACACTAGAAAACATCCCGCTTGCTGATTTCACATGTGTGCCAGGTGCCAATGTCGGATTCCACATGGAGCGTTGGTGATTTGGTGCCATGTCAGGAGTGCAGTTGGGCCTCAGTCTTCTCCTTCGGTTTCTATGCTGGAAAGATGCGATTGGCAAACCCAGGGATGGAATATGATGGAATGCAAGAACCAGATTGATGCGAACATGTATCTTTGGTGCGTCACTTTGTTGTTCTAGATGTTGATGCTGCACGCAGCGCTTGATTCTTCAGCTCTCTTTGATCTCTTTGGAAGATCACGTGGACGCATTTTGATGCCGTGTGGCTCTAAAATTTGGGAACCCAAGCAGCAAGGAGAACTCTCCTGGTGCTGAAAACTGCCGTGAAGCGGCTGCGCGACCAAGCGGGCCGGCCCAGCTGGGAAAATTACCGTGGAGGTTCATAAATTTCATAGACTTACGACTACTTGTACACACACACACAGAATAAAAAAAACAAATCAATAAATAAATAAAAATAAATAAATATATATATATATATTGTGCATTTATAGACAATAGTTTTATTTTCATTACGTACAGTATCATTTTTAAAATGTAATGGCAATTAAATTGAATTGTCATCATCTGGAACCATATCAGCACCACCAGAGGATGGAGCCATTCTTAACTGCCGCGCCAAGGAGCCGGGCTCTTTTATTCGAGGTTTTTTGCCCGGCGGCACCGCAGGACTGCGACTGGTGAAGTGCTCCAGTTAATAAGCATTACCCCCTGGTAAATAAACATAGACCCTGAAAATCACCAATTTTTAATGGAAACTAGTCTTCCAACCCCTATCTGCCAGGGTCTATGTTAATTTACCAGAGGGTAATAAACCCATTAGAACCATGGTTGTTGGTTCAGATTTTCAGATTCGCCTCAAAGCCTAATTGTTGAGGCGGTCGCCTTTGTGGGATGAACCATGGTTTGGCTTGGTTCCGAACCACCGAGAAAGGGATGTTCCAACGAGTTGGAATCAGAATGGATCCAGAGGACACGGAGCAACCCGAGAGGCTTGGAGCTGTAAGGTGTGTCCCACTTTGCGTATGGGTCAACGATGTCAACGTTTGGAATTCCCCTAGAGGGACGAGAACCAATGAGCTTCCAGAAATGATAGAAATGGAAGCGGCATTCGAACATGTGGATGGTAGCAGACACCCATCACTCAGGATGACTGACTGACCATAATGTCAAACCTTCTCAATTTGTGAAATACGCTCTATAGATATGCTTTATGGGTATCTCCAATTCAGGTACCTGAAATTGTAACTCTCAATTGCTAGTTCTGTAGGCCCCCTAACTGGGATACTCCCATTCCATTACTAGGGTCCAGGGTACAAACACCACCCGTACTGATCAGTTCCACCGGGCAATACCCGCCATCGTGAACCATAGTTACTCGTCAATGTGGTAAACCCTAAGCCGACCCCCCCCAATGTTATATAGTTCTTTGGTTTACCACATTAGTCAGTTCCGGGCCACACATTATTATCCACCATTATATCCGTGCTTATGGTTGTTGGACCAGTTCCTAAATGTCCAGATTTCATCAGATTTCTCTAATTTTACCAACATGTCCATACTTTTTCCTTCAACCAATCCATTTGACCCACCAAACCTCCCGTTCATTCGGAGGTGTTGCACCGCTTGCGCCAAGACCTCCCAGACCGGCGTGTGCGGAAGCAGGAGCGTGCCGCTCTGAGTTTGTTTTCTCGTTCCCTTCCGATGCTTTGTCTCGTTCATGTGTGTTGCAAATGCTGATTGATTACTATTGGATGATGAACTCAACATTTTTTTTTGCACATCCAGCGAGATATTTGCACCTATCACACAATCAAACATTGTATATATATAAACAATCATTATCCAGCAGCCACAGGACCATTTCTTAAATGTTGTGAAATGATCTACATGCACTACACCTGCTTTTGTCATCAGAAAGTGGGTCTTAAAGCAGCAAAGCCGGGAATACATGACACATGGTCTCGCTATGTCTCGCTGGGAAGTGGCGATGGCCCAAGTCGTACAAGCACAACTCAGGGCCGTTCTGCCCAATGCAGCGATGGCAAATCATGGCAAATTATAACATTTTTGCAGATGTATGAGAGAGTGCACAAAGAACCATGGAATCATTTGCGAATTCCTAGAGTTGAAGCATCTTTTAGAGATTGGCTCGTACCTGACACTAGACACCCATAGACACCCAAGATCACCCAAGGAATCGGCTTAGACAATCTTAGACACCTGAACATTCCGATGTTTCTGAGGCGGTTTCAGAAGGTTTCCACCCCAGCCCCAACTGGGCCTCCAGGTAGCCCTTCAGCCCCGCACGTAAACCCGCGATGGAACCATGGCACCCCGTTCGGCGAGGGAGCGCCGGGAGCGGCGTGGGCAAGGAGCACCAACGGACTACAGGGGCTGCATTACTTGCTTCTTCATGTGCACTTCGGACTATATGATAGGATATATATGGATTATATATATATATATGTATATAATATGTCTCCATATTTATATATGGATATATATATATATTTCTATGGATATATTTGGATCAGTTTCTGGCATGATACCTTTTTACTACTGCCGGATCATCTCGAACTGGGATTCAAATTAAAAGTAAGAAACTGACGTGACATGTTAATTTCAAGATTTTCTGCGGTGGGTTGAGCCAGCCGGGTTTGACATTGTATTTCCCATTATCATCCGACACTTGAGTCTCGCCTGGCAATGTGAGATGTTTCAGATATGACAACAAGTTTCACATGATCAGATATGAAGTTATTAAGGGTTATTAAGGTATATTAAGAACAAGCCATCAACACATGTCCCCACAAGCCGGCCAGCCGTTTTGCAGGTAGCATCGCTCTGTTGGCATCCATTGGTTCCTTCTACTTCTCCAGTGACGACCTGGAGCCGGTGAAGCAACGTCAGCGATCAACTCCGCGGCCCAAAGTGGCTGCAGCGCCAGAGCCGGTGGCGATGCCGGTGGAAACGAGCGCGAGCCCTCCCAGAACGCACGAAGCGACGACTCTTGCCACGACAGAAGTGACCACGAGCACTTCACCAGTGGAAGCGGTGCCGGAGCAGTGCAAGACAGTTGCCTTCCTGAGAATTCAGAAGCTGCTCGATTTGGATGATTATTATAGGTAGATATTATTTTATTTCTACCTGGTGGTTTCAAAGAGGCCCCCCACCATCCCATCCCAGGGGTCCCAGGGGTCCGTTTGGGGTCCGCCTGTTTTGAGGACTGCGTCCACCACCTTTGGACAAGAGATTATGTCCAAAATGTGCGGCAAACATCATCAGCAATGCTCCCAAGCTTGGGAGCACTGCAACTTTGGGAGGAAGAAATGCTCAGTGGAACTCTACCAATACCACTTGGAACCTTGGATATCTTGGATTATACAATTCAATGGGAATGTGATATAATGCCATTGCACCCTGCAAGAAACATGAACAATTAACCAGAAGTTCAGGTCACCAACACCGAAAAACTGCACCTTCAACCATTGGTTCCCCCTAGTCACTACACCCAGCCTATTTGTTTTTTGGACAAGGGTTGCATGTTTCAAAGAAACGCCTTCAGGAATACAACAATGCCAAGCAGTTTACCAAGGGACAGGGACGTGGCTGCATTGTGACGATTTTCCGGGATCCGATTGAACGGGTGATGTCCGAGTACTTCATGCTGAAACTGAAGCATCGGCCCCTTGTCGGCACCCGTGGTGGGCCACTGTTGATGTGGGTCAGTTGCGCGAATTTTTTGGAATGAACGGAATCCCTTTTTTTTGGCTTGCGGCCCCAGTTCTGCAGTTCCAATGCTCCAGGCAATTTCTGTCCTTTGACCAATGGGATGTACATGAAGATGACATTCCTGAGATAGATGCCATTCTGAGCATGCCAGACATCTCCGAGTCCTTCCAGAAATATTTGCATCATCCGCGAAATCCATCAAGAAACCTGGAATTTCCTGGCATTTTTCCTTTTTGCCCCCAAAGGCCCCTGAAAGTGCAAGGCTTCCTTTGACTGTTTCCTGCCACTCCGCAAGGTACACCCATTCAAATCCATTCAGGCGTTTCCTTAAACTTCCGGAAAATACCCTCCTCGAATAGATCCAAACAGTCCATATTCTAATACTGGTTTTGTGGGTCCACCCAAGTGCTGGCACCACATTGCGATATTTCAATTCATATCAACATTCTTTTTCCCCACCTGCCAGGTGAGGGTTGTTAGATTTTATCAGAGTTGTTCTCCTCCTCCTCCTTCCTCCTCCTCCGCGTCCTCCTCCTCTTCTACCACCTCTGCCTCCACTTCCACGTCCACTGTTGCCTTGCCAACTCTTGGCCAGGCTCTTCGCCAACTTCGGAGCTCAGTGCGCACTGCTGGACGTCAACCTGGGACCTTCCCAGCTCAGTGCGCGCCGCTGGACCTCAACCTGGGACCTTCCTAGCTCAGTGCGCACCGCTTGACCTCAACCTGGGACCTGTCGAGCTCAGCGCGCACCGCTGGACCTCAACCTGGGGCCTTCCGAGCTCAGTGCGCACCGCTGGACTTCAAAAGCCAGATAGAATGCCAGAAGATATGCCAGATATTAGAATGTCAGATAGAATGCGAGAAGAAATGCCATAAGATTTTCCAGATGATATGCCAGAAGATATGCCAGATAGAATGTTAGAAGATATGCCAGATAGAATGCCAGAAGGTATCCAGATAGAATGCCAGATAAAATGTCAGATAGAATGCCAGAAAATATGCCAGATAAAGTGCCAGAACGTTTGCCAGAACATATGCCAGAAGATTTGCCAGATGATATGCCAGAAGATATGCCAGATAGAATGCCAGAAGATATGCCAGATAGAGTGCCAGAAGATATGCCAAAACATATGACAGAAGATATGCCAGGTAGAATGCCAGAAGGTATGCCAGATAGAATGTCAGATAGAATGCCAGAAGGCATGCCAGATAAAGTGCCAGAATGTTTGCCAGAACATATGCCAGAAGATTTGCCAGATAGAATGCCAGATAGAATGCCAGAAGATTTGCCAGATAGAATGCCAGATAGGATGCCAGAAGATATGCCAGAAGATATGCCAGAAGATATGCCAGATAGAATGTCAGATAGAATGCCAGAAGATATGCGAGATAAAATGCCAGAAGATATGCCAGATAGAATGCCAAAAGATATGCCAGATAGAATGCCAGATAGAATGCCAGATAAAGTGCCAGAAGGTATGCCAGATAAAGTGCCAGAATGTTTGCCAGATAGAATGCCAGAAGATTTGCGCCGGATAGGATGTCAGAAGATATGCCAGATAGAATGCCAAATAGAATGCTAGAAGATATGCCAGATCGAATGCCAGAAGATATGTCAGATAGAATGCCAGAAGATATGCCAGATAGAATGTCAGAAGATTTGCCAGTAACAAAACATATGCATTCATGGTGGGGATCACACGAAGTAAAGGAACAAATTTTAAAGCCGTATTTGAACATTTGAGATATGTCAACATGTACGAACATATTTTCACAGTTTTGCACATACTCTAGGATCTTTTTCGACATCACTATCCGTTCAGGAAATCGGCAGACGCTCTATCTCTTGGGTTTCCCACGTGTGGCCTGCAACTCCAGCCGTTGCGGAGGCAACGCCTGCATTTGCGACGCCAAGCAACCGGGCTATCCCGCGACCCTCTACGACTGGGAAGCGAATGGGACGGCCTTGCTGGAAACTGCCAAGGCGCACTTGCGTATCTTGGGTCCAACATGGTCCAACATGGTCCAAGATAGGAAAAGGTGGGAAGATGAAGGGACCTGCAATTGTAGGTAGAACATGGTAGAAATGCTATTAATTTGTAAGTAGAAGATGGATGAACATGGTAGAACTATATAGCTATTTGATGCTATTTGAAGGATGGTAGGTAGAACTGGTGGAAAATCTGCAATCAGCCCAGGCTGGTCCTTTTCTCAGAACACCTGAAAAACATACAGAATGTCTAGCAAGAATTGATTTTGAACAGATACTCAGATTGGCTACACCAGATACAAAGATACGCTAAGATACACCAGATACATCAATGGCCATGGATCTGTTTATGCACCAAATGTTAAAACATGTTCGCTGCAACCCTGGCGTTGCGCCGCGTCCGACTTCAGGTGGATATGAAGATAAAGTTGATGTTATTACCCCAATCAACATACTGTTCATAGGGGGTGGCGAATTTTGATCCCTTATAAAGAAAAAGTTGATATTATTACCCCAATTACCATATTGTTCATAGGGGGTGGCGAATTTTGATCCCTTATGAAGACAAAGTTGATGTTTTTAGTTATTACCCCAATCAACACAGGGGTGGCAAATTTAGATCCCTCATCAAGATAGGGGGTGGCGAATTTTGATCCCTCATGGAGATATAGTTGATGTTATTACCCCAACCAACATATTGTAAGTTGATGTTATTACCCCAGCCAACATATTGTTCAGAGGGGGTGGCAAATTTTAATGCGACGATGATCATGCTGTGATGATGCGATGATGCGGTTATGATGATGATGATGATGATGATGATGGTGATGGTGATGGTGATGGTGATGATTGCAAGTGTGGAGCAACGTCCGGGTTGGGGCGAACATGTTAAAACCAATCTGGACATCTGGGGGGTGTCTTTTCTCCAAAAAGTGGTAATTACCCCAAGCCTCCAGTTTTACCATAGGATTTTCATTGATTTTCCATAGGATTTTCATGGATTTTCCCAATTTTCCATAGGATTTCCCATAGGATCCATGAAATAAACCAGCTACCAGGGGCCCTGAAAAAAGGAACCCGACCCAGTGGCCCAGGTTCCCTGGACGCCTTTGGCCTGGTGGAGTGCTTCAATGAATCTGTCCAGGCAGGTATCCAAATAGTGAGATAGATAGATAGACTGATTGATTGATTGATTGATTGATTGATTGACTAAACACACTTCCATATATAATCATATATATATATAATTATATATATACATGTAGATATATATATATATATACACATATATATATCTGTGTGTGTGTGCAGAGGATATGTTGTGCATTCCTATGCCGCAGAACGATTGTCATTGACTCATATCCAGGTGATTGCCAACACCTTGGGCTGGGACTTGACGATGGCTCTGAGCCTAGCGCAGAACCAGGCGCTGCATGTACCTTGGCGTGGCGGGTTCCCAGCGGAGTTTGGAGATTTAACGGCTTAAATTGGAAATCATACCACTTTCATCCAGACAAGGTTTCTGAGTTTTCCATACAATTCACAGTTTGTTTTTTTGTTCTGTTAATGTACTATTTCAATATTTTGAAATATTATATCGTTATAACACATTATAACCATTACTTATCATACTAATATGTTATATGTCCATATGTATCCTGGAATTTCAGCCATGGAGATCAAGAACCCACCCGAGGTGTGGAAACCCACCATGGAGAAGGCGCGGGCGATTCGGAGCTCGTCCGGCGCCAGATCCGCCGCCGCCGCGAGTTCGAGAAGCGCCGCAAGCGCCGCTCGGCGCTTGAGCTTCACCGGGCCGGGCCACAACTTCTGGCGCGAGTTCCTGCAGGAAGACGTGAAGAGGGAGATCCAACAGGTGGGAAAACCGTGTTGATTCGGGATGATGTTTTTTTTTTCAATTTTTTTTTGGGGAAAACATGGGGAAACCGCTGGGGGAACTTGACATTTTGGGGAACATTGGTTTTGGATGGTTTTGGGAGTTTTTTTTTGTGGGGGGCTGCTATGTTGATCACAAGCTGGTCGTATCAAATGAGTTGAAAGGGCTGGGAAAAGACGGACACATTGCACTTTTGTCGCATTAGGCCGTGGCAAAGAAACTGTTTGACCATATTTGTAGCTGGTTACCTAATATGATATAGTTATCACAGTTAATGGTGAACTGATAGTTATGGTCATAGTGATATAATTGTAGTTGGTTATAGCTACAGATAACTATAGTATGTTATAGTTATAGTTATTATAGTCGTGGCTATAGTTATAGTCATAGTTATAGTTTTAGTTGTACTTACTTAGTTTTGGTGATAGTTATCGTATGTCATAGTTATAAAGTTATAGTTGCAGTGGTCAACCATAAGCAACTATTATAGCAACCAGGTGCCCCTTTGTGGCTGTTCAGGTGAACAGCTTGGATGTGGAGCTGGTGAAGTTTGCGCGCGAGGAGTTTCGCCGGAAATATGGCATGAAATGCGAAGAGATGCCATAAAAAGGGGCGAGCTCAGCTGGCTTGAGGATATCTGGTACGTCACTGGTAGGTACCTCCATAAATTAGGTACCTGAAATGGCCACATACACCATTGACATACAAACTACATCAAAATACTGTTGGCGGGATCTTTGGGCTGGAGTTCCATTTTAGGATTCATTTGTTCATCCGCGTTCCTTCCAACATGGAGGGCAACATGTTGGGTAAAGGGCCAGAGATCTAATGCACACCTACTGCAAGATCAAGGTGAGGAGGGAGAGATCTTTTCAGCTTCGGAATCCGAAGCGGGGCGGGGCGGCTCAGCGGCTGCGTGTCATGATGCGTCATGCTAGTAGCAGCTGCGATGTGGACACATGGACGGGGTCATCCTGCTGGAAGAGTTGCAACATGATGTGCTCCCCACCGTTGATGTTTCTAAATGTTTCTTAGTCAAATCATGAAGGCTTTGTGGGTTGAACTATGTGGAACTATGTTGAACTATGTTGAACTGTCAAATTGCCAGTTGTTAGGTCCAAGCCAAGTCAAGAGATGAGGTGACCGGTGGTGACTGGTACTGGCAGTGGGGGTTGACAGCGGGCCCTTGGTGAATGTTGAAACTTGATGCGTTTGGCATCGTGCTGCAAGACTAAGGTAGTAGAAACACTGGCCGACAAAAAATGTAGAAGCATTTATAACATTCATAACATCTATAACTGGCATTTATATGCATTTATAACATAACCAACATTGATCAACGCCAACATAGCAGGAATGGCTTCTCTTGTGGCCGTAGGATATGACTTCAGGCTACGTTCGTCCTCGGGGGTGCCGCGGAAGCAAGGCGTGGCGGCGCTGAGCGCATCGTTGTTTTGGTGACTTTTGATGTGGGGGTGAATTCTCACCAAACATTCCAGATGATTCCAGATGTATGATTTGGACATGATTTGGAAACTAGTTTCTGATTTGCCCAGCTTTGCTCAGTGATGGTGTGAAACTCTTGTAATTAGTTCTTGGTTAGGAGTTAGGATTGGTATGAGATAGTTGTAAAGTGGTTTTTGATGCTCTCGCCTGCAGCCTCTTTGGGAGAAACATCCTCATCGACTGTAGCTCACCAGCGGACCATGACACCTCAAACCTTCGGCAGATGGATGCTGGGTCAAAAAACATGGGTCACGCTGGGACAAGCCACTGGTGCCATGGCATGCCTCCTAGGCGGCCCATCAGGACCAAGCATTTGTTGATTTTCTTGAGGCTTTGTGGGATTTGTGGATGATGATGCTGAGAGCAAGCTGGCGGAAGATATGCATAATACCGGCATCAGTGGTGCAAGTTGGATTTTTAATTGGATGTTTCGCGCAAGGATTGGCAATTCACCTGGCCCAACTTGACAAATGCAAAGTCGTTTGGCCCAAAGCTTCGCGGCCGTGTCACAGGCCACAAAGTTTCAATGTATGGCCACATTCCCCAAGAACATCACCATAGATTCACGGGAAAGAAATCCAACATTCCAGAAGCTTCAAACACTACAGTTCCAGCCCCAAAGAAACTACATGAAACTACTAACATATCGTGGCAGTGACTGGGGGTTCCAGGGAATCGAACTCGGACCCATGGCAGAAGCCCCGGACGCGCCGCCGGACGTGCCCGCTCCGGCGGGGCCCTTGGCGGAAGATGACCATGCACCAGCAGATGCCTGGCCACGAGATATCTTGGTGGGGAAGACAGGGAGGCTTACATGTGCCATCATGTACCCAGCCAAAGTCATAGCTGGCTGCTGGTTTCTGGTTGCTGGCTTTACTTTTTAGGTGTCCCTCCGATCTTGGATGATATTCAAAGAACTAGCAACCAGCATAGAGGATGGGTTCATCAACACATCACATATCAAAAACGCATCCCAAAAAGGTCGGTAGATGATAGTGAACCAAGATAACATTCGATGGGCTCAAAATGGCTCAAACGGATATGAGGATCAAAAAAAAGCTTGGGTAGAGGTAGATAGACATCCAAAGATATCCAATAAGATAGCCTATTATCAGGGCTTTGACCCACAGCCAAACATGATTGAGGACTTGGATTTACGAACAAGCTTAAAGGGAATGTGAAATGGAGTTGGATATTTCTTTGCCAACATATTTGTTTTATTCTTTTGATGCACGGCGCAGACATGTGGACAGTAAACCATTGACCAATCCCCGCTTCTGAATGATCAGCCGGACGGAAAAAAGGACTTGAAGATCATCCTATGTGGTGACTCCGCAGTCGGGAAGTCCAAGATGGTAGAGCGATTTCTTCTTGAGACTTTGGCGGCAGCTGCATCATGGGTGATAAAGGAGCATGCACACAGATACAGAGATGCACCTGCAATCACATACATACAGTTACATACGTGATCAGAATCAGTGATTTATGGTTTTCATTTATGATTCCTCCACAAGATAAAACATCTCCCGATCGAAACCCTGGTTTGGACGGCTTAGTATTGGATCTATTCACTTTGGGGCCCCTTGATGGTGCTTAATGTTAGGGAGATGAGAGTGTCATACCATGTATATCCTAGGTCCTAGGGTGATGATCACCATTATATATACTAGACTATAAGTGTTATCTTCAGGCTTCAGGTGAAGGTTGGAATTACATGGAATTACCAACCAATCCATGGGATGAATAAGAGCCAAGGAAGAATACAATCCACGGTCGCTCTCCACCTTCGCCCTGACACTCTTCCGATATCACCACACTGCTGAGGACGGGGACTGTTTTGTTGGCTGCTTTGGTATGTTTTGATAGATTATTGACTGATATTGGCTGAATCTCACCAGATGATCCAAGAGCATCCAGCTTCAAAGTCAGATCCGCAACGCTGCTGTGTCAGGCTGTGTCAGGCTGTGTCTTCCCCATTTCTCACCGCACCGAGCTGAGAGGATGGCAGAAGATGGACGATTGACTTCTGGGACACAGCAGGGCAGGAGCAGTTTGCCAAGTTGCACGCATCCTACTATTTTCAGGTGCTGAAAAGGGGCCGGAATGAGCGGATTGGCGTGTCCAAGAGTGGTGGATGGGGCCCAGAAAAGCAACCAAAATGGAAAACACAGAATAGTCCTTGTAAAGAGTAAGTTCACCTGAAACTCCCCCCAATTTGAAGAAAGAATTGCCAATCATAACATACCATTGTTCCAAAGATATCATTTGAAATGATCATCTTCAATTTGGACCTCAGCCCTCCCACTAGGCCCCAAATACTTAGGGCCTCGGCCGTTGATGTTCCCGGCCGGCAGGCCAATGCATGTATCCTGGCCTTCGATGTGACGAGGAAAATCACCTACAAAAACCTGGAGACGTTTGCGACTCAATACGTTTGGAGATGTCCCCGAGGGAGAAAACTGCTGGAAAGCATCCACAGATATCCAAGCAATTGGGGGGGTCCTGTCAAAAATGCTTGTCACTTGTTGAACATCTTCAACATATTTCTGAGAGCGTGTTTGCTTTGTCAACTAGATTTTTTTCTGGTAGCGTAAAACGCAAGATCATGACACTCATGATCGGTTGTGCAACCTTAATGGCCGTCTCTAGACCTGATGGGAGGTCCCACAGGTTCCGCTGGCCGAGGTGGTACCAAGAAATTCGACACTATTGTCCAACGCCCCAGCGGTGGTTTTGGGGCCGTGAGCGAGATTTTTAGACGCCAAAACCCACAGAGATGCTGGAGATCTTGAGACTCACACAGTTAGGGTAATCTTGAAGCATTGGAGTTTCAAAATGAATCGAACACGCATTTTTCAACGATGGATGGACTTGGCACATCTCCACTTAGACTAGGTCCGGACATTCCTGTGGTCTGCGTTGCCAACAAGATCGACGTGGAGCCGGGCATGGCGAAAAAGAAGTTTAACTTCCCGGTGACGCATCAGCTGCCCTTCTTTTTTGCCCCTGGGCAACAAATCGAGGAATGCATTCTCCATTGCAGGAGGGTGCCATTGGCAGTTGGAAGTCCCCTCAGTCAAATTTTTTGGGTACTGCACTGGTAGATACTGGTAGTGTTGCGGTGCTCGTAGTATGACCCTGCCATTTTTGCGGTTCCCCCCCTTTCTCGTTGGTTTTTTCTAGGTGTCCTGTGCTGATGGGACCAACGTGGTGAGGGTCTTCAAGGAAGCCATTTCATTAGCCATCAAGAACAAGGAACATCCTCCAGATGAAGTTCTGGCTTCTCATCTGCAGAGAATAGATCAGGACAAAGCCACAAGTTTCAATACTGCTCAACCTCCTTCACACCTCACAGGCTTCCACACCAAACAGTCCTGGCTGCTTCACACGTCATCATCAACTATCGGTGAGGGATGGTGAGAGTATGCGCTAATTTCACTGTGCATCTGTGTGTATGAGGAGGTTCAAATCAACAAAGAGTTACACTTGGGGCGCCATAGTCCTCAATGAAGCCCCTTTCCACGCGTCCACGCGTGGAGTCAATCTCTCCTTCATGAGTCATCAATTCAATATTAATCAATTACTCATCAACATTGATTTGGCCACGAAAAAAATTGTCAAAAAGGACGGTCACCCCAAAAAGTTATGGATTTCCACATATTTCCAGCATTGTCAAAACTTTGGATTCACTATGAAAAATGATGGATGTCCATCAAATTTGCCCAAAAATCAAAAATCTCCCCAAGATCTGGATCTACATCTGGATTTATTGCCATTTTTGGTAATTTTTGACTCCCAGCCGTTGGATGCCCGTGGGTTTCAGGCGGAGATCTACGCGCTCCTGGCGGAGGATGGTCGGCCATCCAAGGCGCCCGACACGGCGGAGAGCGCCTACGACGAGGCCGGGGAAGCATCGCCAGAGCCGCCGATGCCGCCGGCGCCGTGGCGGAAAACCAATGGGGGATGGATATTTACATATATTTACACACATATACATGTATAATAATATATAATCATAGTATATTATAATAATAATAATAATAATAATAATAATATATAATCATATATAATAATAGTATATAATAATAATAGTAATATATAATAATAATAGTAATATATAATAATAATAATAATGATATAATAATATATAATAATAATATATAATAATAATATATAATAATAATATATAATAATAATATATAATAATAATAATATATAATATATAATAATAGTATATAATAATAATAATAAATATTAGTAATATATAATAATAGTAATAATAATATAATAATAATGATATATAATAATATATAATAATAATATATAATAATAATATATAATAATAATATATAATAATAATAATATATAATAATATATAATCATATATAATAATAATATATAATAATAACATATATATAATAATATATAATAATAATATAATATATATATATAATAGTAATATAATAATAATAATAGTATTTATATATATAATTACATATATATAGACATATGTACGTATATGACGTATATGATTTTTATTTATGTGATATATATATATGTGTGATATATATATATATATGATATATGTGTGTGTGTGCGTGTTAATACAAAAACCGGAAAGATCATCTCAGCCCCACCAAGGCGCCGCCCGCCTGAACTCGAGCCGTTGCGATCTTTGCGCGGGGTGATACGTGGAATCCCAAACTCGGAACCCATCAGAAGGGGGTTGGAATCCCTTGTAACCTCCAAGAGACTAGGTTTTCTTGTTGTGCACTCCGGAACCTGGCAATGGACAATTCATACCTTATATCTTTATATATACACCTTTGATATTTGATGAGAAAATTATCCGGTAGATATCTACATCCATTGCCTGCGAGGCTACATCCATTGTTCAGATAGTTCCACCATGTTCCACCCCGGCAATCGGCGGCATGGCGGGACTGCGGTGAACGAACGTAGGTGTTGGAAAACCCAAGACTTGGCCGCCAAAACTGTCCACAAAAGGTATGATATGGTATGATGATATCGTTGGGACAGTTATCTTCCGAATTCATTTTGCATGTTTAGTTTTTAGAAGTGCAATGTTACTCCACCTGATAGTGTAGATGGGCTTGCGGATTTGCAAGCTATGGCATGCTATGGTATGCTATGGCTTTCTACAGCGGCAGTGCCACAGTGCGTTGCAAATGTGATGTGCATTTAATTTGATGACCAACAACATTTTTTCACGTTATTGTAGTACTTATTCCAATTCCGCGTGTTGAATTCTGGTCATTGGCAAACATCCCAACAAAGTCTGATCCTTAAAAAATACGGTTACTTGTGACCAATTGTAACATGGGCGGATGTAGATGTATGCGTTATGGCTTTCCACCACTGGCATCATGGGCCGCATTGGTTTCACTGGGAGTCGACGCAGTCCAGCGGATGAAGTGGCAACTGCATGTTGAGATATGGGTATGGCACAGTAGTTTTCCAGAGTATTGACCAGCAGAAACGGATTAAACATGGTGGTCAACGTGCTTCAATACTAAGATTGTCAATTTTGTGAGTTTTTTTTGTACCCCATTTCTGCCCCATGCAGCTCAGTGGGTATTTGGTGGTTTTGGATTCCGATGGAGCTGGAAGTCTCCCCCATATAAGTGCAGATAGAGAGGCTGAATGCTGACGCATGGCTGAAAACTCTCCGCGCCCAAGGGGATCAGGGCTGGGGTCAGAAGTTCCCAGCATCGCAGCATCGTAGTGGACCGGTTTTTTCTGCATTTTTGAAGCGCCACCGCCCCAAAGAAACTGGCTCTTTCGGACATCCTGAGATATCCCCAGCTAGAGAAGGTTTTCAAGCCATGATAGGAAATGGCTCGGATATGCACTATGGAATGATATGGGCGAGTATGGATATGTAGCGTAACCGTTGGGTGGCAACCAACCTGAGAGTTCTTTGGATCCTGCAAGGAGATGTCGAGACTCGACTCTACAAGACCCTTTCGGCTGGTGGAAAAAGCGGGCGGCGACTGCCTTTTTTGGGACAGCAAGCTGGGTGTGCCACTGGCTGGGTCGGCATTTTTTGCTGGTCCAGTTATTCTAAAAGTTGAGTTGAAGTTTTATTCCACTGCGCCCTACGTAGTCACTGCATGATCTGCATGTCACTGCTGGAGTTATGGCTATTGAAAGTTGGTCCAATGACAGGCCCTGTCCAACTTCCAACACATTCAATGGCTAGTTTTGGTGCCATCCCGGATGAACATCAGCGGCCCCAAATGAAATGATGTGACATGGACAATTGTGGAGAAGCTTTCATCTATTCAAGCCATCGGAAAACCATCAGCCTTCTAATCTTATATCTAATGGTTCGGAAAACCATCTTATACAAACAATCTTCAGTCCCAGAAGTGGTTGCGGGGAAATTGAGACCGGAACTCCACAATCAGCAATGGTATGGTTTTTTTTGTCTGTAGATGTCTTTTGGTAACCATGCTTTCCAGTGAATTTTCCCACGGTGCAGGCGCTGAATCCAGGCTGGCGCCTTGTTTTGTGGCCACCTGTTTTTTAAGGCCATGCCCAACGATTTCCAGACATTTTAGAGGAGATCTCCACTAAAGACCAGGATTTGCTGAACACCGTGAAAATTCCTATGGCTGAATCCCCTGGATCAGAAAACAAACTGGATGGCTTCTTTTTCAGCCATAGGTTTCTTCATAGCAATTGATGTCTTTTTCTGATTTTCCAAACAGGCTCCTCTGTTTGGGGCGCCGCCTGGACCCCTGGACCCCCTTAAGGCTTGGACCGGAGGAAGCGCCCTGTTCGGGATGCAGTGGCAGTTTGGAGTCTCAGTGCTGAGTTTACCTTCCCATGGACCAAGGGATCCAAGGGATGCCAACAGATCCAAGGTTCATATATGATCTGTCATTAATATTAATGTTATTGCAAATGTTGTTCATGTTGTTCCAACGAAAACTCGAGGATTTTGGGGGATTTCGATTTTTTGTTGTGACATCAACAATAAGAATTCGAAGACTTCAGACAAAACACAGTTTTTTTGGGGGCAGAAACAGGAATCCAACCACTTGATGCTTAGGAGATACTAACTGGGATCGGCAATGCAGGGTTTTTTTGGATCGGTTCACTGTTGGTCCCCAAAAATCGCACGCGCGGTGCTTCGCGGCAAGCATGTGTCACTTTTTGAACCGCCAGTGTGACAGGAATGCTCCAATATTATCAAAATGAATATATATATATATAATATGTATCGGTATATATTTATCCCATATTTTTTCTGCTTTCCCGTTCCAGTGCTTGCCACCAATTGCAGCTATTTCTGGCAAACAGCAAACAGCAACGAGTGGACAAAAAATCACAGAACATAAAAGACATAGTGAAATGACAGCCAAATGACAACTCGCTGAAACGGCCGGCCGTTTCCAGCCATTGCAGCGTATCAATGTTAGATCTGCTACCATCGCACCAACTTCTAGGCCAATCTTTTGGAACTGAAATGACCCATCCAAACGCAGCTATGGCATCCAGAAGCCAAGGAGCCATGACCTGACCATACCTGACCGATATGATGGTAGATGGCCTGGGTATAGATTGGTAGATAATTGGTAGATATATAGGATAATTGGATATTCTATGATATTCTGATGTCACTGGGGCAATTGTTTGGCCTCAAGGCAGATTGTGGCGGCTTGCTGCGTGCATCCTCTTGCTGGGTGCATCCTCCTGCAACTTCCTGGCCCTCGAAGAGGAGGGGGTCGGGCCGAGGGATCCCGGAAGTAGAAGTGGAAGGGAAACTCTGATCTTTGGATGGAAAATGATGGGGAAAAAACACAAGGATAAATGAGTATATTGAAAGCATATTGAGTATATCAAAAGCACAATCTAATCTATATATATATATATAGTATTAATATGATTAAAACGGATCAAAACGCATGGATCTCTTGCAGGTTCCTATCAGTTTTCTCTTCAAGCCAGAACCCGCCAGGTTCAACATCCCTTGGATCGAGGAGGAGATCTTTTATTTCTCCCCATTCGGGTGGTCATGGAGCCTCTCACTAGCTTTGTGAGTGCCCTGATAAATCATGGGGGAGCCAAGGGGGTTGGCTGTGAAGATATCAGTTTGAAGGTTTGGGGAGTCAAGATGTGGTGGTGGTGATGATGAAGAAGATAACATCAATCCTTCTAAGGTACAACGAAACCCTGCCAGCTGACCTTAGTCTCAAAACTTGCTGCATGGTTTGCAAGAATGACCACAGGCCCAACAGTTTCTGATGGGAGAAACCTGGTCTTCTCTACCTCCCAGGTGCGGTCTTGCTGTGGCCACTGCGGTTCCATTTCAGGGTCCAAGCCCTGCGATTGGGCGCAGCCAATGCACCCGGCAGAAGCGTCGACTTGCCGCAGGTTGGATGGTAACGGATGGTGCCCGTTGGGTTAGATTTTGGGATGCCCAGGTCAATGAGTAAGCCCTGGTTGTGAGAAGGTTGAATCAAAGATGATCCAGCTATATAGACATTTTTTGGGCAAGTCTGCTGCTCATTGCTGTGGGAACTTCAGCTATTTGGTTATAACTCTTTTGAACCCCAAACCAAGCTACAAGGGATATGCCCGAGCTACTCATTATGTCACATCATTTTGAATGGAGCATCCCAGCACCCAGCACTCTCGAGTGCAGCTGGGTCCCAGAATTGATTTAAGGATTTGAGGATGTTTAGGGGAACCATTACACGAAACCCGGCAAAACCATGGGTTCCAGTCTCCATTATATAAACAATTCCATGCAAAAAAAATGCATTTATCAACATAGACGTGGAAATCCAAGCAGTTGTAACCCATGGATGTCCATAATTCTATGGATAATCATGGATATTCACCCTTATTGGCAGTTATTAAACATAATTAACTAACCATAGATTAGCTCATCATAGATATTAATCATCAGTATTAACTATAGGTTAATTATAATTAACCATACTGGTTGGTGGTTTCAAACATTTTTTATTTTCCATATGGGTTGTCATCCTTCCCATTGACTTTCATATTTTCAGAGGGGTAGGCATACCACCAACCAGCATATAACCATAGATATCATTAGATAATATGACTTCTATGATATTAGATACCATTAATCATTAGATATCATAGATATTAACTATAGGATAATGATCATTAACCATAGATATCTATCTTTTCCCCCACGGTATCTTTCTTGAAATCCACGGTGACCGTCATCCTCCGTCATCCTCCGTCGACCGTCGACCGACTCGGTCGGTCTTCGGCCGCAGGTCTTGCGTCAGGCCTCCCAGCAGAGCTGCCAGACCTTGCAGCAGCTCTTCCGGGCTGATGCAATGGCCTTTGGGCGCATGAGCTGCAGCTGGTTCATGATTATGATTTATTATACTATGATTTAATCATATCTTATGATTTAATCATATCTTATGATTTAATCATATCTTATGATTTAATCATATCTTATGATTTATTGACTATTATGATTGAATTATACTGCTGATTGATGACTATGATTGAATTATTGATTCTTATTGATTATGATTGATTGAATTGATATAGCGCTCATTTTCGTGATTCGTTTTGTCTGCACTGCAATGTGCGGCAATGTGTGACATATAATTCATACAAGATATATGTTTTTAAACAGAAATGTAGAGTTCTACACGCACATATGTGATAGGATACAATAGACTTTCGGAATCTTTTGTTTTTTTTGGGGGATGTGTTTGTCTTTCGTGAACGATGAATCCGAGCAAGGCTCGGCTGTTCAGTTCGGAGGTTGACATTTGAAGATCCTAGGGGTTGATTCTATCATAGCACCAGCAGTCCAGAGATCAGATCTACTGAACTGTAAGTTCATCTATATAGTAACCTCATACCTAAATTTTAAATTATAAGTTCACCTTTATAATTCTTTATATATGTTTTTTCCTATTTTTATCAATATACCGATGCGTAAATCGCCGTAAATCTCCAGTTCACCAGTGGGAACCCCTAAGCCCCAACATGTCCTGAATAGAGTCAGGTCCTGAGACGGTGCTGATTCGCAGTTCACAGGTGAGAGTGAGCATTTTGCCCTCGCGCTTCGGGCGTCGGAAGGTGGGGTCGGCACGGTCGGAACATGTGCGGGATGATGATTACAGAACATATAAGCTCGGAACAGTATCCCATGATAGATAAGATATAGCTTATGTAATAGTGGGATATATCATGATATATCTTATCCAACATTACCCATTTTGCGTAGTATGGGATAATGTGGGTAAAACAATGCCATTAACCAGCCATGACTGGGAATGGTAAACATACCACCTATTGAAATGGTGATGACTGGGGGATATCTTCAACATTATCCATGTTTCCAAGTAGCCAATGGGGTAAGAGTTGGAGAGATTGAGATGATGGAAATGTTGAGCCTGTTGACACACTCAAGGGGTGCAGTTGTTGAAGGTATTTGGGAGATTTGGGGAGAATTTATATATCTGCATAAGTTGAATATCTCCAAATCTTCCAAATATTGAGGCTGGACGCCAGTGGTTCCCAATCCCACGAACTCACTGGGCGAAACAAAATTCATCAGTGCAACATGGTTATTTTGATGTATTATTTTGAAAAACATGAAGTTGAAGGCCTTGTGTGCAAAATACTTAGTCCGCAAATTTCACTGCTCATATTCCCATTGAGTATCGTTGGAACATTACTAATAGACTATGACAAGTTTTTGAGGGGTAAATTCCAATCATTCTCCGCTGAGTCGGTTTCCATCCACAGTTTCCATTCTTGATGGCTAAATGCCATTATTTTTGTTGGTTCACTGGTTCACTTCCTATTTTTGACGGTTCAATCCTATTTTTGTTCGATTTTTGGTGGTTTACTTACTATTCTTGATGGTTTTACTTCCTTTTTTTGATGGTTTTTGATGGTTCAATCCTATTGTTCTTATATAGTTAAATCCCAATTTTTCAGGGCAACACGCCACCATTTTCAGGTGCTCCTAGCCACCGACACACTGGTATCCCAGCTGTCGGATTTAGAGCTGCGCTTCGTGCTGGGACGGGAGACGCTGGGGACGCATTTGAAAGTGATGGTTTCGTGGTCATTAAGCAGTGATGACTCAATGATTATCTATATAGACTAGATATTATTGTAGTGACTATCATAGCGGTTATGGATGATTATGGTGACTAGTATAGTGTTTAGTGTTTAGTCAATAGTCACTGTATAGGTAAGCCATTATATATATATATAATAAATGATTATTGTTTACGGTAACTCTTAACTGATCATTAGTGATGATCATGAAATAGTGGTTATTCAATGGTTATAGCGATTACATTGATTCATCACGACTATATCATCGAATCAGTGACAGTCAAATGAATAAATCAGTTCCAGAAATTGAAGTGATCTCATTTTTTCAGTGGACTGAAGAGTTTTGAATTTTAGATTCATGATTAATTTATAGATGTTTATCATCTATCTTATAATATATGGTAATGGATTATATTCATTGATCATGGTGTGTTTCTGTCGATTACAGTTATCTCCGATGCCTCCATGGAAGAGATGTCGTAGGTGATCGTTTCCCTACTTGATATGTTCATATCAGCCATGGAACCATAAGGCCTATGTTTTAGGGCTAAATTTCAGGGATCCCCACACGATATGGCCTGGAATATGGTACTAATAGCTCTTGAAAATCCCACTGATCATATATTGTCCAAGCTCACAACTTCCCCGTCTATTTTGGAATGGTATACTGGAATGTGTAGATATCATCTTGCCGGACCTATATTCCACCAGTTTGTGATCAGGGCCGATTCCTCCATGCGATTTTCTGCTGTCGAAGTTGGCGGCTGTCGGTCGCATGAGTGATATGAACGGGGTGTTCTGTGGTTATAGAAGCAGGGAAACACAGGACATAACTGAAACAGTTCCTCGAACTTTCAACCAAACATTGGCTTTGGAAGTGGTTTGTACCCTGGGATGCCCTGGGTGAACGAACAGAGATGTGGAAAACCCAGGGTTTCCTCAGGAAAACGATCTGGGTTTTCCGGTGCCTATCCTGGAACCAGGATGGGTCGCAGCTGGTTGCGGCACACGGACTTTCTCCGGCCATGGGTCTTGCAGCACTTCGTGCGTGCCACGGCAGCCAGTGGGAAGTTTGTGTGGCTAAAGAGGCTGGATGATGAATTATGATGAATTACCATCTGGTTATTTAACATAGCCATGGAAAATCACCATTTTTAATAGGTAAACCATCTATTTCTATGGGCGATTTTCCATGGCTATGTTAAATAACCAGAGGGTATGATGAATTATGGATGATGATTGAACATCCAACTGAGGTGATGTCGTGCTGTTCCCTTTGAACGTCCTTGGCTACCGCCAGACATCCACTTTGAGGGAACGACCGACATCCCAAAGCTTCAAGAAATGGATGGTATTGAGACGTTGGGTGGACGGTGTGGCAAATGCCTGCGATGCCTATCGCGGCTTGAGGCCAGCCATTGGTGGTTTTAACTTTGAATGGATATTACGTTGGCAAAATGAGTAGATACATCAATAGATGACAAAGAATGAAGATAAATCAAGATAGTGTGTATTGTTGAATGATGTTGAATGTAATAAGCCAAGTACTCATTTAAACAATTTGTACTGGTATTGACACGCGGACTTAGAAACGAATCAGTTGAAATGTACACACAGAACTAGCCGCTAGACACCAGAAACATCTTAAAAGATATTACAATGCAATTCCACCCCTCCCCAAAGAATATAACATCTAAAGAAAATACTGTAACAATCTTCCCCCCTCTTCTTCCAGGTCCGGCACCTGGCCGGGTCTTTCCGACCTGGACCTGGAGCATTTCCGGTGTCCCGTCGCGCCGTCGTCCTACGGCCCGGTGGACGCTGCCGCGGCACTCTGCGCGCGGCTCCGCGCGCCCGGGGGCGTCTCGGCGCTGGGCACCGCGGCAGTGGGGTCGGTTGGACCCAAGCTGGCGGCGGTGGTGCTGAGTTTGTCACCGGATGCTGGGTAGGAAAAAAAGTTTGTCACTTTCACTTCTACCTGTATAGGTTTCTTATGGTTTCTTTGGAGGTCAAAAACGGTGAACAAAATTGGAGATGATGGGAGATGGATTGGGTTGATGATGTTTGAGTGAAGATTGGGTGATGACATGTAATTAGTAGAGGGCACAGCCAGTTTTTAAAACAATGTTGGGAGAGAGCCAAATTGGCTTGTGCAGCTGAGAGTTTTGAAGTAGGAACACGATGGAAAACGGATGAATTTTGGATCAATTGCAATCTTGCGGTTGGCGTGGGTTGTCATTTTAGACGATAGGTCCTCAGCATGTCGACTTATGGGGTCCACACAAGCCGAAACAAGCGGTGAGGATGGGCAAGTCAGTCATTAAAAGATTGGGGGGATGGTGAAGCACCAACCATTGGGTGGAACTTTGAACAAAGAGATGTACGAAATGGTGTTTGTGATGTTGTCAATGTTGTGGTTGTCGCTGTTGAAATGATGGGGCTGCCCTTTGGTAAACTAACATAACTATGGAAAATCACAATTTTTAATTGGTAAATCCACTATAAATGGCCATTTTCAATAGCTATGTTAAATTACCAGAGGGTACCTGATTTGTTTCTTGAAAAATCCCCATGGGCTGCACGCCTTCAGGAAGAGGAGAGGCAGCTGATGCGCTTCACCAGATTCCTGGATTGCCCTGCAACAGACCGACGGTTTGGGCAATCCTCCGCGGGTATCAAATTGAACCACCAAATGGTAAGGTGAACCCTCCCAGAACTGAAACATCATGAAACATCTACTGGGATCAAAAGATGGTGAAGTTAACCAGAAAGGTTATCCATCCATCCACCCATCCATCCATCCATCCATCTATCCATCTATCCATCTATCCTTCTATCCATCTCTCCATCTCTACCTACCTAGACCTATACCTATCTATCCTGTTTTTGTCTCCTTATAAACAAACCTTAAAATACCTTGGCCCAACCTTCCCTGCCCGAGGACTGGGCACCTGGGCCTTGGGCCTTTGGTCAGCAAAGGCTAGGGCTGAGGTCTTCTCGGCGGATCGTTTGGGATTTCTGGCTGCCGAGGGCGATCTGGACGCTGCAGCTGGGAGTTGAGTGAGACCCCAATGGGGATGCGAGTCTTGGGGGGGTTGTAGCAGTTGAATTTGGCCATTTGTGGAATTTTTGCTACATTTTCATGGTATGCATTTGATTATATTTGTATATCAGGATATCTATTAATTAATTGATTTATTTATGTATGCGTGTGTGTGTGTGTTTATGTGCATCAGTATGGCAAGGAGTTATTATGAGTTTGTGCAATGACCTCCTGATTTTGAAACAACAGGGTTTCTTCATTTGGAAGGTGGCTTTAAAGCAAGTGGTGACTGGGTAAACCTTGGCGAATTGCTTGGGCCTGGTTGATGCAATGGGCTTTTTTTTCCCTAATATTTTTCCCTTTTTTGGGGGGAATGTTATTGTTGGTTCGTGGATTTTACCCATATATCATATCCTCCAGTAATTTAAAATAGCTATTGAAAATGGTCCATTTGTCATTTATTTACCTATTCCAACGGTGATTTTCCATAGTTATGTTAGTTTACCAGAGGGTAAATGGAGGAATGTCGGAATATCCACGTTAAGTTTTTGTTGAAGAGCGCGGTAGCCATGGCTAGCCTCGGTCAGTTGCCTTCCTGACGGACTTTATAGAGCACTGTCCTTCCTGAAACACATTTCAGAGTTTTTTTTTGGGTTGGGGAATGGTTAACTTCATGACTCCATGAAATATCACATTTCGATCACTGTATATAGTATTGTTCATAATTGATATTAATTATTATTACAGTTGTTTATTGATAAATGTAATGGGATAAATGCACCAACCATTGCTTAAATGTTAAAATCAATATGCCGTCAGCCAATTCAATATCCACGAATCAATCTCTCATGACTTAAACGTTAATTTAACTAATTACTCATATCCCATCATTGGTTAATCATTAATCAGGGAATTAACCATTAATAAATCAATATCCCATTAACCATCAAGTAACCATTAATCAATAATTAACCATGATGAAATCAACGTCCCATTACGAATAGGCAAAGATGATTAACACATATTAATACTTAACCTGGTTATGTTAATAGTTTGCTGATGTTAACTGGTATCCTATGTTTACCCTCTGGTGAACTAACATAGCTATTGAAAATGGTGATTTATAGTGGATTTTCCCATTAAGAATGGTGGATCTTTCCATTGCTATGTTAGTTCACCAGAGGGTAACATCGTTGAACGATTCATGGTGGGTCAACATGACCTGGTCATCGGGAGCACCTCCAAGGCCTTGAGGGCCATGGTCCTAGCCGCACAGCGGCCAGGGGACGTGGCCACGGCCACCCTGCTGGGAAGCAGCGAGCTGGTGAAACAGGCGCGGAACCGTGGCAGCCTCGGGCAGCGCTGCTGGGACATGAGAGAAGTGAGGTTTTATGGGAAGGGCTTAGCAATGCTTAGTAGATGTGAATGGATGACTTAAATATGATGCTCATAGATGTTGATGATTTTTGATAGATATAAAATGATATAAATAGATGTGAATGGATGACATGATGTGAATGGATGTCCATAGATGTTGATGCTATCCAGTATATAAATCATATCTCACCCTCCGGTGTCATCCAACGCGGATGGCTGGAAAATCCCCCCGACCTCAGTGGAGGTTTTTTTGGAAAATCATCGGATTGTCAAATGTCACGTTTGTTTGTTAACCCGACACTACCTGGGATGGCAATCTGGTTTGTATTATTGAAATATGAAAGGATATGAAAGGTGATCTTTAAATATCTTTAACAGTCATCACCTTCCATCCATGGATCGTTGGATTATATTAATTATCAACGGGATGGCAGTGGCAGATGAGTTATGTTCATCTGATCCTCCCACGGATTCCCACAGGCTGACCATTGCAAAACAGATTCACACAATGATGGGCGTCGCCCAAAAATTCAACTTCCCACCCTAACATTCATAAAAAAAATCATCAACATCCAGAATATGTCTGCAGGTCTGCATATTGTGTTTTTGGGTGTTATGTTCATTTATCTTCAAACCCAGGATTTTTCTTCCCATGTTTTTGGCTTCTTTTTTGGGCAGTTCCAACAAGGCTTTCCCCTGGCAGATCCAGGCCGAATACTTGGCTTCGGTGCTTCCGGCCACTTACTGGTCCTTGTCCCCCTCGCTCTTCGCCCGGGTTGCCGATCTGAGCTCCTGGGCGAGATCGCCCACGGCCCGCGCCGCACTGCAGATGTGAAGGAGCGGTTCTATAGGGCCCATTGGGATTTACCCTCTGGTTATGTCAAAATAGCTATTGAAAATCACCATTTATAGTGAGAAATAGTGAATTTTCCCATGACACAATGGTGGATCTTTCCATAGCTATGTTAAATTACCAGAGGGTAAATGTGTGTTAAATGGTATTTATGGTTAAGAATGATAGTTAGTGGTTTATATAGTGGCTAATGGTTATTGATGATAAGGGTTGAAGCAAATATTGGTGATTATGAATGGTGAATAATGAGAATTTTTAGATATGGGCAAATTATAACTACCTCACTGCGACGTCACTGGAATGATGGATAGTAGCAGATAGTAGCAGTAGCTATGGCCAACTGCTTATTTCAGGTTTGTGAATGATTATAATGTATTCAAGTATTGTATCATCCACTACTCTTGAGCGATGCTATTTGATGATCTAAATGCACCAGCTAGATGTACCTCCGGTACTCTGTAACATGGCAGCGGCAAATCATCATTTTTTGGATGATTTCCCGCTAAAACCCAATTTTTATATGGGATTTCCTGAATTTTAACGAATTTTATATAACTTACTTGCAGGGTTACTGACCACCCAGCTTGGATAGTAAGCTCCAGCAGGTACAGTACGGTGCAGACTCATTGGTTTAGAGATGTGACATCTTATGCGAGCTGCCAAAGTGCAGCTGGGAGCTGGGGAAAGCTCAGTCTCTGAAGGTGTTTCGCTGAAAAATGAACTGAGAAGCTGTGCATGAGGGCCATTTATCTGTCAGTGGGTCTTCTGTGTGGGGATGAACCTTAGCATATCAACAGGTTGAGAATAGCCACAGCCTTTGCGTCGGTTGCATCGGCGGGCTCAGCTCAGGCTTCATCTCTGGGCCTTGTGGTGCTGGTCCGCAGCCATCCAGGTGGGGGGTTCTTAAAGGGGGAGGGATTCCGAGAAGGATGGTAAAGAATGAACACAATGGCAGGTCTCAGAAGCTGGCTGCTGGGATTGCTTGGCTCCTCTTAGAATTGGGCACGTTTAGTAGAAAGTTATTCAGCATCCTGTTCGGACGCACTGAGCAAGGAAGCAGGCCCGTAGAAGCAGAAAGCCTCCGTGAGTCTGGCTGGTGCCAGGACTTGGCTTCAGTCCAAGGGGCTTGGGGACAAGCAGGAGTTCGATTCTCCCTCGGAGGCGTTGTTTCTCTTTCTCTTTCTTTTTTCCTCCCACTTGTTTTATTTTTACAGCACTTTTTGTTTGTTTGTTTGCTTGCTGCCTGCTTGCTGGCTGGCTGGCTGGCTTGCTTGCTTGCTTGCTTGCTTGCTTGTTTGTTTGTTTGTTTCTCCGTTTTAATTTTTATATAATTTTAATCTTTTTTCTTTTCGTTTCTTTTTGCTTTGCATCTTGCTTTCTGAGTTTTCTGGCTTTGCATTGTTGGTCATTTTTTCCTTTCCCTCTTTCCGTTTTTCCTGGTTTTGCATCCTTCGCCCATCTTGTTGCTCGTTTGCTCACTTCTTTATTCGCTTCTATTTTCTTCTTTTCCTCCTGATCTCTCCTTCTTTCTTTGCCAGCTCCCTAGCAGTCTGCTTGCCTTCGGCCGATGCAAGCCGCCATCCACCCCCGCGATCTCCGCAACCATGCCCATGGCCCCTTGCCCCCAATAGCTCCCCCCCCTTCTTGTGATCTGGGCCATCTCCATGTTCCGCATGGTGACTGGTTGCCTTGATCGTCCTGGCTTTTGGATTTAGGCGCATGTGTGCATGCATGCCTCATGGGTAATTAGAAACGTTAGTGGCCTGATGCCGGAATGGACACGCTCGAAGCAGATGCTAAACACCCATGTTTTTTCAACCGCATGCCAGCACGCCTCCCTATTTGCGTAACGCCCTTAATGCATGTCAAAGCTCTGTAACCGCCCAGGAAAGGCAACAACTTCGTTCAATTCGCCCAGAAAAAAGTAGGCCCATGTCTTGTATACCTTCTTATATATTTAGCAACACAAAAGATTCCCCATCACAGCCCAGCGGTTGCACATGGGCGGCTATGTCCCATTGGTTGACCCGCGAATGTTGAGGCCATGTCGCAGGTGAAACCTTGGTAATCCGACGTGACGTCTTTGTTGGACATCATTTGATTAAGACTACCAACCCCACCAAAAAAAAGCAATTGCACAACCACAAAAACAAGTTGCATAACCAAAAAAAGGCACTGGCATAAGCAAAACAAGCAATTGCATAAGAACAAGTCCTCTGGTAGTTGATGAAGTTCCCATTCTCGCGCCGAATGTGGCCGACCTGGGCCACTGGCGGCCACTAGGCTGGAGATCATTCGCGCCTATTCCCTTGGCCGGGGCTCTATGGGCTCTGTGCAGGAGCCGACGCCACGGCAGGTCCAGCAGCTAGAGTTCAATAAGCACCTCACTGTAGCACTGAAAATTGGATTGAACAAAGGTTTACCCTCTGGTTGTTTAACATAGCCATGGAAAATCGCCCATAGAAATAGATGGTTTACCTATTAAAAATTGGTGGATTTTCCATGGCTATGTTAAATAACCAGATGGTAAGTCGGTGAACCAACTGAAGCAACTGGTATTGATTTTGGGGCAAGCGGCTGGTGAGTGGCTGGCAAATCAAGCAAAAGTAAAGACGATTGGCGGCTGATTAGCGACTAAAGGATTCCAACAAACAAACAAGTATGTGTTGTCTATATCCATTGGGCAAAACAAGCTAGTCAAGGGATGTTAAGCCATCAAATGCACGGGGTATCAATCAGCCAAAAACCCTTGTTGTAACTAGGCACCATTTTGGCTCAAGTGGTTTACCTACTTGGCTCCAAATTCCTTTCTTGCCGGGCCTTGTGGTGTCGAGGAACGCTCCGTGTTTTTTCTCAATGTTTCAAGACTTTCAAGCGACTGTAGTTTTGGCAAGCGGCTGCAGTGAGATCATTTCGCTTCCCCTGTCCTCCACAGTGGGTGACTTGAAGATTAAAACCCAGGAGAGGTTTCAACTAGGATTGCTGAGGCTTGTCACTGCTGACGGGCGCATTTTGTTTGACCCTGCTCAATCGCTCTTGGATGCTCGGCTCGATGAGAAAGACTGCCTCACTGCTGTTCCAATCCAAGGAAAGGTGGCAGCAACAAAAAAGATACTATCTAGCGGTGCTTTTGCATCGTGGTGCTTTGGTGGCAACAGGATAGTCACATGGGGCAGTGCCGATGGTGGTGGTGACAGCTCTGCAGTGCAAGACCAGCTGAGGAATGTGCAGCAGGTCCAGGGCACAGGCCGCGCTTTTGCTGCAATCCTGGCAGATGGATCTGTGGTCACCTGGGGCCGTGCCGATGGTGGTGGTGACAGCTCCGCAGTGCAAGACCAGCTGAGGAATGTGCAGCAGGTCCAGGGTACGTCTGGCGCATTTGCTGCGATCCTAGCAGATGGATCTGTGGTTACGTGGGGCCACCCGGGTTGTGGTGGTGACAGCTCTGCAGTGCGAGACCAGCTCAGGAATGTGCAGCAGGTCCAGGGCACAGGCGGCGCTTTTGCTGCAATCCTGGCAGATGGATCTGTGGTCACCTGGGGCAGTGCCGATTTTGGTGGTGACAGCTCTGCAGTGCAAGACCAGCTGAGGAATGTGCAGCAGGTCCAGGGCACGTTTAGCGCATTTGCTGCGATCCTAGCAGATGGATCTGTGGTCACCTGGGGCCGTGCCGATGGTGGTGGTGACAGCTCTGCAGTGCAGAACCAGCTCAGGAATGTGCAGCAGGTCCAGGGCACGTTTAGCGCATTTGCTGCGATCCTAGCAGATGGATCTGTGGTTACATGGGGCCACCCGGATTATGGTGGTGACAGCTCTGCAGTGCAGAACCAGCTCAGGAATGTGCAGCAGGTCCAGGGCACTGCACTCGCATCTGCTGCAATCCTGGCAGATGGATCTGTGGTCACCTGGGGCAGTGCCGATTTTGGTGGTGACAGCTCTGCAGTGCAAGACCAGCTGAGGAATGTGCAGCAGGTCCAGGGCACAGGCCGCGCTTTTGCTGCAATCCTGGCAGATGGATCTGTGGTCACCTGGGGCCGTGCCGATGGTGGTGGTGACAGCTCTGCAGTGCAAGACCAGCTGAGGAATGTGCAGCAGGTCCAGGGCACAGGCGACGCTTTTGCTGCAATCCTGGCAGATGGATCTGTGGTCACCTGGGGCCTTCCCGATTGTGGTGGTGACAGCTCCGCAGTGCAAGATCAGGTTTCAGAACTGTAGGAGAATGTTTATGCTCATGAATTTCTTCATGCGTTCGATATTGGAAACGTTCCAAGGCCGTGAGCGGCCGTGAGCGGAAAAACAGCAGAATATGTACCCAACCCGAGTTTATCAATCCAGGGTTGGAAGTTGAAAGTTGCAGTCAAAACCACATGTTTTTTTTTTCCCTGGTGTTAGGGGTTTTTTGAAACCGCACATTTTTCAGGCTGGGGTGAAAATTGGTCCTCTGCCAAAACCACCTTTGGATCAGGGCTGCCAATGCTGGCGCTGGCCACTGTGCAGTTGGTCAACTTTTGGCTGGGGCGGTCAGTTTCCTCGGGACTAAGACTTGCGGCGCTTGGTTTGTTTGTTTTGTTTTTGAGCAATGGAGAAACATAGATATATCCAAGCGCTGAAAACTGTGGTATCTTTTGTGCGATGCGCCTAAGGCTCCCCATGTACTGGTTCTTACATGTGGAAAATCATCATTGAGTCTTTGAAGAGGAATTGGTGACATACCCAAGGATATCCAAGGAAAATTGGGGCTGCCCAACACACAAAATTATTTAGATAATTCGGATTCTGGACTGGACAAGGTGAATACGTCGGCACGAAGGGCACATATTACCTTGTATGTCTGTTTTGTTTCTTCAAACATGCGGAAGGAATTGAAATGCTCCCCGAGACAACATGTTGAAACTTAAAACCACATTTGTAGGTGCTCACACCCCTGTATTTTGGTGAGGGGCATATGCGTGTCCGGCTATCGCTTTGTACATTCACGCTCCAAGGCCTTGCATCTGTGCCTTGCAAGGCTGGCGCGTGCAGCTCTGGGCAGCCGCTCCTGCTGGCATCATGTGTCCAGAGGGTCTTGAAGGCGTTTTATTTGGTGATGGTGATGATGTTGATGATCTTCCATGGCTGATATTTTCTGTATATATAGTATATTGACGCGTTTACTTTCCATTATTTTCCATTGCTTGGATGATGGTTGTCATGGCCTATGGCCATCTATGGCCAATTTCCAGGTATTGCACTTGGAGGCCTCTCCATGGCAGGAGTCTGTTGGGGTACCTGGCCCGCCCGCTGGAAGCAGCCAGTGACTTGTTTGTGCAGAAAAATGCCTTAAAAACATCTGGCCATCCGCAACAACAGATGTTTTATTTGGACAAACCATGGTTTGTCCACGTATGTTCCCGTGAACATAGGCCTTGCTTCACTTCTATGCCAGTCACCCAAGGTCTGCCAGTGGCTGTCGCACGGAACCAGGGACGCTGTGCCAGCTGCATGATTGCAAGCTTCGGCCCCGGGCAGCATTGTGGTTTTCTGATGTTTTCTGTTGTTTTGAGATAATTTCATATTAATTATATATATATATAATTTCAACATGTGCAGAAATTATCAAAAAACATTTAGGATATTTAGGGCAGTTGGCAAAGGGGGAGCTGATGTGCTTCTAGAGATGCGTGTGTGTTCAGCCGCATTTTCCTTCAACCACCTCTTCACCCTCAAACTCAGTTTGGGTATGTATGTGTCAAAATATGACTAACTTTCAACATCTTTCAACCATGGATGGTCTAACCCTCAAACACACCACTCTGGTTGGTGCCTCATTTTCTACCCAGACAAAACCATGTAACTTATTTGCTACTTAAATTTACTTAATATTACTCAATATTACTTGATTGCGAGTGATCCCCATGGTGACATATATTCCGGCATTTTATTTGACACATAATTCACATAATCTCATAATATATGTTCTGACATTTGATCGGCGTAGAGTCTGGCATGTGATCCTAAATACTTTCTGACGTTTCTTCTTACATATATTCTTACATTTTACCTGACATTCTCTCTGACATCTTATCTGGCTTTCTATACCTGTCTGGCAGACATATATTTTGACATTTATCGGGTCCGGCGGGGGGGTTCTGTTCCGGCAAATCCCTGAGAGTCTGCGAGCTGGCGATAGGAGAAGAACAAGGAGATTCAGAGACCCTCACCTGGCAGCTGGGGAAAAGCAGCTGGAAAAAGATAGGAGAATTAGATGAAAAGAACATTTGCGAGAAAACGAGCCAATGTTATCCAATGTTATTTCAATTTATTTCATGTTGTGTTTTTCTTTGTGTAAAACTACCTTGGTTTCTGTGTCGTGAGCGCCTTGCTCTTGTGGCGTTCTTAGCCGCCCTGCGGGCCAGGTCGACTTGCTGGTTAAATCTCCGAAATGAATGTTGCCGAAGCGACGCGCGTTTCGGCAGCAGGGCAGATTTTTCGACGTCAAATGACGCAGCTGGTGGAACCGGACATTTTTGAAATACGTAAACAATATCAAACAAATATCAACTAATAACATCACCTTAACATACAACATGTTCGAAATTGTGAAAATATATTAGAAGACATGTCAGAGTGATCAGGTTGATGACCTGGCCGTAGAGCGCTCTTATGGTTTGGTGACTTCGTGGTGATGTTGTTTCGAAAACATCCGTGGTGACGTCAAGGCCAACATATATGGGTGAAACACGGTGAAACCAGCTGGATCGCAACTTGCAACCTCTGTTGCGGCCCCCGCAGCCGAAAATTGATGAAATTTGGTTGGGGATGTGCTGTGCAGCGCTGGGTTGGGATATACCTGGATAATCCTGGATAATTATGTATTGATATGTCTGTAACCTATACTGGTAGTTGTGTTTTTTTTGACAAGGAGCACCATCAACTAAGGATTACAAAGCAGAAGGTTGTGCCAGACTACCCCTCGAATTAAGATTTCGGAGTCTATCTCAGATTCTCTCGGTACTTTTGGAAGCAATGAACAGCCTTAGGCTGATACCCCTCTGGTTGTTTAAGATAGCTATGGAAGATGGCCCACTGATGATTTATGATGATTTATGATGGTTTACATATTGATTTACCTATTGATTAAATGGTGTTTTTCCATTTCCAGACTCCATCTGGTTTCGTCGTTTTTTTATCAACATCTATCAACCTACAAGTGCCGGGTTCCTCGCGGGATGCGGGTGCACGGCTGCCGCTTCGATGGTGTAAAAAAAACCAGGCTTTGCTGTAGATTTTCCTTACAACCACAACTCCATTACAACCATCATTTTCCTGCTGCGAAGGCTCAAGTACAGTACCATATTGTTGTCACGTGTGAATTCTTGGCCAAGTTGTGGTCATCGAACCTCGGCCAACTTTAGATGCCTGGCAGCATCCTAAAAGCTAAAACATGGCTTGGGAGGTGGCTGGATCGTGGGAAGCCTGGGAAGATAGTCTTGGTTATGATGTGTGGCTTGGATCAATTGATGACTCATGGTGTTGCCTAGTATTTTCGAGTGGTAAGTTAACTGCTCTAGGATTGGATCTTGTTCTCAAATTCGCCGCAAACCTGCAAGGAATCTAACGTTTGAAACCACCAACAGCAAATAAGGGCCATGTTTTCAAAGTAGAAACAAGATCTTTTCAAAGCCATCCCGGTGGTTCCTATGTTTCAAGACCCCCTTTTGGTTGATGAAGGGGTTACTCGACAGTTGGGCACCAAGAATCATCGCTGGAGTGCTTCACCAAACCAGCGCTGTCCGAGGACCTGAGGACCTGTTGATTTGTGAAATCAGGTGCCACACAAAACGAGGGTCGGACGGGTTGAAACACTGATAGCTGCTATCAATGTGAACCATGGTGAAGCCATGGTGAAGCCTTTGTAACATCCCTAGTTTTCCCAAAATGGATTGTATAAAACCATCAAAACCTGGAAGATTTGAAGAATGAATTGAAGCAAATTGGAGGATTCCATGCGAGACCCCCGTGTCAGGTGGCAAGGCACTCGCAACGCGACTCACTTCGGCATCTTTTTCAGCGCGGAACACGGACTGCGCGCCAGATGCTCAGTGGGACGGGCTTAAAGCTTTCTTTCCTTTGATGGGAAGATTCTGGAAGAATGACTATTATCTGGTTGGTGGTTTGGAACATTTTTTCTTTTCTATATATTGGGAATAATTAATTAATCATCCCAACTGACTAATATTTTTCAAGATGGTTAAAACCACCAACCAGTTATGAATTTACGCTTTGGATCCCTTTGGTAGTTCAACAGCCGTGGAGAATGATCATGTTCAATCATTTTCATAGGCTATAGATACTATAGGTATGTAAATCTTCTGTATAAATGGGCCATGTATGGCCATGTTCATCCATGCACCATGTCAATGTTAACTTACCACCGGGTCCATCGATGATCATCTGGACATATCTGGACGCTGTGCGCAGGTATGGCCGCTGTCGCAGGTGCACCCAGGAAGAGGATGTGAAGGGAATCATTCCCGGCTCTGGATTCGGGAACCATGTTCATTTGCCCAGAGTCGATCATGGTAGGGTGAGTCATAGTTAGTCTTTCCCTTGAGACAACCATCTCAAAATAATGATGAGCCTGTCATTTTCTTTTGCCATCGGCTAGTTTCAGGATGTTTCAGGAAGGTAAAGTACACGTAAGATCTAGTTTCATCAATTTTGATTAATTAGATGTCAGCCCATGCTACGCAAGACGACCAGCTGGAAATTAATGATGCATGTCAACTAGTAGAGTGATGAGCTTCGACACACACACACAGAGCATATGTCGAATATATCATCATATATTATTGCATATTATTCATACATATCTGATTATCTATACATATCTATATGCTGTACATCTCTTACATAGCGGATATCATATGGGTACCGTACTGGGTACCCATATTGTTTAACCCATCTCATCTCTTTTTTTCACATTCCTACTGGTTGTTAAACAAAGCCGCACGCAGCGACTGAGGCAACTCTTCAAGCCCAAGATGACTTGCCAGGACCGGCGTGGAGAAACGTGGAGAAAAAAGCCTATGAAAACGGTATCATCCCAGGAGATTTGAGAAAATTACCCTCTGGTAATTTAACATAGCTATTGAAAATGGCCATTTATAGTGAGTTTTCCCATTAAAAATGGTGATTTTCCATAGTTATGTTAGTTTACCAGAGGGTACTGGGTTGATTACTTGGCAACTGACTGGGCGGACAGAATGTAGGACTGAAGTCATCCATATGGGAGATTATGGGAGAATTCATTTGCTAGATCACTGCGCTGGGTCCACATGTTATTGGTGTTTTTTTTCATCTTTTTCACCTGTGGTTGTGTTGCTGATATTCCTAGAATGCCAGGATATGCACCCCCAGCTACGACTGGCAAAGATCATTCCAGCCTCTGGTACTACAAGATCAAGTTGTCATCCAGCTATTTTCAGCAAAAAAAACAACACACACTCCAGCCATTGGATTTTTATGGATTTTTGGTCCATCCACAGGAGTTCAAGTGGACCTTCCCATAGCGGTGGACGTGTGTTGCGCTCCCATCGTGGTGCCCGACGACGCCTCCGTGCCTGATGCACCGGCGTCGGAGCCGTCGGAAGCCGCGGAAGCCGCACCCGTGGAAGCGGAAGCGGTGCCCGAAGCAGCGCCAGAAGCAGCGCCAGCGGTTGGGGGGCCCAAGGCGATCTCTGGGTGTCCGGTGGTTTCAATCTTTCCATCCCTGATTTCACATGCGGAATCATGCAGGCAATTTACAGGAGCCTGTGGGGGTTGTGATACTTGCAACGATGGTTTTGCAGTCATGTGCAACCCGCTGACTGAACCGTAACAATCAGGTTTGTTGCTGGTAAGCCCCTCGCTGTGGAAAGATTCACCTTCAAGTGACTTATTGTCGAATTCAGATAATGATATTTGTTTCCATGGTTACACGATGGCTTCAACATGCTTAAACTGAAACTATTTGTGGGATTGGGTGTGGCCACAAACCAGCCGATTCAACATGTAAATGTAGAGCCGAGAGACAGAGAGAGAGAGAGAGAGAGTTTTGATTGTGTCACTGCCGTTGTATTATGTTGTATTCACTTTATCCCATCACCTACTATTAGATATTATTGGTGAATATTGGTGATATCGTCCCATTTTGTGCTTTTTTGTCCAATCATCCTTACTTATATCCACGTTGTTGGTTGCTAAGATACCTTCTGTCGTATTGTTAATAAGTGTTACCAGGCGTCATAAATCAGTCCATCAGGCACAGGGGTATCAGTGAAGAGAAAGCATCCATCAATTGCTTCAGTACCAGGGTTTATCTCCATTCTTCGTATATTGGAACCCTGGTAAAATTTATTTTCAATTTTTGTGTACCTACCAAAAATGCAGTCATGCTTTGATCGCAACATGTGATTTGTTATGCATCCTTTCAGGCGATGGGGAGAGAGAGAGAGAGGGAGAGATTTTATGTATCTTTCATGGCTTCATCATTTTATGAATAAATCAGCTATATATTACATGATATCTATATCTAAATATTTGCATATGACATATGCATGCCTGTGTTCGTGTGTTTATCCATTTTAATGATGGCAACCGACAGAGTTATGGAAAAAAACACGTTCAACTTAGACAGGCGGCGCCTGCGTTCGATTTTTCCATAATTGGATTTTTCGCCATAAGGGTTCAAAATATCCCGGAAGTGATCCGAACTTTTTTTTTCCATAATTCTTGGAGGTGGCCATTATTTCCATAATTGATTTTTCCTGTGAAATCAGGGGGCTCGGGCAGATTGACCGGTTTTTCCATAATTATTTTTTTCCATAATTAATGTTTGGGGCTCCACCTGTTGGACATGTCATGGATCCACAATTCAAACGCGTTTTTTTGTGGGGTTATGGAAATATGTATGCAAATGCAAGTATGTAGTATCAACCCAATTGGTGGCTTGGCAAAAAGAAACATCCCGCATATGTATATCAATGGCAGGCTTTAGGGGCATATACCAGATCTTTAGACACATATTTTCTATAATTCAATATTCCCCCTTAAAATGCATTCAAATTGCGAACATCACATGATATTATGTAATGTATATCAATGGAAGACTTTAGGGGCATATACCAGATCTTTAGACATATATTTTCTATAATTCAATATTCCCCCTTAAAATGCATTCAAATTGCGAATCGATGGACATACAGTCACCGACAGAATTATGGAAAAAAACAACAAATTATGGAAACAATAATTATGGAAAAAAAAGGTTCGTAACTTTCCTATCATAGACAGGCGGCGCCTGCAAATTGAAACGATTTTTTTCCATAATTCTGTCGGTTCCTGTATCCATTTTTTATTTAACAGTATAAAACCACATAAAACCCTATCATAAATGGATATGTTTAAGTTTAAATAAAACCACATAAACCCTATCATAAACCCTAACAATTCTCCATGTTTGTTAGTTAAATCCCTATCATACTGATGCCCTCCAGGTGGTGAAGCCCCCCTGCGGGGAGGAGCTCTGGAACTGTGTCCGGAGACACGGCAGGAAGCTCCGGAGCGTCCCCAGCAGAGTTGGTTTTTGGTATAGCAACTAGATTAACTAGATGGAATATTAGATATTATATGATGTTATTAGTTTGGATATTAAATGGGAGATGTTTTTGTGGAATATTAAGTGGGAGATGTTTTTTCCTTCATTTTTGGGATATTTATTATAGTTTATGTAGTAGATGTTGAGAGATATTGGATGATGTTAGGCAACTAATCCCCAATTTGGGATGATTTCCGTTCCTAACGAAGTTTCTCATGGAAAATAACACCCCAAATGGTTGGAAAATAGTATTACTTGGGTATTATACCACCAAAAAATCGAGAAATTACAGTTGTGCTTAACCTGTTCCTAATGGGAAATCCACTCCTTCGGGAATCTATAGGGAATCTTTTTTTTCGCGGTTCCTTAATCAAATCCAAGATTTTGCCACTGCTGATGGTGTGGTTTCTGCCTTTCTGCTTTTCCAGTTGAGGATGATAAGTAATAATTGGGGCTTTGGAAGATCCTGAGAACTATCACCATCTATCACCTCAAAATGCTTGTTGGTGATTGCGCAATGATTGGAATGTCACTGTGTTTGTGATAGCTCTGAGACATGAAACCCAAAAACAGTACTGACTGCATGGACATCACGAGAGACACTCTTAGGCTTCGGTGTTAGTTGTAATCAAACATGGCTTGCTGGAAGATCCTACATTAATAGATGGTTTTCCCATTAAACCGCTATAGAAACTCTATTTTTGATGGACATTTCCCGGCTAGCCGTGTTGATGACACCGGAGGGTATAGTCGCCAATGGCAAGCTATGTTTCGTGGATCTGATGCGCTGTACAAAGATGACATGACCCTAAAGGGAGAAACCACCCAAAATTCTGACTGTGACTAGGGCCAGGGGTTATTGTGTTCCAGAGGGAAACTGCTGGTGTGATATCTCAGGATGTGGTTTGCAGCCACGTTTCTGACCACTTGCTTCCACACATCATCCTAGTTGCTCCTCCACATATATATGTCTTGGCCCTTCGGCCCTTCATCATAAGAGCACTCCCATCAATCAACATGTTTGAGGAGTGGACAGTCTGTTGCTCGATTGGTAGGTTTGGGAATTCCGGGACAGGTTGCGTCACTTGTTGGTAGATGTGTCATCACTGAGGGACACCTGCAAGAAAAGTTTCATGCCCGGTTTTCCCATTTCAACAGCGCAAATCCCTGCTGATACAGGTGGGGCTCAATTCCCATGCCATCCATCATATCCCAAATTTGGTCCGCAAGATCTGAATGTGATATCTTGAGCCTCATCCTTGATATCCTTGAGTTTGTTGATGTTTGTTGCATATTCGTTCTACGTTTATCCTTCCTTCTGGCTGGAAAACAAGTCCCAATGCTTGTTGGTCAATCTCGCCGGGTTTGTGGCTTGTTGTCGCCCTTTTTGAGGGTTGCATAATCCAGCTATGCGTGTGGTTGTTTCCCCAGATGCGTTGCTGACCCCGACGAAAGCCCTTGTTTATGATACCATCTTCTTGATTTGGGTGTATATTTAGCATATATCCTCCCAATATTACCGGCCATTCAACATAGCTATGGAAAAACCACCATTCTTATAGAAAACTATGGAAAACCACCATTTTTCATGGGTAAATCATCCATAAATGCACCATTTTCCATAGCTGTGTTGAATCGCCAGAGGCCCATAGGCTAAGTTCACCCCCCAAAGCCCTGGAGATCTGACGCCTAGGTGAAGGACCGGACACCTCAGCTTGGGCAGGGGGGAAATTGGGCCCTTTTTCAGGTACCGATTTATTGGAGGTACCTACCATGTATAAGGTCCAGGGCCTATGTAAGGGAATATCCCCACAATATACATATATATATAGATATGTTCCTAATGGGCCATGGAGGGAGGAAATGACAGTAATCACCTTTTGTTTTGGAACTTAATGGCTTGCCCTCTTGTGATTTGACGCAGCTGTGAAAAATCACCATCAAAAACAACGGTGTATAGCTGGGATTTTCATCTATAACTGCTGATTTGCCGAAGCTATGTTAATGAACCAGAGAGTAGGCAAAGACAGCTCTTTGTCAGAAAAGCGATTAAGGTTGTGAGACGTTTGGATGTAATTCAGCTATCACTTGGTGATCTTGGTGAGCCTCCTCATCATTTTCACATGTATATTTTGCATGTTGAGTTCTCCAGAAACCAACCAAACACAAAAAGGATGCCCCTTTGACTGGGGATCTTTGGGTGTTTCATTGACCCTTGAGGATGCGCTTGCCCCTTGGATGCATTCTGGTAAACGCCAGGGGGAGTGTTCGCATGGGTTCCATCAACTGGGATGGGATAGATGGGGTATCATCCGACAGGGTGGATTTGACAAGAAAAAATGCAGCAACTGGCAACTGGCAGCAGCCAATTCCACGTGACCCATGCCGTGCTCTGCAGCCTTTGTTTTGCCACTATGGGTGGGTATGCCTGAATGCCGTTGGTCGTTGGGGGCTGTTAGATGTTTCCCTTCAACCAATTCATTGTTGGTCACATCAGTTAAATCCAATTGTTTTAACACAAAATCAACCTTTTGAGGCTTAAATCAGTATGATTACCATGAAATCCCAATTTGCGCTGGTTCAATCCTCATTGTTGCTGGTGAAATCACCATTTTTGCTGCTTGCCAGGTTAAAGTACCACTTGTTGCTGGTGAAACCACCATTTTTACCATGACCTCACCACGAAATTCATCCCCAGCTTCCGGAACTCGCAGGCAGCCGAAGCTTGGGAGAGCAAGGAGCCATTTCGGGGATGTGGCGAACACGGCGAACATCATGTGAATTCTGTGTGTATACCCTCTGGTTATGTCAAAATAGCTATTAAAAATGGCCATTTATAGTGGATTTTCCCATTAAAAATGGTGATTTTCCATAGTTATGTTAGTTTACTGGAGGGTACATTTCATTACATTTCTTCATATGTGAAATGAACTAATATTTATGTATTTCTTTATGATACATGATGATACATGCTATATTTCCAAAATGGCTAGACTTTTTTTTTAAAAAAAATATATAGTCACATATAGGGATTGTATGTGTACATATACTTGCCTCGAATCATTCGTTTCAATTTTAAGTCTATTTGCATATGAACATATAATATACAAATTATTTACTTGTGACATATTATGATATTACCTATAAACGACTGTAATTTTATGTATCACATATGCTGTTCAGCTTTGTTTCTTCTATGAACACCTCACACAATTCTGGATGGTCATGCCCTTGATTGGTGGGTAAATCCATGTTTCCATCATTTTCTGAGTAATTCTTCTGAAACGAGATGAGAACCAAATGAGAACGAGATGATTGTAGCTGATAGTTCCCGTGGTCATTATATAGCTATCTCCATGTTTGTTGGATATATAGGCATATAGGTATACATACACTTAGATGTTGCCTGTTTTTGCTTGCTGGATAGACCCTCAGTTTCTGACTTCTTCAGCAGCGATCTCAGGACCCAAAGGTTCCTTCCTCGCTGGTTGTCTTTGATTGGGTGCCCTGGCTGGATTTTCAATCTCTCCGGGCTCAATCTGTCAGAATCTGTCCCCCCGGGTTTTCCATTTTTCACTGAAATTTGAATCAATATATTTACACACATGTGTAGACATATTGATATATCATAATATTACAATATAATACATAGATATAGATAGATAATTATAGATGAATGAAGCTTCGTGCTGATGACATCATATGACATCCCTCACCCCGAAGCTGGGCAGCTGGGCACTTCAAAAACCTGGGGCCTTCGCCAAGGACGACACCCTCCTTCCCACCTCGGCTCTGGTGGCGGCCAAGCGCATTGCGCCACTTGGGCGAGGGCTGGTGGTGGACCGGTGGACACGATGATAGAACGGTGATTCACTGTATGATACTCATTTACATTGATGTACATGGGTTGAAATAACAAACTGGCATGACATTATAGCCAGCAGAAAGTAGGATATTGTGAACGATGTATAGTTATTATAGGATGTTATAGGCGAGAAACTGTTCAGGCTGTGATTTTTGAAGGATAAAACTGTGGTGTTACTACACCGCATTGCGCCAACGAGGGGACACTAAGCAACAAGTTGTGAACGAAGGGTTTGTGCCGGGTTGAAATTTGAGTGCAGAAACCCTTCTAAACGCTAGAAGAGCCAGAAGATGCGGGTACTGTACTGTAATATGTGAAACTGTCACTTGCTGTTTTTGGTTTGAAGTCGGATATCCGAAAGTAGTGATGACGGGTGACTGTTCCCACGTGGGGGCGGCCCGTCGGATCCAATTAAATAAGTATTTTCATCTTCTCTTGTCTTGCTATATGCATATATATATATATATCTCTCTCTCTCTATATATACACACATATACATACACACACACACAGATATGTATATATATATATACACGTATACGCACATACACGTGCTAGAATCTTCACTCGAATGGCGGTTGATACCTCTAAAACCATCTGTGGTGGCATTCCCACATTTTTTTTCAGTGGCATTTTGCAAGAAACAGCCATATGTATCATGGAAACACCACGGTTTCCTGCATTTTTTGTCTTTGAGGCATGAAAGTCTCCGGAACCCCTAGCCATCTTTCATCGCCCGTGAGGCCTGCACCCGGAGCCACCGTTGCCCCTTGTGCTGCTGCGGCGCAGCTGAGCGACTGGGTGGGGAAACTCAGCCATGGAGCGGAAGTTGAGGTCCCCAAAAAGAGAGAAAACATGAGTGCTTTTTACCCTCTGGTAAACTGTCCCATAACTATGGAAAATCACTAATTTTTTATGGGTAAATCCACTATTTCTATGGCCATTTTCAATAGCTATGTTAAATTACTAGACGGTAAATCACCATCAAATCACCATTTATAGTGGTGAAATCCCATGAAACCACCATTTTTGCCAACATCAATCAACAAACGTGATGATTTCTTCCATCTCACGCCGCGTGCCGGGTAGGAACTTGATGACCTGCTGGAGTCCTGCGCAAAAGCGGCAACGGACGCCCTGCGAAAGGTGGGGCCGCAACGGGAGGATCTCATGCCATGATCAAGTTGTAAGCTGCAGTTATTTACATCATAAGTATTATGTAATCTACATGTAATCTACCAAAGATTGGCTTATTTACATCATGGGTATTATGTAACCTAAGATGGCTAGGGAAATTTCACAGTATCTCGCTGCAAGTTTAGCTTCTTTGGCACTCAAAGATGGTCATGAAGACTGAAATCAGGCCCGAATTGAGTCATGATCACAAGGGTGTAGCGGCGGCACTACAAGTGTGATGACACGAATGGCTATTATGATCCATTATGTACAAGAAGTGGTGTTGGGGGTTCAGAATAATGCTATACATTGTTATGCAATGTAATGCATAGGTCATGCACTGTCATGCACTGTCATGCACATACAATTAGATCCACTTTGCCAGATTCGCATAGATGACACAATTTAGCATTCATAATTACTAGTTTTCTGCACAGATGCGTTGAACAGGAACACCTTTGAAATTGGAAGGGGCAACTACTCATGCGACGAAAAATCATAGCCAGAAAGCTGCCCTTGAAAATACCCGTTGTCCCAGGCCTCAAAGTATGGCCGTGTCGGCGCGGCGAAGTTTTTTTTTGGGGGGAAGCCTGGCTGCCAACCAAACTTGGGGATTTGGGGATGGCTTATATCATCCATTTACCATCCATTTACATGGTGATTTTGGGGATGTTTCATTATTGGGTTTCCCCGCGTTACCCTCTGGTAAACTAACATAGCTATTGAAAATGGCCATAGAAATAGTGGATTTACCCATAAAAAATTAGTGATTTTCCATAGTTATGGGACAGTTTACCAGAGGGTACATAAAATGATGGAAGTTTAGGGTTTGGGAGGTGTGAAGGCAGAAAAATCAACAAAAATCAACTGGATTTCTGATGATTTCTGCCCAGGATGTCTCACATTTCAGATCATTTCAGGAGTTTGGGAGCTAGCAGAGCCCAGTTTTGCGACTTGATATGGCGACTTCAGGGGGACGCTTCTGGACTTGATGCCTCGCCACAGCAGATTTGCAACACTTGGCTCAGCCACAGCGGTGCCAGCACATGATTATCTAACAGAGGTAACCGCCATTGAGTTGCAACATGTTGCAACCTTCAGTGCTTCAGCCCAACGTCCCAGCAGTATGCAAAATCTGAGGTCAAATAACATTTGCACCATCACCCGACCCTTAGTCAACTCAGCATACTCCGCCGGTGTATTGGCACCTCTGTGACCGGGGTCCCCACCGAAACAGGGTGGAGGCGCCCAGGCGCCATGGTGAACATCAGCTTGCTGCAAGAGCCACCAGACCTGAGTCACACAGATTTAGGGCAGCGCCTCAGATGCATTTGGCACGGAGGTACTGATTTGACGGAACCCTGACTCCCAAAACCAACCCATCCCAACCTGCACCCTTCAACCTCACTATCCTCCCAAAAGAATTGCCCCTTCATACTGCAAACTTCCAAGAAAGAAAACTGGTTTACACATGTTTATATACATAAAATTATATAGACCCAATGAACTACTTCGATATATCATGATGTAATATCTACCATAAACCCTATACTTACTTATATATATGTATGTATGTATATATATATATAATCTTCATCATTTATTTACCCCAACTCCCAGCCCGGGTCCCCACCACCCATCCGCCCAGGAACATCCCGGAAGATCCCACGGAGCGCGTGGAGAAGGCCGGGGCCTTGCTGGACAACTTGGGCCGTTCCCTGCGCACCGTGCGCGAATCGGCCAACGAGCTGGCGAACGCCGGCGCGGTGTTGGCGGAGAAGGGGGACCGCCTGGCAGACGTGGCCAGTGCGGAGCCCCAAGGGGATGGTGCTGGGATGCTGAGAATACCATAGGAAAACCATAGGAAAATGGTGGTTTAATGGGATTTAATGGGATTTAATAGTAATTAACCATCAATAATCCATCAATTCTATATGGTAGATATATCCATCAAATATCCCATAAAATCCATGATGGATATCTATTAAATATACCCTCTGGTTATGACTGTTACATAGCCATGGAAAGATCCACCATGCTATTAAGATTATTAAGAACGGTAAACCATAGTAAACCATCTATTTCGATTAGGGCCATCTATACCATGGCGAACTGTTAGTCATAACCAGAGGGTAATGGATGTTGATATATGTTGATATTAGTGAATGGTGGTTCAAATTCGCTCTGAACATGCTGGTGGTTGAGATTTGCCATGAATTACTGTATTCGCTGCCTTGTCATTGGCAGCGTCACCGTGATGGGGGGGATGGTGTAGTCATGTGTAATCCACCAGGAAGCCAAACAATGACCCAATGTCGGAACATGAACAAAATCATTGGTGGGACCCCTTGAAATTGGGATAAATTGGGGTTCCATCTTATTTAATTTTAGGATTTTTAGGTAGGGTCAGCATTTGTCTAGCAGGAAAATCCAGTGGATGGAAGGCGTGGATGGGCATCCTAGGAATTGCACCTGGATGAATAAGTATGGTTTCCCTGATGAGGATTATCCCCGTCAATGCATGAAGTAATCACCATGCATTTATTCCAGGTTAAATATGATTATACAATCGATCGAATGACCGTATATACATTCATATATTTCACTGGGTTGAAACAATCCATTTCGAAATGGGTGAACTGATAAGCGTACGTATGTTAACTAGGATGCTAATGCAAGGTGGGACATGACGTGAGATGCCAAAGAAGTTTGAGCAATTTTTTTAGTGGCCAATGCTGCGAAATTTTGACCGGCCCTTTTTCAGGTTATTTGCGGGAAGCACAAGCACATTCAGGGAGGATGCAAGGAAAGATTGCGGAAATTCTGGAGTTGGTGAAAGGCGCCGCGGTTGGATAAATTGAGCCATCAACTGATGGGATTCCAATAGCCCCTTCCCAAGAATGAGAAGCGGTTGAGACTTCTGGCCCAATCGAAAGTCAACAGTTTGCTTAAAAGAAAAATGAAGAAAATCACCCACCAAGTAGTACGGCATGCTAGTTACGCTTTTGTAAGCTCTGTTTCAGAACCAACCCTGATTCATGGCCTGTTGAACTTGGCCTTTTCTTCGAGCTTTTTGCCAAGGCATGCAGAACAAGGCTGAAGAGTCCAGCGTAAATTGGGCAATGGCAGTCTTTCTTCCTCCACAGTGCAAGGGTGGCCGAAAAGGCCATGGCATCAATGACTTTGGTAGTTTCCTTTGACCTGCAGAAATGTGAAAAAACCTGGTGCCCAAAAAGGGCTCTGCGCGGCCTCGGCGTTGTGCGGCCTATGATCTCCGCTACGCACTGGGGAGGATCTCCCCCAAACCAACGGGATCCAATGGGGTTTCCTGTTCTTCCCAGAAATGAATTGGATACCTCGAATTGCCAAAAAAATGATAAACATACAATCAACTATGACCATCTATGACCCATAGCCGTTGTCAAAACTCATGGTCTTCGCTTGGTTCCCAGGTTTCGTCCAGTGCTATAAGATTATATATATAATGATCACCGCTTTCTAGGTTACTCGGTGGAAACCGCAAAACAGATCAAGCCGATCATCTGCTTGTTGTCATGTCATTATTATTGGCCACGTCCCCATTTTGATACCGCAGCTAAATAATCTCAAATCCTTTTGGTAATCCAGTTGGTTATATACAAGGTACGCATCTCCATTTTGCAATTTTGCTACTGTTGTCTACCCTCCATCAACATGGACATATGACATACACACACACATATATATATATTATAAGTAGGACCATAGGAGCGTTGCTAGCAACCAGGTGGAGACCAGTACAACCCAACCAACATGTATGAACATGTGCTCGGAATCATTCATATAATTAATCCAGATAAATGTCACAAACAGATTCTGTGACCAGCTTTCCAACTTGGTAGCCAGGTGGTCATCATCACCAACTCGGGCTTCGGTTGGGTGCACGAAACAGCGTCACGCTTCATGCCATCGGTCCTGGGTGGGGAAGCCTGGAGCTTCACAGCTTTTTGTTTGACCGGACTGCGGATTAGCCAACAGTTGTGCTGGGGGTTCGAGGACTTGCGAAGTGACAGAGTCTTGCTGGCCATACACTTTCGGCTCAAGTGTGGGTGCGTTTTTGACTGTCAAGACTGCAAAGGCTTAGCCATGGCTCGCTCATCCAAGCTGATCACGCTGTGCGTTGCACTGGTCGCATTCGTAGCACTCCGCAGCGTTGCCTTCCTCGGTGCCCCCGGCCCACAAGCACAGCTTCGAGGAACTCCCCTTGAGATTGCAGCTGGTGCTGCCGTGCCAGCAGTTCTCATGACACCAACAGCCGCCATGGCTGCGGATGGTGGCATGCCTTCGGTGGTTTTGGGAGTTGGCATTCTTTGCATGCTGGCCGCTTTCAGCGCAGTCTCCAGCGTCATCAGTGCTACTGTCACCTCCGAACTCGACTGAGTGCATGAGAGCCTAGGACGAAGCCTTTCTCGGGGTCTGTAGCAGTATGGATGATAACTCGTATTTTTCCTTCGCTGATGTGACTACGTTGCTCAGGCCCAAAATTGGCGCTAGCTTCCAAAGAGATGAACAGATGGCAAGAGTTTTCAAGATTCCTTTGAGATCCTTCGAGTAATTATGTTTGTTCTGATCTCATGCTTTGACTCACCATTCTCTTGATGTACGGTGCATGGAGCACGAACAAAAACATAGCCTTTCGGCTTGTGACCTGTCATGATAGCTTTCGATTATGATGAAAGACACTGAACATATCTGAACATTCATTTCTGCAAATGACTTGACAGGCTTGACCTGATTGGGTTTGACAGAGTCTTGCTGGCCATACACTTTCGGCTCAAGTGTGGGTGCGTTTTTGACTGTCAAGACTGCAAAGGCTTAGCCATGGCTCGCTCATCCAAGCTGATCACGCTGTGCGTTGCACTGGTCGCATTCGTAGCACTCCGCAGCGTTGCCTTCCTCGGTGCCCCCGGCCCACAAGCACAGCTTCGAGGAACTCCCCTTGAGATTGCAGCTGGTGCTGCCGTGCCAGCAGTTCTCATGACACCAACAGCCGCCATGGCTGCGGATGGTGGCATGCCTTCGGTGGTTTTGGGAGTTGGCATTCTTTGCATGCTGGCCGCTTTCAGCGCAGTCTCCAGCGTCATCAGTGCTACTGTCACCTCCGAACTCGACTGAGTGCATGAGAGCCTAGGACGAAGCCTTTCTCGGGGTCTGTAGCAGTATGGATGATAACTCGTATTTTTCCTTCGCTGATGTGACTACGTTGCTCAGGCCCAAAATTGGCGCTAGCTTCCAAAGAGATGAACAGATGGCAAGAGTTTTCAAGATTCCTTTGAGATCCTTCGAGTAATTATGTTTGTTCTGATCTCATGCTTTGACTCACCATTCTCTTGATGTACGGTGCATGGAGCACGAACAAAAACATAGCCTTTCGGCTTGTGACCTGTCATGATAGCTTTCGATTATGATGAAAGACACTGAACATATCTGAACATTCATTTCTGCAAATGACTTGACAGGCTTGACCTGATTGGGTTTGACAGAGTCTTGCTGGCCATACACTTTCGGCTCAAGTGTGGGTGCGTTTTTGACTGTCAAGACTGCAAAGGCTTAGCCATGGCTCGCTCATCCAAGCTGATCACGCTGTGCGTTGCACTGGTCGCATTCGTAGCACTCCGCAGCGTTGCCTTCCTCGGTGCCCCCGGCCCACAAGCACAGCTTCGAGGAACTCCCCTTGAGATTGCAGCTGGTGCTGCCGTGCCAGCAGTTCTCATGACACCAACAGCCGCCATGGCTGCGGATGGTGGCATGCCTTCGGTGGTTTTGGGAGTTGGCATTCTTTGCATGCTGGCCGCTTTCAGCGCAGTCTCCAGCGTCATCAGTGCTACCGTCACCTCCGAACTCGACTGAGTTAGTTGAAAGATTCGACCTTTCTCCAGCAGTGAAGCAGGGCGATGCCGAAAAGTGCTAGCACCGTCCCTCCACCCTTTGGTAAACCAACCTTGCCCTGACAGTTTGAACATTTACAGACGATGATCCCACAAAATGTCTCTGAAACAAGTATGTGTCTCGTCTCAAAAATGGCAAGTTGGTTTACCAGTTGGTCTCTAAGTAGAAGATATACCTTTCGCATATCTCAACCCACTGTCACAGCTCTCAGTTTTTCCCCCCTGCTGAGGTGAATTAGAGAAGGTCCCTGTGATCAGCGCGAGGGCCATCTTCGAATGTCAGGGAGTCCCTGAGCCCTATCGCTGGAAGGTGCTGGGGCCCAGCAGGTTGTGTACTGGGAAATCCCAAGGCAGCTTGGGAAAATCGTCGAACGATTAGGCTGAGGTATTTTGATGTTTTTTCCATGTTGGGTTATGTTTGATCACCAGAGGGTAAGTTGAATGACATCTATTTTTCTATTTGTGATTATTTGTGAATAATGCTAGAAAGATCGAGGTAACTGATGGTTGTGCGGCCTCTTGTGAGGAGTGATAATTTGAGGTGTGTTTTGGGGGAGGCAATGGTAATAGATTGCCATCGGGTTCATCACCGAAAGAAGAGTGCCAGGAGGTGCCAGTCAAGTATATGGGCACGATTCAACATGTAGAATGCTGTGGGGATCAAAGATGTCAGTCATGCCTTTGACAAACACGTGTACCTAAACATTGAATTTCAATCTATCATCAGTTTTTGTCAAGGTTTTGTTCGGTTCATGGTCAGATGGAAGTGTCAGGACCCAGCAGTTATGCATCCAAGTGACCTTACTTCTGTCCTGGAAATTTAAGATGGAACATCAAAGAAAAGACACGTGTTCCACTATGGTTATCGCAGGCTGTGCTTTCGGGACTTCAATTACCCCTTGACAACAAACTTGGGACATCCTGGGACCCTCAAAATCTGGGTTTGAAAGATGTGTTTCCTAGTATTTCTGAACTTGCCCAGGCTTTAGAATGGTATAATTGGAGGGTTTCATTTCTTTCATCCCTTGATAGGTGCTATGCTTCCGGCGCATCGTGGAGTGCTTCTCGTAGGGGGCCTCAAAAGTGGTGACGGTGACTTCATCAGCTCCAGCATTTCATCCACAAATAGTGATGAATTACTCACCAGATAAGGGGAAAGTATGGAGAGAATCACCAACCAAAGTGGCTTGTTGCTTTCCAATCTTTGTTTGTTTGAGATGCAGCCCAGCGCCATCAACAGAAAGCCTCCCGGTAGGCATCCCGGGATCCATGTGGGTGTTATTTTACGTCATCCCAACTATTGGAACATGGTAACATGCCCAATTATAATATATAGATATTATATATATATATAATCATCCCAATATTTTGTGCCTCTATTTGGTAGAATCTATCTGATTATCTGCCCTGCAATTCATCCATAATTTGCTGCACTGCACCCACAATTTAACAGTAAATGGCATAAGAATAACAATGATACCATAGTTGTATCATGATAATCAATGAGTTACCCTCTGGCAATTTAACTATGGAAAATCACCGTTTATATAGTGAATCTTCCCATGAAAAATGGTGATTTCCATAGTTATGTAATAGTTTACCAGAGGGTATATAATATTAATATTCCCATCATATTCCAATGATATTCCCATACCATTATGAACCATTAACAACCACTAATAACCATTTGGGTTCCTAATAACCATGTCATGTATATTCCTCAATGACATCTCTGAGCTCGGCGGCTTGGCTCCAGGTTTGATCCTCGTGGGGAGACAGGCCCCAGCAGCCTCATCTCGATTGGAGATGGCTGGCAAGAGCCGGGGAGCTCCAGGGGAGATGCATGGAATCTATGGTATAGATGGCCGATAGAAATAGATTAAATAGATGGTTTACCTCTTAAAAATTGCGATTTTCCATGGCTATGTAAAAAAATAACCAGAGGAAATATTTAATGGATATCCATCATGGATTTTCTGGAATATTTGATGGATATATCTATATCATATAGAATTGATGGATTATTGATGGTTAATTACTATTAATCAATAATCGATGGGTACTATTAATCATCTATGATGTTAATAGTTGTTGATCTATCATGATCTTTAATGGTCATAGCAATGGTTGATAGTGGTTGATAATGATCATTCATAACGATCATATTTATACCAACTGGATGGCACCAAGCATCGGAACAGCGCAGAGCTTCCCTGCAAAGTGGACTTTGCAAAATCATTTGCTTCCCTATGGTTCGTATACTGTAGTTTGAAAAAAACACCTATGTTTGTCCATTCTCTGTAACTCATTACACGCCATTTGTGTGTGTGTGTGTTTGATATTGTTTGATTGTGTTTTGACTCCAAGTCTTCTTCCCTCAAATCCTATCCCCCTTTCAAAAACTTCGCAAAACCAGTAAGTAGTACTGGACTTGTTCAGTCTGGGTCCCGCAAAGTGTAATTATATACGTATATATATATATATACCCTATGGTGATTTAACATAGCCCTGGAAAATGACCCATAGAAATAGATGGTTTACCTCATAGCATGGTGGATCTTTCCATGGCTATGCAACAAATACCAGATGGTATATCCCATTAAATCCCATTAAATCCCATTAAACCACCATTTTCCTATGGTTTTCCTATGGTATTCTCAGCATCCCAGCAGGAGGGTCACCAATGATGTACCACTGGTTTTTCAGAGACTGATCTTCTGAGGCGCCTGGCAGCCATCATGGCAGCGCAGGACTCCGTCGATCCCATCATTTCAGAAACCACCCGTTGGTGATGCCATGTGGCTATGGGTCAATAGCCATTAAAACAATAGCCATGTTTAGTAGGTAAATCATCTATAACTGGGCCATTTTCATCCATTTTCTATAATTACCCTCTGGTAAACAAACATAGCTATTGAAAATGGCCATAGACATAGTGGATTTACCCATTAAAGATGGTGATTCTCCATAGTTATTATGGGTCAATACCTATGAAATCATACCATTTTGGATGGGGAATGTTCACATCCATTTACTTACCAGCTAAATTTTGATGTGAACAAAAAAGGGGTACTATTGGTTTTGACCCACTGCCATGGAAACCACCCAGATATGGAGGTTTCCTGAGTCATGGGGTACCCCCAAATAAATCATCCATTTTATGGTATGTATTTTCCATGAACAAAAACCATCCAGCTCTTGGGGTACGTCCAGTTTAGGAAACCTCGCGCAGGACACGGATTTGGCTTTGGTGAAGTGCATGAAGTTCCTGGAGCAACCGGGGGTGCGCCTAGCCGTCCTGACGAATTTTTGATCCTGGTTTTGTTCTCATATTGGTTAAAGGGTGGGTCCCGGTTTTTGTTGCAGATGTTGATCAGTTTTAGGGGATACCCAGGGTTACCCTTAAAAAATAGTTGAACTGAGGCTTTTTACTCTGGGTGTACAGAATGCCCGCTGATACTAACGGCTGGTTTGGGATTCTTCTAATTTGATCTCAATCAAATATGTACTCCATTGGAACCAGTTGGAAATCCCCATTGTAATCCTGCTGTATCTTGCTAGAATTCATAGAGAGAGAGAGAGTCATTAAAACCCATCCAATCTCCCGCTTATGGAGACATTTTCTCAGCAGAATGCACATAAAATGGTCCTTCCGACCCTCACTAATTCCCATTGAAACCCCCCATTGAACCCTCCTGAAATTCCCATCAAAACATATCAAAACCACATTGGTCCACCCACTCCTCTCAGATGGACCAGCTAGTGCAGCAGCTGAATCTCTGCTCTCAGATCTTCGCAGGTGGGAGTTTCAGGGAGAGGCGAGCCCACAAAGAAGGATTTTTCACCAACAAAGATCGGGTTTTTATTAAAATTGACACATGATATAACATATTAATATATATTAATTATACATATGATTTGATCAGCAAAAAGTTGGGATTGAACACGGAATAGCAGGGGATTGCAGCATGAACAACGTGAGTTTGACCACTGATGAGAGATTAACCTCACTGACCGGGGATCACAGTGATCATCTCGACAGAGTAAATTTGATCACGACCTCACTGCGACCGAAGCCTGGAACCGTGGGGATGAGGGAAATCATCCCCAGTTAAGGCCTTAATTCAGGTTAGTGAAATATATGTGAAATATTATAATTGACCCAGCACAATTAGATACAATTAGCATTAATTAAACATAATTAAACCATCAAATCGTGAGATGAAATTCCATGACAGATGAGTGTCTAACCAACTTTGATGGACAATGGACATGGGTCAAAATGATCAATCCCCATAAATGATTGGTTTCAGATCCAAAAAATGACCAATTTAGCTGGTTGATGAGTGTCCCGTTTTGGTCCATACGAATGATTATTTTGGTCTTGAGTATATCAGCTGGGCGAGCGAGAGCGTTGTGGGCAAAACCTGGGTGATTCTGAAAAATGGGTGATGGCCGGCCTATCCTTCCCACAGAAAAAGGACATGTGTGACAAATTTGGTGATACTTCTGGGTTGTAAATTGTAGATTCAACGTGGCTGTCAAGGCATGACGGAACCAATACCTCCAATCAACTAAGCGTCCAATCAGTATGGGATACTTTACTTTGAGACTGGCTCAAGATCACTCATTTTTCGCCAGACAATACAGTGACATGTGAGTGATCTTTATTATATATATTCAGTATTGATCATCTGATCAAGGAGTGATATGGAGTGATACTGATTTGGGACATTTTATTGATTATCATAATTTTCTAATATAGATCTATAATATTATAGATCCCTATAGGTCCCTCTAGATCCCTATAGATCCCTATAGGTCCCTCTAGATCCCTATAGATCCCTATAGATCCCTATAGATCCCTATAGGCCCTATAGATCCCTATAGATCCCTATAGATCCCTATAGGCCCTATAGATCCCTATAGATCCCTCAAAATTTAGCTATTTCTCTTTATAGATTTTCATAGATTTTCATCTAGATCCCATCATTTGTTGCATGGGAAGCCCAGTGACTAGTCCTGCGGTGCCCCTCAGCCAGGACTGGTGGCCCATCCCGGTTGGGTGGGGGCCCCAAGCAGCGGGAAAAGAAACGGGACGTCGTTTTGGTTTTGGTCATGGGATTTTTGTATTGGATGACTAAAACCATGTCATTTCATGTCATATCATATCATTTCATATCATTTCATATCATTTTCATATCATTTTCATTATTTTGGGGCCTCACGTCAGTTTTTGTTTCGCATTGACTGAGGGGGTGGGATCAGAACTTGGCCAAGGTCGAAGCCAGCTATAGCTACAATGACGTCGAAGGAGTGGAAGCCCAGCAACGGAGTGGGATTTGCTCCCCAGGATTTTCTGTGAACGTTTGAAAGAACTAAATTAGTATGAGGAAGATTGAGGAAGGAAATGTACTGTATATATCTGTATATAAGTAAGTAACCCATACTTGTAACATACATGTATATAATTGTCTTATATCATCAGTGTGCTCGATTTTCTTGCTTCCATTAAAGTGTCTACTTGTTTGTCGGAGTCTATCCTTGCTGGTGATGTTGTTTTTTGGGTAACGACTCAAGGATTCAATGTTGTTGAGCCGCAAATTTTAACATGGATATGACTTGACTTAAGCAATGCCAATCGGGGCGTGCGGAAATCTTAGATGAAGATGTGTCTGCCTCAAAATAGGGTGAAGTACCGATTTTGATACTTTCATCAGTGCTTTCCCATGCTTTCCCTATATTATACAATGGTATACCGGTATACAGTTGTCATTTTGGGGTTTGAGGGCGTCCTCCATTTTTTGGGGCACCAGGTGCTGCCACCGGGTGCACTGGCCAGCTGGGCTTCAGCATGGTGAGCCAGAAAAATGTTGGGCTAATAGAGGGACAGTGAGATGATCCAATGGGCAGTGACAACATTAAATTATCATTAAATTATATACAACAATACACACACACAAACACACATATATATATATATATACATATTGATGTATATCTATATATATATGTATATGTTACTAATATTTATATATATATATGTATATATGTATATATAAATATATCATAAGTGAATAAAAAAAGGCCTGAAGCAACACATACAAGACAAATTGGAAGCGATGATAGCAAACTGACGCTTCTTTGATAGACTCATTGGCATATAACAGTATATTACATATATAAAGATCATAAAAGATCCATAGGTCAAACTCATGAGGATCTAAAGGCGCTGATCCCATGGGCCATCCAGCGCCGAACGTGGCAGCGCCGGCAGTGGATGGCGGCTTCTATGTGGCAATTCCCAGCTACCAACGGGTGCCTGGGCCTGGGAGTTCATACAGGTTTTGGGGGGAGCATCGCGTGTCTCTTACATCATGTCCCTTACATCATTGCCAACATCTCATAGCCACACACGTCCCACTGTCGTGCGATTGGATATGGTATGATAGGTATGATAGGATCATATAGGATCATTGGATGAAGACCACGTGCGTTTGCTGGATCCCGCAGCTCAGGTCGAAATCATTCAAGAGAAGACTTTGGCCCTACTGAAGCAGCAGGGAGTGCCACGCCATCGAGTTTACATCTTCGTGGCTGATGCCTTGGAGTATGAGACGTATCATAGGGCCATCGGTAGAGATTGGCCCAATATCGTGATTGGGGTGAAGACTCTGTGGAGACAGCGGAATTTCATTACTGAGTTCTTCAAAGAAGGGACTCATATTGTTTCTTGGTTGAATGTTTAGTCAGATTGAGTGGTGTGTGGTGTTTCCTCTTGATGAACCTTTGCACTCGTGGGCCTAGGCAGTTAAGAAACTCCAGCATACTTGTACTCTAACTTAGATACTATACAAGTGGAAGCAATTGAAGCTACGTATGAAGAGTGTTGACTCCAGAGTTCCAGAAATAGACTCCTCAATGGGCTTTATGAACATAGCATCAGGGGGCAGGCATGTTTGTGATCCCCTGATCCTTGCCTCATGTTGTTTCCTATAGCGCCAATCCTTGTTTCTATGTTCAGTAGACGGTGCAGGGTCACAATTTTTAGGGCCACCCTAATTGTGCTCGCATTCTCCCATCTGGACTGGCATCATATATTTATATCATGTACCCTCTGGTAATTTAAGATAGCCATGGAAAATGGCCCATTTATAGAGGGTACATCCCTTTTTGGCCCCTTGAAGGCGATGCCACGCCCCAGGTGTCCATGGATGACGACTTGGAGGGCCTCTTTCAATGCACGCCCTGCGTCCAGGACTTGGGCCGTCTCGACACGCGCCTGGCCAAGCTGCCAAGGGGCTCGCTGCAGATGGTGGTGGAGGATGCCCTGCAGCGCATGAAGAAGTCCGGGGCCTTCCTGTGGGCGTTGAATGTGAGTGACAACCCCTTCTATATGTACCATGGAGTGTCACACAAGAACGGCCTATGTTTCTTGGCGGACCTGTGAGCCCAAATCCACGCAGAATGATATTTGCCCAATGAACATGGCCCCAAACTCCTCGTGAATCCCGCACACCCATGAGGAGTGCCATGTTGCTCGGCAAATTCACATATTTATATAAAAAAGGAAGAATAAACTGGACATGTTGGACATGTGAAATGAAATTATATTGCCATGTTCCCCGCACCAAAGTATATATGTTTGTTTATTTGTATTTATTTATTTCAACAACACGCGCATATTTTTTCCCGGACATTTCAATTCTGATGGTTTTCGGCAAATTTTTGTCCAAAAACGTTTAAATCATATCAAATCAAGTCCCAGTTTAGGAAAAAACCAGCAGCTTCAAAAACGTTTCAAGCAGCAATTCAAAACCCTTTTCGCACCAAATTCTTCATGGTTGATCCCAGTTACAATCTTCAAGATTCAGTAAACAAATCCCAGCAAAGCCCTATTTTTCATGTTAAATGCGCATCCCTTGTGAACATGACATGTTTTCTTTCCGAAGATCACGGTTACCTACATCCCGATATGTCCATACGTGGCCTTGTGTGCTACAGTCCAGTGGGACTTGGCATTTTAGGCTCCTGACATATGAAATTAACCATTGTTAGTAACCATGGAGTAACCATTGCTAACCATGGTTAATACATATATGTTAATATATATATAGTATTATTATACCGTTATATTAACTTATATCAAGCATATGGTCAGTAACATATTAACCATACACTAGTACCCAAGCTTACTCTGCTATTTGACCATCTATTAACACCATTTTAGATTCCTAACCAATTATAAACCACGGTTCGTAAATATGCTTAATCATGAGTAACCATTATTAAACATTACTAACCATGGTTAACTGGTTGGTTTGGAACATGAATTTTATTTTACCATATATTGGGAATGTCATGATCCCAACTGATTTTCAATGATTTTCAGAGGGGTGGCTCAAAACCACCAACCAGATAATCAATCATCATTTACCATCATTAACCACTATTAATCACCATTAATCACCATTATACCATGAGTTAACCATTATTGACCATTATTAACCATTATTAACCATTATTGTCCATGGAAATCCCAATGGAAATCCCCATTAAGCCATCATTACTCACCATTAACCACCATTAATCACCATTAACCAAGTAGGTCAACCACCAACCAGTTAAGCCGACCGCATCCCACGGAGGCAACGGCTTCTTCTGGGGCTGTTTGAATCGTCACCTCCCTGAGCTCCAGCTGCGCTTGGGCGATGGCCACGAGGACGTCGAGCGCTCGGTGCGCTTCTACCAACGCGACGGCGCGCTGCTGCGCTACCGTGGCGTGGTGTCACCAACGAGCGCCGTGTTGTGGGTGGTTAATGTTGGATTATACCAATAGTAATGATTAAATGAATGTAAATGATTATATAGTTTTTACCTGTTTATACCAATTGTAATTAATCATGATGATAATAGTGATACCAGTAATAAACATTGATTAGTTATTGTGTGGTTATTCATTGACATTGGTATGATGCCAATAGTAATAGTAATGGTAATGGTTAGTAATATGTATCAATGCGCGCATCATAGATTTGAATGCTCACATCAAAAATAAGTTTGCCACACGAACGACACTTGATTGGCGCCTATCATCATTTAAATAGTGAAAACAGCCACAAAAAGAGGGATCCTAATTGTGAGACATGCTATATACACCTTGATTGAGTAGGTTGATGGGTTATTTTTGCTTCTATAAAGTGGGGGAACATTCTGCGAATTAAACTTTTTTTTTGGGGGGGGTATTTTGGGGTAGATTTGCCGTGATGTTGGTGCTACGATGTTCTTGGGAGTTCCCTGAGTTCCCCCGAGGTTTTTTGTGTGCCAAGACGCGCTGCAAGACGAACTCTGGCGGCTTGCAATCGCTGCTGAAGGACCGAAGCAGAGAAGAGGAAGAAGGCGTTCGCCGTTTGGTCGCTGAGTTCCCTCGGCTTCTGTACTTGGTGCCCGGGACTGGACGACTTGATCTGGGTATGGGTCAAAATTGGGTACCAGAATAATTGGATGGCTAATACTAGACTACTAGACATATACTAAAATCTATGGGTCCGTAGGGCACAAATTTTGACCCATCCCCATTTATATACGCATGTTTTTCATTTCTTGAGTTTTTACCCTCAGCTGGCAGTGGGATTTGTCATTTTTCCGCAGGACTTACACTATTTTACCTCTTTCCAACAGGGATGTATTTTTGACGCCCTAGTCCCTTGATTTTTTTCTAAGGCACCTGGCTCAAAGCTGGGGTTGAAGTTTCGCTCCAGCATGCATCCAGAACTGATGCAGCAGAATCTGCTCACAGCTGAAGGCTTCAAATTGCTGCAGAGCCGAGGGGAGGTGCACTTGCTGGAAGGTGCTTGCTGGGCAGCTGTGAAGGGGTTGAAACTGGTTTGCAAAAACAAAGCTCTTGGGCCTGAGGGCGATACCAGTGATCAAATCAACTACAAGCTGGTTAGTCTGATACCTTCAGTTGAAGTGTGTGTGTGTGTTCGGGAAGATTGCCCTAATGGATGAAGAAGCGGAATCTGTAATTGCTACGTGAAAAGGTAAAGAGGCGTTTGGGCCCACAATACTTACATGTGGAATGTGGGAATTCAAAAGGGTGTACACTCGAAAGTTCGTAGTTAGTCTCCGTCAACATATCATCAACTGACCATCCGCTTCAAGACCTTCGCGCCTCAATGCGCGAAGTTATCCAGTCCCATCCCGAAATCTGTTCTGAACTGTTGGGCGGCGCCAAGTTTCTGGCAACGCTGGATCCTTTCATGTCAAAATGGACTGATAGCAAAGTTGTTTTCTCTGCTGTTCATTGCACTCCCCTGCCTATTCTGTATATTCCGTGCTTTTTGAAAGCGCTGGCCGCCAAGTTAAGGAAAGGTCGAAAGGCTCTGAGTATCATCAGTGGCACTGTGGACAGATGCACCCAGAAAGCTGTTTGCCTTCGCTTGGGCAGCGATGGCCCTGCCAGTTCTCGAGGAGATTTCTTGGGCATCACCTGCGTGGACTTTTATGCCAAGATTAGCACCTTGGCGCAGCGCCGGGGGTAACACATGAAGTCAACAAGGCAGCAGAGGATGGAGAGGGGTTCTGTTTAGAACATGTTTTTTTGGGCCCATGGCCTTTGAATAGTTCCAGCTCAGCCACACTGTTCAGTTGACTTGCCATCCTTGCAAGAAGTTCTTCTTTGTATTTACCATGGAATCACGAAACAATTGGGATTAGAAGAAGTTTTCGCTGTTTGGGAATGTTTGGGACTAATCATTTTGAGGAACCTGTATCAAATTCAGGGCCCATTGCTGCTGGCAATTCATCCATCGACACTTCACCACAACCAACCACAACTGTAATCCCATCATCACCACCATCACCACAATCACCACCATCACCACCATCACCACCATCACCACCATCACCATCATCGTCGTCATCATCATCATCATCATCATGATGATGGAATGACATTGTTATTATGGATATCATATTCTGAAATCATGCCACGCCGCTGTGCCAGGTGCTTCCGAGTTGCAACTCTTGTGGCTCCCAGAGGCCGCGTCCAAGGCCCTCGGTGTACCGCATCGCACCTGGACCCCCCAGCTGCAGCAGCTGCTGCAGCTGCCGGAGCCAGGGCTTCAGCCGCGCCTGGAGCCGCTCCCGGAGCAAGTCACGGCTACAGCCACGCCCCGGGGTGGCTTTCTGCGGATGTTGCAGGGGTTGGCTGGAAAAAAAAGGCGTGGTTGTCCAGACATTGGAATTTACTTTCGAAATCTTGAGGTTTAATCCCGATATCCCATTTTTTTGTTGGTTATTGCTAGGGAAAGGATGGGTTTCTATGGTTTTATCAGGTTTTATCCACTGTGAGATTTTGGGGCATCCATGGGCATCCCCCATTTTCGGATGGACACATGGGAGGGGATGTAGGCGTTGAACATTAATATTATCAGCATCTATCAAAAACTATAGGTGAATAAAGATTTGATAGGATAATGGATAGATGTTGATAGTTAAGGGACATTGGTCGCTTGTGACCCTAATCACTGTTTCTACGTTTTGAAGTAAAAAAGATAGGGTCACAAGTGACCAGGTGTGCTCGAAGTCCCACACCTGCCACACGAAAATGGTGCGGCCCCTTTGTGGTCGCCTGTGACCCTATTCGTGCCCGAAGCATGATTTTTGGAGGAAGTCTCGCAGAAAAGCTTCGTTTTTGAGTTTCGTAGCTTCATTTTTGAAGGAAGTCTCGCAGAAAAGCTTCGTTTTTGAGTTTCGCAGCTTCATTTTTGAAGGAAGTCTCGCAGAAAAGCTTCGTTGTAGAGCTTCGAAGCATCATTTTTGAAGGAAGTCTCGCAGAAAAGAGAGCTTCGAAGCTTCATTTTTGAAAAAGCTTCGTTTAAGGGCTTCGAAGCTTCATTTTTGAAGGAAGTCTCGCAGAAAAGCTTCGTTTAAGGGCTTCGAAGCTAGGTTTTTGAGTTTGGAAGCTTCAGTTTTGAAGGAAGTCTCGTAGAAAAGCTTCGTTTTAGAGCTTCGAAGCTTCATTTTTGAAGGAAGTCTCGCAGAAAAGTTTTTGTGTTTGAGTTTCGAAGCTTCATTTTTGTAGGAAGTCTCGCAGAAAAGCTTCGTTTAAGGGCTTCGAAGCTACATGTCATTTATTTATCTATCTATCTATCTATGTATCTATCTATCTATCTATCTACCTATCTAATTATCTATCTATCTATCTATCTATTTATCTATCTATCTGTCTATCTATCTATCTATCTATCTATCAATCTACCTCTATCTATCTATCTCTCTCTATCTATCTTGTTATCTTATCTTATCTCATCTTATCTCATCTTATCTCATCTTATCTTATCTTATCTTATCTTATCTTATCTTATCTTATCTATCTATCTATCTCTATCTATCTATCTTGTTATCTTATCTTATCTTATCTTATCTCATCTTATCTTATCTTATCTCATGTTATCTTATCTTATCTTATCTTAACTTATTTTATCTTCTCTATCTATCTATCTATCTATCTATCTAATCTAATCTAATCTAATCTAATCTAATCTAATCTAATCTAATCTATCTATCTATCTATCTATCTCTCTATCTCTCTCTATCTCTCTATCTATCTATCTCTCTCGCTCTCCCTTTCTATCTTGTTATCGCTGTATCTCTTTACCTCAACTTCTAAAAACGGTCCGAACATGGTGTGTTTTGTACATGTTGACTCTCTCTCTCTCTCTCTCTCTCTCTCTCTCGCGTTCTATCTCTTAATCTCTCTATCTCTCCATCTCAACTGCTAAAGGCGGTCCGAACATGTTGGTTTTTGTGCATGTTGACTTCGAAATGGACGTCACGCCACAACGGCGTGCAATTTTGTATTTCTCATCTGGGCAGCTGGCTCCGCGCCCGCCGCTGTAGCGAGCTTACTTGTCGACCCTCCGGAGCCACAAGGCATTGGAAAACACTACCTTTTGGCTCCTCTGCATCTTCTTTCTTCTGACTCGTTCTCTTCTCTGATCTGCTCTCTTCTACTCTTCTCTTGTCTCTGCCTCTTCCCATCTCTGCTTTTCATCTGCCCATATTGTCGGAAGTTTGATTTCGAAACTTCCTTCGATAATGCAAAATATATTCACGAAGAAAGTTATACACAGACAAACTCGCGGCCAGATAATTATACAGAAAGTTGCGGCCAACCTTAGCAATCCATGCGTCGGTGATGCACTGAATTTCACCACCATTGACAATGGTATAGTATGATAGTATACTGTTATATCCATGCATGTCCATCTATTTGTCCATTAGGGCATTAGGGCATATCCATTCACATTGTACATGGGTTGTACAAGTCTCGTGACCTTCCAATATGTTGCACTGTGGTGCTCAAGTGATTGCTGAAATCCTGGGAGAAAGATTAGTTTGTGAAGTTCATGCGCGCACTTGCGCTAAAGAACTTCCAAATCGCATGTGCCAAGTTGCAGTCCTCAATTGTGCCAAATTTGGTATTGTGTCGTCCGCAGTGGCATTTTGCCAAGGCAGAAGGTGGGTGCAGCATCACGTAGACAAGAAACATATAGTTACGTATTAGGCTTCAATCTGCTTCATGTCGTATCACCGTAACGAGTCAAGTAATGATGTAAGTAGAATGATCCCTCCCCCCTAACCAAACCCTAAATGGCTGAGTCAAGTAATGATGTAAGTAGAATGATCCCTCCCCCCCAACCAAACCCTAAATGGCTGAGTCAAGTAATGATCTAAGTTGAATGATCCCTCCCCCCAGCCAAACCCTAAATGGCTGAGTCAAGTAATGATGTAAGTAGAATGATCCCTCCCCCCCAACCAAACCCTAAGTGGCTGAGTCAAGTAATGATGTAAGTAGAATGATCCCTCCCCCCCAACCAAACCCTAAATGGCTGAGTCAAGTAATGATCTAAGTTGAATGATCCCCCCCCAACCAAACCCTAAATGGCTGAGTCAAGTAATGATGTAAGTACGATGATCCCTCCCCCCTAACCAAACCCTAAATGGCTGAGTCAAGTAATGATGTAAGTAGAATGATCCCTCCCCCCCAACCAAACCCTAAATGGCTGAGTCAAGTAATGATCTAAGTACAATGATCCCTCCCCCCCAAACAAACCCTAAATGGCTGAGTCAAGTAATGTATAACCCCTCCCCCCCCAACCAAACCCTAAATGGCTGAGTCAAGTAATGTATAACCCCTCCCCCCCAACCAAACCCTAAATGGCTGAGTCAAGTAATGATGTAAGTAGAATGATCCCTCCCCCCAACCAAACACTAAGTGGCTGAGTCAAGTAATGATGTAAGTAGAATGATCCCTCCCCCCCAACCAAACCCTAAATGGCTGAGTCAAGTAATGTTCTAATTTGAATGATCCCTCCCCCCCAACCAAACCCTAAATGGCTGAGTCAAGTAATGATGTAAGTACGATGATCCCTCCCCCCTAACCAAACCCTAAATGGCTGAGTCAAGTAATGATGTAAGTAGAATGATCCCTCCCCCCCAACCAAACCCTAAATGGCTGAGTCAAGTAATGATCTAAGTTGAATGATCCCTCCCCCCCAACCAAACCCTAAATGGCTGAGTCAAGTAATGATGTAAATAGAATGATCCCTCCCCCCCAACCAAACCCTAAATGGCTGAGTCAAGTAATGATCTAATAAAAACATAATCCCTCCCCCTCCCGAATCCCTCCCCCCAACCAAACCCTAAGTGGCTGAGTCAAGTAATGATGTAAGTAGAATGATCCCTCCCCCCCAACCAAACCCTAAATGGCTGAGTCAAGTAATGATCTAAGTTGAATGATCCCTCCCCCCCAACCAAACCCTAAATGGCTGAGTCAAGTAATGATGTAAGTACGATGATCCGTCCCCCCTAACCAAACCCTAAATGGCTGAGTCAAGTAATGATGTAAGTAGAATGATCCCTCCCCCCAACCAAACCCTAAATGGCTGAGTCAAGTAATGATCTAAGTTGAATGATCCCTCCCCCCAACCAAACCCTAAATGGCTGAGTCAAGTAATGATGTAAGTAGAATGATCCCTCCCCCCCAACCAAACCCTAAATGGCTGAGTCAAGTAATGATCTAAGTTGAATGATCCCTCCCCCCCAACCAAACCCTAAATGGCTGAGTCAAGTAATGATCTAAGTTGAATGATCCCTCCCCCCCAACCAAACCCTAAATGGCTGAGTCAAGTAATGAT
>CAMXCT020001060.1:0-94216 GCA_947184155.2 Cladocopium goreaui
GCAGGAAGGGTTTTGGGGAGTTTTGAGGGGCTGCCAACGGCAGCCTTGAACCTCCTTAAAAGGACACTGCCACGGCCTCAGGGACTTGTTGGAGCTGCAGGAAAGGTCTGCCGCGGCCTGAGTGGCGCCTGGGAGCTGCAGGGGAGGGTTTGGGGAGTTTTGGCGAGTTTTGAAGGCTGGCAAACGGCAGCCTTGAACCTCTTTACTGCCACGGCCTCAGGGACTTGTTGGAACTGCACAGGGTCTGCCGCGGCCTGTTGCGTTTTGGAACGCCGTAGAAACAGAGATTGCTGTGGCATGAGTGGCTCGTGGGAAGTGCACAGAAATTGCTGTGGCCTGAGTGGCCCCTGGGCGGTGAACAGAGGGTGCTATGGCCTGGGTGGCTCGTGGAAAGTGCAAAGCATTGGGAACGAAAAAAAGTTCCACACCTGCGGTGGTCCCAGGCGCCGGCTAAGGCAGGGGTCGGCGGATATATGCTTACTGCTACACCGCACATTCAAAGCAAGGTTGTAGCGTTGATGGTGATATAGTCATATATGATTGGAATGAATGGTATGTTAGTAAGAATTGGTTTTTTACAGCCCTCACAAGGGCTACAGACTTCAACAAAATTAAGTTTTTCAAATATAATAAAGGTGAAGAAAGTAAATCTAAAAGGATAGTAGAGCAGTATTTTGAGAGAAAGGTTTTAAATTACATTGAGCAAGACAAAAAAGCAGGTAGAGATGTAGAAGGAAATGAGTATGTTGATGTAGATTTTTTGATGAACCTGATGAATAATTGTAATGAACCATTGGTGATAGATTTTGAAGATGGCAAGGTTTCATCAAATATTAGCTGTCAAAGGGTCAATAATGAACAAAGCCACTTCAAAGATAATGTAGTTGGATATTGCGTTTCTTGTAATTGTGCTTTTTCAAATAAAATATCATTGTGAAAATGGTGTTAAAGACTGTTTATTTATGTATAATAGTGTTTAGTATGGTAAAAACCAAAAACTACCAAAATGGCACAATTTACCAAGTTGTTGATATTGCTTATGAGCAATGCTACTTCGGTTCAACAATAGATACATTACCAAACAGATTTAAAGGACATAAAACAACTTACCAACAGTATCTCAATGGAAACAAGAGAAAATACACATCTTTATTTGATATGTTTGATAAATTTGGAATTGAAAACTGTAAGATTGAATTAGTAGAGAACTATGTATGTTCAAGCATTGCCGAACTTCACAAAAGAGAAGGTTATTACATTAAGAACAATGACTGTATCAACAAAAACATATCAGGAAGGTCAGCAAAAGAGAGATACAATGACAATCCTGAACCCTATAAAGAAAAAACAAAAACTATTACCAAAACAATAAAAATGGGCGCATCAAAGAATACAATGACAACAAGCGAGAACATTTGTGTGAAATCAAACGCAGTAATTATCATAGCAAAAAAACATACTACCAAGAACAACAAAAAGAATATCAAAAGAATAATGCTGACAAAATCTATGCGAGAAAATCTAAAAAGATTACCTGTGATTGTGGTTGTATCATTTCATACGGATACAAAGCACAGCATTTTAGAACAAAGAAACACCAAGACTGGTTCAATGAACAAAATGAAGAATAAATGATATAATTTTAATATTTATTATATCATCTATTCTATAATGAGTGAAAGTAAGAAACAACAAATTATTCGTGATATTTATTTTGATAAAGCGGGCTATGGTTCAAGAAAGACCACATTAGAAGATGCTAAAAAGAAAGAACCTACAATCAAGAAAGAGGATGTTGAACAATTCTTTAGGAAAAATGTTGAGATAAAAGCAAAGCCAAGAGGGCATAATTCCTTTGTAGCACCTCATAACAATCATACTTATCAAATTGATTTGTTTTTTATGGGGTATTATGATTTTGATGAAGAACAAAAATATAGAGGAGGATTGGTTTGTATTGATGTTTTAAGCAAGTATGCCGTAGTAATTCCAATTGTAAGCAAGAATGAACCTGATGTTATTGAGGCAACTAAAGAGGCATTAAAAAGAATGGGAAAGAAACCAAAAATCATATACAGTGATGATGAAAAAGCAATAGCAGGAGGTGATTTTAAAGACTATATTGAAGGTGAGAATATTGAGTTGTATAGGACAAGGGGTCATCCTGCTTTTGCTGAAAGATTTATACGCACCTACAAAGATATGCTTTTTAAAAGAGTTGAAGCAGATGAAAAGAAAGGAAGAGAACATATCAAATGGACAGACTACAATTTAGAAATTATGCTGACATACAATGATAAGATGAAACACTCCGCTACAGGTATGACACCTAATCAAGCAAGGAAAGATAAAAATGAATTCAGAGCAATGCTGAATGTAGCATCAAAGGCAAAGAAAGAAAGAATATACCCAACATTAGAGGTGGGAGACAAAGTAAAGATAATGAGAAAGAAAGCAATTACAGAGAAAGAAAGAACTTCCCACTGGCTAAAAGGTTATTATGTTGTGCAAGAGATTGCAGAAAAGTTGAACCAAAAATATTACAAGTTAACTGATTACCCAAGATTGTTGATGAGGCATGAACTTTTAAAAATTTAGTGTTTTTAGAAAGCCTTGTAAGTTCATTTTTTTCTTACTCATGCCTACTTGATGCAACCATGAGATGATTGATTTGATGTGCTGTTTTGGTTTCGGGGTTTTGTGTTTTGCCCTTCATTTGTTTCTCCCCACGAATTTGTGTTTGACTGGGTCATTGGCTGGGATTGCTCCATGTTCCTTTGCCCTTCCTCGCCTTGGCTTTGTCATCAATCCTCTTCATCCTGTTGTCGGGGCACTCAGCTGTTGGGAATATGCCAGTTGGAGGTTTGAAGCCACATGTTCTTGGAGAGCTTGACCTTGGAATTTGTTTCAATTTGAGCACCTTTGACAGTCTCAATTGGAAGCTACAGAAATTAGCTCTTTCAGTTTGCGCTTGGAATTTTGTGTCATTCTTCAGCATCTTTATGTTCTTCCGTAGCGTTTTTGCGAGTTTTTCCTCAAGCCACTCAGGGACGCTTTTTAGCTCAGGCTCAGGGGTGTCGGCATTGCCATGGCGCTCAAATCTGGTGTATTCGCTTGCCTCATCCTTGCATTGTGCGTGAGCTGCAACAACGTCATGGCAGAGGAGAACTCCGGCAAGGAGACTGAGAAGGGCGGCATCATCATCGGCCGCGGCCTCCCGATTGAGACTGAGAAGAGTGGAGTGCCCTTCCTCCCTCGGTCGGAGAACCTCGAGGAGACTGAGAAGGGCGGCATCATCATCCCCCGCGGCCTCCCAATTGAGACTGAGAAGGGTGGAGCGGGCCTCCCTCGGTCGGAGAACCTCGAGATCATCCTTCGCGGCCTCCCAATTGAGACTGAGAAGAGTGGAGCGCCCTTCCTCCCTCGGTCGGAGAACCTCGAGATCATCCTTCGCGGCCTCCCAATTGAGACTGAGAAGAGTGGAGCGCCCTTCCTCCCTCGGTCGGAGAACCTCGAGGAGACTGAGAAGGGCGGCATCATCATCCCCCGCGGCCTCCCAATTGAGACTGAGAAGAGTGGAGCGCCCTTCCTCCCTCGGTCGGAGAACCTCGAGGAGACTGAGAAGGGCGGCATCATCATCCCCCGCGGCCTCCCAATTGAGACTGAGAAGAGTGGAGCGCCCTTCCTCCCTCGGTCGGAGAACCTCGAGGAGACTGAGCCGACTGAGCCCTACTTTCCTCGGTCCGAGAACCTCGGCAAGGAGACTGAGAAGAGCAGGGACGCCCCCACTTACCCATGAGTGGGCGAGAGCGAGCACGCATGATGACTTGCAAAACAGTTCTTTGCTTCGCCAACAACAGGGCGACTTACAAAGCAGTGCTTGCTTCGCCAACAGGGCGACTTACAAAGCACGTGCTTGCTTCGCCAACAGGGCGACTTTGCAAAATAGTGCTCTTAGCAGATGCTTTTATGATTGACAAGGTCTGTAGGTAGCAAGGTTTCAGGGTGTCAAGTAGGAATAGGACATTGCTTCAATAGAGCATTCATGCCAGTGAGCCTTCGCAAGCTTGACATTCAGTGCATTCATGCCTGATACAAAGACAAACCCTTCCAAAAACTTGAGAAGACTGTCACCAACAAGTCTGGGACGCACACCACACAAATCTTTTTCACTCCATTTCGCCCCAAAAGTTTGGATCGCTGTGCCATTTACATCGCACTGAGGTTAAGAAGACATGGTTATCAACAAGTTCATGAAGGGCGGTTTGGGCATGGTAATTGCGGTAATTTAAAGAGATATGTTGAGAAAGATATTGGCTGGGGGCTGAGGCTTCCCCCATAGGGGGAGACTGTGGTAATTAATCCCTTAATCTTAATAGTAAATGATTATGAAATTTATGTTGGTTATCTCCATAAATTTGAAGTGATGATTATGAAATTCAAACTCAAAATTACAAGAGGCACACAAACACTTTGAAGCATGAGGAGAATTTGAAGAAGAATGATAGTTAAATTTCATTTTATAAAAGTGAAATTGTCTTTTGTTTTGGTTTGTTGTTATGGTTTTTGGTATAGTCTATTTTACAATCTATTGTATTGCTTATGTTGTTTTGTTTTTTCTTTTTGTTGTTTGTTGTTCTGATTTATGTTATTGTTTTCTATAAGGTGTTGCTCCCCTGTCTTTGGTATTAACCCCATAGAATTTGCTTGTATAATAATGTGGGCGGTTAGATGAGAAAGACGGGGGAGCAACAGGCTAACTAACGCGCCGGGAAACATTTTGGCCATTGAGCAGCGGATGCAAACACAACGTGTAACATTGGAAATGCCACAGCATAGACGAGAAACAAGAAAAGTACGTCGAAAAGTAATCGAAAAGTAGGTCATGCTGGATAGGCAAGAAAAGCAACGTTCCACACCTAGGGTGGTCCCAGGCGCCACCCTGCCTTGGCAAGTGCTAGGCAGGGTCGGCGGATATATATATATATATATTATATCAATCTCCCTGGAGGGTTTAATGGAGGGTAACCATTCTGGAGGGTAACCATTCTGGACGGTAATCATTAGTACTATCAATTATTGTTAATTACTATGATTACAGTATGTATTGTTAATCACATTCAATTACTATCAATTAGTATACTACCATTAATATATACATATATATACATCAATTACTGGTGAGTTATTGTTAATTATCACCATTACCCATTGACCATTACCCATTGACCGAGGATTTTTGTTGCGCAGGTTTCCAGGCCTCACTGCTCGAGCACCTCCGTTCAGCTCAATGACAACGCCGGTGCAGCGCAGGCGAGGTCTTGGTAGGTCCTGGTAGGTCCTGGTAGGTCAGAGGAGGTCTTCTGGTTGGTATATGGTATAATGGTATATGATAGTATATGGTACATTAGCAAATGTTGGTAAATTGATGATAAATGCTGATATATTCCCGAATCTATGGCGTTTATCATCATTTATCAATGATTATTGTATATGATGATAAACAGCAATGGCTGGTTGGTGGTTTGGAACATGGCTGGAATATATTCCATTTCATATATGGGATGTCATCCTTCCCATTGACGAAGTCCATCATTTTTCAAGATGGTTATTGCACCACCAACCAGTATTGTTAAATGGCTATGAGTCAAAACCTAGTACCCAAACGGTACCTTAAAATAGCTGGTTAATGGATGGTTATTCCAAATTGTTCCATGTTACTTCCCTTTATATCGGAAATTAATAGCCTTTGATCCATACCCAAATGTGGCATCCTACATGAAAGTGGAGGTCTATAGTTGGAAAAATCATCTATAAATGTCATTGTTAGTGGTCTATAGCTGGTAAAAGATCAGCTTAATGTCATTGTTTGGCTGGTGAGTTTCTGAAGATACTCTCTGGTAAACATACAAAAAGCTATTGAAAATGACCATTGAAACAGTGAGTTTTCCCATTAAAAATTGTGATTTTCCATAGTTATGTAAACGTTTACCAGCGGGTATTTGAAGAGTTCTTGAGTTTCCCATTTCCATTCCTACATTTGAGATGGCGGTACCAATTCTTCGGAACGGGTGGTAGAACCACCAACCATGTTTGTCCATGTTCTGGCGCGAAATTGCACCAGTTGTATCCGAACAAGCCCATCGCATAGGCCGGTTCAGGTTGGAAGAATTCATACGGTAAGACCTATAATGAACCATTCCCAACATTACCAGAAATACCCTTTGGCAAACTAACAGTTTGCGAACTGGAAAATCACCATGTCCAAAAGGTAAATCAACTATTTCTATGGCCATGTTCAATAGCTATTTTGAATTACCAGAGGGTAGGTTGCAAAACATCTGCCAATGGAAGCTTCTTTCTTGGGTTTACCATGGTTTAACCATGTTTAACCACATTGTGGGTCCATTGTGCCCCATTTTTCTTAGCCAATCACAAGGGGAATCGAAGGTGAGTCATGTCATGAATTGGGCCTGTCTGTGGCACGCGTTTCATGGAACAAGTAAATGATCCCTGGAACTCCAGTGGTTTCCCAGCATTTCCCAGCTGGCTTCCAAAAAGAGGTGGGGTAAAACGAGGCCATAAACCACCCATGACTGGGAATGGTAAACATACATACCACCTATATATAAAAATGGTGATGACTGGGGATTTCGTGCAAATGGCATTGTTTTACCCACATTAATCACTATTATATCAACAATCATCAACCATCATCAACCATCATTAACCCCACTAAGCTGAAAGAAACCCTACCCCTTGGGATATCTTTACTGTCCAAGATCTGACCCTTTCAGCTCCGATATCCCAAGGGGAATCTAGAAGATGTCACCCAAATTGAGGCAGCTAGTTGCGTCTACGACTTCTTGAGAACGAAGGCCGCCGTTTGTGTTGGACAGTCGGTGCTGTTGTGGGATCCACACGCGACTTCCGAAGAATCCGTCGCTTCACTAAGGAATCTGAATCTGCAATTATATATATATACAGTATATACATATTATATATTATATATATGTATGTATTATATATATATGTGTATTATATATATGTATTATATATATATGTATTACATATATATATATGTATTACATATATATATATAGGTATATATTGTATATGTATGAATATGTATGTATATATGTTGGCATCCCCAAAATCACCACAAATGGGTGGTATAAAATTGTTTTTCAACCATCCCCAAATGATAGGTTTGTTTTTGGGTTTACCACATCAATTATGTTCGTTTTGTGTGTTCAATCCATTTGTAACATCTACATGTGGTAAACCCAAAAAATCAAACATAATTATTGGATTGAACCCAATACATTTGTAACATCTACAATGTTTCATGTTGTTTCTTTCCGCCAGCCTTTTTCAATGTTCAGTGGTAGACAGCCTACATTGCTGCAACAACTCCCCAGCGTTCACCCATTTGTTGGCCACGTTCTACCATGTTTTACTTGAAGGTAAACAGGTAATTTCACCACATTATACATTACCATTTTTTTACATGTGTTTAATCCCTTTCTTTGTGTTTACCTATGCTATGCCTCTGCAATCTCTATAGATGTGTGTACATCTTTCTAGATTTGCCATGATTTCCCGTAACCTTTCATGATCATTTATGCAATATTTATATAATACATGTTATATACGCTAATATATACATTGTATAATTTATTTTAGAATATTCACATACATTCACATGCATTTATAAGATTTACATATATATATATAGGTATACATATAGGTATACATATAGGTACATATTATAATATAGTAGAGTTTCGTTCTATACCTGTCTCAGTCATCCCCCGTTTTTTTTTTTGTTGTCAACGGGTGGTGACCTTTTTTGGTGCCCTGAACGGTCCAGGCCTCGGCGTCGTTCACCAAAGTGCGGCCCCGGAAATTCGCGATGAAGGCCGGCCGTAAAAAGGAGGACCCCTTGAAGGACCCAAGAAAAAGGTTCCAAGGTTGGGGATTTCAAAGAAAAGATGTAACTTGGATTTGCTGAAGGTAAATATTATATTACACATATATATTATATATATATATATGTAATATATATATATATACTGTATATCAATATATATATATACATACATATATATATATACATACATATATATATACATATCAATGGGAAATCCACCACTTGCGGAGTTCATAAGATTCTTTGGGTGGCAGGGGGGTTGTTTCAGCAAGTCCGAGATAATCCCTTCCCCAGTTCATATGAAACACCCCCCAGAAGTAAGTTGCGGTTTAGTGTAGTACAGTAGGAAGTTTACATATCTGGTTGGTGGTTTGGAGCACTTTTTATTTTTCCATACATTGGGAATAATCATCCCAACTGACGAACTCATATTTTTCAGAGGGGTGGCTCAACCACCAACCAGACATATTTAGAGACCATGTAGGTGTTTGATATGAACCAAGGATTGGATGATTTCTTATTTTTTCAACCATACCAACAGGATGCTTCACATGTTTGGGATGGGTTGGGACAAGCCCAAAACCCATTGCTATATTTGATATTTGGAGAGATGAATATCCGGTTCATATTTTAGGGTTCAGCAGTGTATACCGGGTTTTTTACGCACAGCGAAATGGTTAATTAACCATTACATAACCGTACCAGATGGTAAATGATGATCTGATGAACGATAATGAATTCACTAATGGTAAATGGGTCAATCAATGGCAAATGTCATCATATTCCAGAAAAGATAGAAACGGGATTTTCTACTAACATTGCTATAGATAATCCCACATGACGTTTGATTCAACTGATGTTTGGACAAAAACGGGCTGCTTAAGTGGGCCATGGAGTTAGTGAACTGGTCAGTGCGTCATGACCCATGAAACACACCCACTATTACCCACTTATTCGAGGTTACTTGGATCCCAAACCATGAACTAACTCCATGGCCCATCGAAGTATCTAAGTGGCACCAGGCCATAGAGAGGCCCATCATTCTCTCCGACAAACCCAACTGCCGCCTACCGGGTCTCTACACCGGCAATGGGAGGTGATTCCAAACTTGAAATTGCTGAAGATTCCAAGTTTGAAACACGAAATTCATCGAAATTCATCCACCCTCACCTTAAGCCGCTGGTGTTGTCCAGCTTATCGATTACCCAGCTGGCTTAGAATGAGGCTATCTTACAGATTCGATATAGATTCGATATATTTCGATATAGATTATGTATCATATACTGGCTCCATCAAAAAGAAAGTATACCCAGCCAAATGAGATATCATGAGATATCATGATGTATCATGAACATGTCCAGCTTATAATTCCATTTTTTCTGTTTCCGACTCGCGTCGAAAATCGTTTTTGAGGCGACAGTCTTTCACGAGATGAACAGAACTCTCGTGAGCTGCTCCTTGAAGGCCCGGGCTACTTCTCCCTAGGTTGTGTTATTGGAGGATCCGATGGGTATCCAATGGGTCATCAATGGGTGAACAATGGGTTAACAATGGGTATCCAATGGGTTAACAATGGATAAATTCAATGCTGAAGAATGGATAGTTATAGTATGTTATAGTTCTCCGCTGATAAATTAGCGCTGATTGGTGGTTTCAAATGTCAGATGTGAATGATGTTCATCCGAAAAGTTGGGATGATTTTCGACTGGTTTCACTTCTTTGAGAAATCTTTGATGAACACACACATGAACAGACCCTTGTATGAAAAAAATCTGATTAGTTCAAGGCTGAAGGTGTTAATTGTGTAAATAACCCCATCAACCATGCATATCTTATATATTATCTTGGATCGTGGCTGGGTAGGTCACGTTTTTCATGTGATTGGCTGATCACTACTCACGTTTTCAAGCAATCGTTTTTTTTTTGGCAGGGGTCTCTAAGATAGGCCATGTTTCTTTTCTGTTACCCTTTGGTTATTTAACATAGCCATGGAAGCCATGGCCCATAGAAATAGATGATTCTCCCAGCTAGAAACCTCCATTTATTTTTGGGATTTTCCATGGCTATGTTTAAAAAAAACCAGATGGTAAGCCACCAAATAGTTTGATCTCTAGGACCTAGGACCCTTGTCGAAAAGCTCCAGCTGGAGGCCAGAGTCTTTGCGTCCAGCAGCGGCCTGGTGGTAGAGTCCTGCTGGCTGTTTTGTCGGGAAAGCTGGACTCTGGATTCATCGGACACCTTGTTAATGTTGTTAGCAAACATGGAAAACTAACATAGCTATGGAAAATCACCATTTTATAGCTGTGTAAATCCACTATTTCTATGGCCATTTTCAATAGCTTTTTGTATGTTTACCAGAGGGTAGCAAACATGGAGGCTTCATGTTTTTTCCCTGAAACACCAGAGATTTTTTAAGTGCGTCTGAAAAAACTAGGGGGTGTCCAGTCGGCCCCATTCATGGCCATGAAAAGGTAAACATAATATGATGATCAACAAGTATACTAATCAATGTTGTAATATATTATTATATAAGTATACTAATATGATGATCAATAAGTATACTATCATATAACAATATTATTATATTTGTATTGTAATCAATGTTTTTGGCGCAACCATTCTTCAACAGTTTGCTGGTGGATGCTCCACTGACTCAGTGGTAAGTCGAACTCAGATGGATGATGGTAGCTGGTGGCTGTGCTGAAAAGATGTTCTGAACATTTGGCAGGAAGCTTGGGCAGTAGATGTTCCCAAAGATCATTTTCATAAATTTTCATATCTACCTTGTTGGCATCTAGCCTTTCAGCCTGGTTTCGGGCTGGGATTTCCCTCTTCCCAAGATCTCGACCGCTCTGAAGATGTTAGCCATCCAGCTAGGAATTCACAAAGACACGACACCAAATCCACATGTTCAGCTGTGTTTCAACATATAGTAAGATGCCGATGGAAAAGTGACTTCTATATATCACTCTGCTTTAGAACTGGACTCGACTCCATTTTTCTTGGTGCTTAGAGTCGGCATAGATCTCCCTTGTTAAAGCACAACGGTCTCCACGCTCCGCCGTTCTCCACGCGAAAAACTAAACACTTTCGCCATGGCGGACTGGCAGCCGGCGATGCTGGCAGAGTTCAAGACCTGGTACGTGGCTCGATGACAAATTCATGGGGATATCAATGGATTGGTTTATATCCACTACGGCTTCAACTACGGCTTTAATATCCATAGTAGAAATCCACGAAATATGGCTATGGATCAATACCTATTAATACCATTTTTAGGGGAATGAACATCCATTTACCAGCTATTTTGATGTTCACCAGGGGTACAAGGTTTTGACCCATCCCCATATCTATTTGTTTACTATTGCTTTATTGTAGAAATGGGATGATTTATGATGATTTATATACTATTCAATGGATTGGTTTATATATATATTTACGGTGAAATGTGAAAAAAAAGCCCCATGTTTACATAACGGGAAAATACCTATGGTTTCCATTGGTTTCCTGTGTCGATGTTTCCCTAGGATTTTGTTTTCCCAATGGGAAATCCACTGGGGAATCGAGTAAGGGAATGATGTGCAGAATTTTTGGACGGTCCGGCTCAGTAAATCCGAGTAGTAGGAGAAAGCCAAGAATATATGAGAAAATAATACAAAATATGCAGGGGTTGGTACCTGTCCCATTTTGGGAATATTGGACATCACCTTATAGTAGCCATGGCATTGACCATATACCTAATGGTTGGGTGATGTTCAATGGGGACATTTAATGACCCATGATATGGGATAACAAACTCAAACATGATAATTTGGGGATTAATGATGATTAATGGGGATATATTGGTGGATTAATAGTGCTTTGATGATGTTTCAATGGGATATGAATGGGGATAAAAATGGGAAATCAGTACCAAAATATGATCATGGAAGGTTTCAATATGATTGGTAATATATTAATTAATATAGTATATGTATATGTATATAATCATATATCATCACCATTAATTTTAACTTCTATAACCATATCATTATCATATTACATAGCCTCCGGTCATCAAACGTGGCTTGCTGGAAATCCACGATTTAGTTCGATGATTTTCCCAGCGAAACCTCCATCCAGCCACGTTTCATGACACTGGAGGATAGCCAGGACTCCAGTACTTCAGCTGTTTAGCATATGACTGGCTTAGCATATTCAAATGGTAACCATCATGGAAACTCATTTTTTTGGATAATTAATGGTAAATCATCGAACTTTTGGGGGGTTACCATATTTTACCATATTTGAGTTTCCGCGACCGGGGAGAATTTCAGCTTGGCCACGGCTGTTGAAGAGAGGCACGCCGAGATGTTGAAGATGGGCACTCCATTCTGCCGAGTCAGAATCAATATAGTGTTAAAGCATCATGATATGGAGTCTGGAGGTTTCCTGAAATGGGATGGCCCTAAATATCCCTAAATCATCCATTCAATTTTCGGATCTTCATGGATTTTCCATGAAATAAACCATCCAGCTATTGGGGTACCCCCCCATTGTAGGAAACCTCCATATCATGTGGTTTGATTCTCCAACCAAGCGGGAATTGACAGGCAGAGAGCCATTCCATGGGCTCCGAAAAAAAACAAACAGACTGCAGCCATGGTAAGTGGCGCATGTTTTTTTCTGACATGATATACTTCCATAGATTTAGCATGACTAACACAAATTAATATAAATTACTTAATGAAACGGCTGGATGACTCCTAGCTCTGGTTCTTGACCACTTCCTTAAGTGGGATGCTCCAAAATGGGTGGTGCAAATTTTATGTGTCAATGTTTCGGGCAAATCTGATGTGTCAATATTTCACAAAACTGGTGGTAAGGACAAATGTTCAGGGAATATCAGGGATATAAAGAGGATACAAGATGATATAAGCAGGAATGAGGGGATAGTAATGGAATAGTGTTCAATTTATTGAATAATCATTGCTAATCCAAGAGCTTGCCAGAGCCATGGCCATGGTATGGCCATGGTGAATCATTGACCGAGACTTGCTGAGCACAGGGCAGCAACCTTGGAGAATATTGTTTTGATGATAAAGACATGGTGAATTATAGGTAGCTTCATGTAAGTTCCTATCAATATCACATATCCCATGTCTAGTCGTATTTCTACAAGAAGCATAGTGGAACCACGGATTTGGGTGTTGTTTTTGTAATATGTTTCCAAGTTTGGAGTCCTTTTTGTTGCAGAACCATTTTACAGAAATACCATTCAGTAATCAAACATAGCAATCTAACACAACTATGGAAAATCACCATGTCTAATAGGTAAATCAACTATTTCTATGGGCCATTGTCCAGTTCGCAAACTGTTAGTTGACTGTTAGTTTACTAGAGAGCAACTGGTTGGTGGTTTGGAACATAAATTTTATTTTTCCATTTCATATATGGGAATTTCATCATCCCGACGAACTCCATCATTTTTCAGAGGGGTTGATTGAAATCACCAACCAGAGATGGCTTCTCCACTGGTCCCCAGTCTCAGGTGGATTCGGATGGATTTGGACACTACCTGAGTTGCTGGTTTTGGCATCGTTTTTGGTGTGCGAGTGAAAAACCATGTGGTATCGTGCGAATGTTTCGTCAAATCAAATAGAAATGGGAAATTGAAGTAAAAGATATAGGTGACTGTTAGTAAAAGAATAGAAATGGAAAATTTACTCTTAGTAAAAGATGGTAAAAGCATGTTTTTGTGATATGGGTTACTTTCAGACGGGAGCATAGAGCATAATAATTGGTATACAGCACCTAGGTCTTCAACAAGATCGGCTCGGTGGTCACAGATCCTTTTCGCCTTAGTCAGGGGATGGTCCATCTTCAACCTAAAAAAACTTGAGCGTTTCAGGATCATCAGGATCCAAGATGGAGCCCAACCCCAAACTCCCAAGTTGTCAGTAAATAGCATCATTTCACTTCCGAATCACTATGTTTATCGATCACATCCACTTAAAATTTTGTTGAAATCCATCGTTTATTTGCTGCAATCCCAATTTGTGTCGGTAAGATATATGGTTAAAAAATAGCATGTTGTTTGCGAACAAAAATCTCCAAGTCCCAAACATCTCCGACTGAGGACATTTCCTGGCCCACTATGGGCACTTCTTCCGGGATCGGCAGGAGACACATTTGTTCGTCTACACGAAGCTCCATAAGGAGATGGTATGATGATGGAGATGCCCTGATTCCAACATGGTACCCTCTGGTAATGACTGTTACATAGGTATTGAAAATGGTCATTTTTTATGGGTAAACCATCTATACATGGGATATTCATGGGATATACCCTCTGGTAAACTAACATAGCTATTGAAAATGGCCATAGAAATCGTTGATTTATCCATTGAACATGGTTTTTTTGTCCAGTTCGTTATGTGACAGTTTACCAGGCCGGGTTTGCTGGGAAAATGCTTGGAAGATCATGGGAAAATGATGGGATTTTTTGGGGGGGATGTCATGAATCCGCGAAGTGAATGGAGGCAACTATGGCTGGCGAATCGCTGGGATTTCCCAAGGGACGCGGAACCCCATTTTGATCGGAAGCCATTCCTTTGCGGTGTCTTTTTTGGGCGGTGTACTAAGGTACCCTCTGGTAAACTAACATAACTATGGAAAATCCCCATGTTTAATGGGGAAATCCACTATAAATCACCATTTTCAATAGCTATGTCAGTTTACCAGAGGGTAGGTTACACCATGTTACACCAATACTTGTGAATAGCCGGAGCTAAGTCATGAAAAAAACTTTTAAGTCGCCTGATGAAAAACCGTTGCGAAGAGCAGTTTGAAAGCTTGAAACCAATGGGGAGATTGGGTGTAACGGATGAAGCAACAACGGTTAGACAAATTGACGTCCAGTTCAAAGGGATAAGATGGGATTCCAATATATTCCAATGACTCATCCAATGACCATTTCAAGGATCCCCAGAAGGGGCCCCCAGTTGATAGTTGGCTTATCCCGGCTTATTTTTGGGGGGTCCAACCATCCACAGTAGGTATAGCAACACTATTGTCAACGGTGAATTTGGCAAGCTGAGTTTTTGGTGCATGTTTTAAGAAATCATGGTCCGTATTTGATATATAAGCAACACAAATTATGCAAGATGTGGTTTGAGTTGTACTGTGAAATATCCAGAAACATAGACTGAGGATACATGAAGTTTGGGTTCAACATGCATAAAGGTATATATAACAGTGAATATGGCTGATTGTAGTTGTTGACGAATGGGTTGAACATGATTCAACCCCTTTGTTCAAGAAGTGTTCCAGAACAAAAAGTGCCAAGTGTTTACGATCAAACACCATTTTTGCGTACATACTTGTAAATATATATATATATATTAGATTTGTTAAGTTATGTTAAGTTGATATTTGTTATACAAGTTGTATCACATGTTTGCTGCATTCACGACAGTTCCTGCTGGGTCCAGGATTGTCTGTTGCGTCTTTTCCAATGTTTGTTGATTGAATAGCAGTTGTTTTGGGGTCATGGTCATGGGGGCGACTCAAAGATAGAACAAGGAATCCTTGCTGCATGGCTTCTGTATCCCTTCATCTCCCAGAATTCCTAATTCCTGCTTGGCACTTAAGCATTATTAAACTTCCTCAATATTAACGGCATGTAATACTACTGTAATATCCCTTGGACCCAAGAATTCTTCGGTCACCTCCCACGACGAGTTCCCGTTCCAGGAGTTTGTGGAGAATCTGGAACGTGCCGTGCAGATGTGGTTGGCATCGATGCTTGGTTTCACTTGGACCAAAGCTGAATGGAATGGGTGAGCTTCCCCAGCGCAGAGACTCATGGCGGTTTGCTATCCGTCCACATCAATATCACATCATTAACTAGAGAATTACTTATACAGTATCCCTATGATTAATTGTCAATGATGTGATAATTCTATATAATTACTGTATATTGACTGATTATATACGTATCCGTTCATCCGTTAATTTGTATAGAAAAACCCATCAGATCCCCATGATTTGCTCATTTATAGTCCAAAAGGCTTTCGGATTTGGGTTACCCCTGTGAATTGGCCCCTTGTGGTACTGTACCCCATTTTGATCGCCGCTTGTGAAGTCTGTTTCAATACGCTAGTCTTTGCCATAGATGTTCATATTACCAATCAGTGAGAAAAATATGAAGTTGCAGGGGAATCTAAGACTAGCAATGTGGCTAGTATTTTTATGTATTTTTGGGAGTTGCAAACATCCACCAGTCGATATTTTCTTGACATTGAAGCTCAAGGATGTCCGCCGTGACAGTTCCAGTGATTATCAACTAGATCAAATCCCAACGTTTGTTGGTATGTAAAATAAACCGATGGTTGGCCATAGAATCTGATTAATAATACTAAGTCATATCGAAATCACATGTTTTGTTGGCTAAAACCGGTTAAAACCTATAATATATCAGTGGTGCCATAGAATGATTTTGTATATTTCTGGTCATCACATCACTCATAAGTTGGCACTTCAGTTCTCCTACTGTGTAGTAGTTCAAGCCCCATAGCATTAACCAGGGCTTGCTGGCAGAGAAAAAACACATCATCTTGGCAGTTCAATGACCCGGTAAGTTGGACATCCAGTTGGTTTGTCCCGAAATCTACGAGTTCATTGAAGCGGGAGATTCCCTCCGGTCATCGGTAATCAAACATGGCAATGGAAGGTATATGTTTAGGTAGGTAGATAGATAGATAGGTAGGTAGGGAGATAGGTAGATAGGAAGGTAGATAGATAGATAGATAGGTAGGTAGATAGGTAGGTAGGTAGATAGGTAGGTAGATAGGTAGGTAGGTAGATAGGTAGGTGGGTAGATGGGTAGATGGGTAGATAGGCAGATAGGTAGATTTTCTTCCGATTAAAAGCTATTTATAGGGGATGTTCCATTGATATGTTGGATTACCGGAGGATAACCTATATGTTCTATCCCAGTATCATCATTATATTATATCCCATAGTATCCCTACTGTATCCCACTATACCATATTGTACCTTTATGATCCTTTATGCTTGATGCTTAAAATCATCGAAATAAATGGTTGATTTTCCAGCAAACCATGTGACTGATTACAGGAAGATAAGTCCCATTCAAATCCCGGTTTTTGTTGCTCCAATCCATCATGAAATCGGTTTTCTATCCCATTATACCTCCATATGTTCCATGGGTCAATCCCTATTCATCACCATAAAATGCCATGTTTTCCACCATTCTTCATGGTGAAATCCTCGTTTTTCATGGTTAAATGATGTGACATGCATTGAAATTTCCAGCATTTTCCATGGTGAAGTCCCACTTCGTTTCATCCAAAAACCCGCTTCCGCTTCAACGCCGGTGCTGCAGGAAGGGCCTCACCGAGGAGCACCTGGAGTCGATGCTGCGCTACGCGCAGGACACCGGCGATATGGAGACCTCAGGTATTGTGGATGCCATGACGCGGATGCTCGAGTGCCGCGGCTGGCGGGGTATGAGGAGATCATGCTGATAGGATATCATCCAAGGTTAGATCTTTAGGGGATGGTTTTTCTATGTTTTTGTTGGGATTCTGATTTTTTGGTTGATTTTTGGTAGGAACATAGGTGATATAGTCTGATATTGACCCCTGCAAATGCAGGAGATTATGAACTAGGGTTGTAGGGATATGATGAACTATAATTAGGGATGAAATTAGTGAAAAGGCCAATTTCATTTTACTGGTGCTAAACGCAGGGAATTTTCGGGAATGATCCACTGGCTAACTCTCAATAATCATCCCAGCAACCCCGAGCAACCCTATCTGTTCCCTACGTTTAGCACCAGTAAGTCATAGCTGATGATTGGATACCCTCTGGTAAATTAACATAGACCCTGAAAATCACCATTTTTTAATGGAAACTAGTCTTCCAACCCCTATCTGCCAGGGTCTATGTTAATTTACTGGTGGGTAACTGTTTTTGACGTCCCCAATCTCCCCCATGGGACATCCACAACACCTCAAATCCACTGGAAAAAAACATGGGTCGAAGATCATGGCATTGGTGAATTGTGGTCAAATCCACAGCCATTGAAGATGGGGATGAAAGGATTAGGGCTGTGGATCTTGTTTTACATTTGTGTGTGGGAAAACGTGAGGGAAGTAAATCAATGGGGGTATGATGGTATATATATATATGATATAATGAAGATATGTAACTTGTTAACCATATCATGTATGGATTTGTCCTCAAGCGCTTGGTTTTGATGTTATGTGTTAAAAGAGTTCCTTTAAAGTGAAAGTTGTCAATTTCGGAGGAATGTGATATCATATGATAAGATGTCCCATTTTAAGACCTACAAGCCCTTCTATTTTGGGTTGAGCAAAAGCAGAACAACTACCCTCCAGTAATCTACAAATCTACATGGAAAGCCCACCAATCCCTATTTCTAGACATCGGAACAATGGTAGATATGGTAAGTCAGGGAGACTCTGCAAACCATCGCCCAAGATCTCAAGTTGGTCGAACCGCGGTGGTTTGGTTGCATCCATTGCCATAGTCGTTGCCATAGAGGTACCATTCCTGGATCGACTACATCTTCGGCAGCTTGGTTTATTATGAGAATGATGGGAGAAGATCAGTACATAACTTACTGGGAATACCATGGGATATGATACAAGTAGAGTATGACACAAGTAGAATACGATAGAATGTGTACATATATATATATATATACACATTATATATATATATATACATTATATATATACATTATATATATATATACATTATATATATACATACATAGTCTATATTATATATATAATGTATAATATATAATATATTATGTATTATATATTATACATATATATATATATACGTGCATCCAACACAATGTTTTTATTTGGGGTCTTTTGAAAATGGGTGCTTCACCTTTAACAAAAACGGTGGGTTCTTTGGCAAATCCAACACCTGTGAGTTGTCCTCGAGTTAGGTGAATTCACCCCTTTGAGGGTTCCCTGGATGTCATGGGCTACCCCAAATCATCCAAGCCATGCAGGACCATGTTGCTATTGAAACCCATGGTGACTTGGGGATCCAGCATTTCAACCAAGCCCTGTGGAATCCGTTGGGACTATCTGAAAAATTTGAATCCAATCCCCGAACGATGCGAACGCCAGCTGCATCATATCGATCGTATCTTGCCATTTTGACCGCGGATCTGAGGACTTAAAAGCAGTGCTGAAGCGCCACAGCCGCAGAATGGGGGGATCCGCGAAAAAAACGTGTTGTCACAGGAGATCCAGGTCTGCAACTTGCCCCTATTGATGGTTCCAATATGTTCCAATGTATTCCTATGTGTTAGGTCGTGCAAAGATTTGCGAAGAAAAACGCGAGGAATTCACATCTCAACGCCATTTTTGGATCAGGGTTGGTGGTTCTGAAGTGTTTCTTACCATTTGCCGTCCCTGACCGGGATGGCGTTTCCAGTTGACAGCGATGCAGCCAGCTGTGAAGATTTGCGGCTGAGGCAAACACGTAACCGTTCGTTATCGCCCCATGTTCCATCTTGAGGCCTTTAAATCATCAGGCCATGTCCCCTTTCACCTGCAAAAAGACTCAACGACAGGGTGTTTCTGGACATTGGAATTTGCTCCGAAATTGCGATGTCAATCTATTTCAATCGGAAAAAATTGTGAATTTGAAGAGGTCCATGGCCACGTTTCACTTCTCGTAGAACCACGTGGAAAACCCATTGGTTTCCAAAAATTCCCGGGGTTTTTTTTTGGATGATCCCATCCAGACGCCAAGCCGCCAAGGTGCAGGACTTGATCAAAGATCAATGGTTCAAACCTGGCTGGGCGACTTGGAAGAAATCGCCACGACGTCGCCGTACGTAGGTAGTTTTCCGTGGACGAAAAAGCCATGGCCATGACGAAGAAAACATAGATTACCCTCTGGTAATTTAACGTAGCTATTGAAAATGGCCATTTATAGTGAGTTTTCCCACTAAAAATGGTGATTTTCCATAGCTATGTTAATTTACCAGAGGGTAATATCTGCCAACGATACGATCATTTGCAGGGGATGTGAGATATTGTGAGATTGGATAATCAAACATGGTGAGGTGGATTTTACCACCATTGAGTTCGATGATTGTCCCAGCTATAAACATCTATAAACCTCTATTTGGAAGGGATTTCTAGCTAGCCACGTAAAAATGACCGAAGGGTATCCACGATTAACTCGGAGACTTTCGGGCGGAACCTTCATTTTGGCCGGGCTACAACCACCTCCCTGGAGCCTTTCCATGTCTGATTTATTTGGTTGTTTGGGCAATTGCTCAGCCAAATATACTGGAAATTGAAATGGAAGGAGGCCAGATCCTGGATTGACACATACTGTAGACATACACCAAGATTTCGAAGTTTCTTGGTGACTGTGTGTGTGTTCATGTATCCCGCTGAAAATGTTGAAACTTTTAGGAGGTGATCAGCAAACCACCTACTGAATTATTCATGGTCAATCTCTCTATTTATTCTTATATTGTGGTTCGTATTCTGGTTCATATCTTCAGTTTTCTTGGTAAAATGTGCATGTTTGTTGATTAAAGCATCTTTAAAACAATAGATTATGCGATGAGCGATGCGTGTTTCAAATAGCGCCATTTCTGTTGATTCACCACATGTGTTGGTTCCGTAAGCCCATTTTTTCTGGAGATAAAAGCACCATTGATTGTCCCTCCACATGAGTTGGGGGTTGACTTCAAAATTCAGATGACTTTCTGTGAATCACCAGTTGTATCCATTTCTGTGTTTCAAGCCCCATTTTTCAAAGCATTGAATCCCAAGGTGTACGGTTTTTGGGGCTAAATCAGATGAAATCCCAGACTCCGAAACTTGTCTCACATCCCGTTGAATCTGGAAATCATCTGAAATCCCCCCAAAAAATGCTAGTGCTAGTTGAATCCCATCTTGAATCCCCCGTTGTCACGATTTTGATTGGTGAAAAGCCGTTCCACCCGCGGCCTCCCTGCCATTCGGCCGTCCAAAAAACGTTCCACCCGCGGCCAGCGATGGCCACCAGGAGGCGATTGGCGAGAGCGAGGTGCGCTGGTCGGTGCAGCACTGGGAGCAATGGACCGACGAGGTGCGAAGAAAATCAGCTGATGATTGGGGAATCAATATTGATGATATGTGATGTGAATTAATATCACTATAATAATTATATATCAAAATAGATGGTTGGTGGTTTGGAACGTGGCTTACCCATTGGGAATCCCCATTGGACATTGATGTCCTTTTCCCATTGCTTGGTTGACTAATAGAGGGGTCAAAGATTTTTCCTGATAGACTGGTAGTTGCAAGTGATTGTGTGATATACTTGGTAAATCAATATTGGTAAATGGTAAATCAATATTGGTGAATCAATATTATGGAATCTCTATCACTATAATTGGTGAATCAATATTGATGAATGATTGGGGAATCTCTATGAAAGGTTCATATTGTTCGGGAAAACTCATGGAATCTCTATCATTTATTTTAATGATTGGGGAATATCTATAGTAAATTGATTACCCAAGATTGTTTATCAATCTTTGACCCAAAGATGGTCAAGATGACGATCTTTGACCCATTGGGGAATGTACAATTGATGAATTGGGTCAAGTATTTTCCCTGATAGACTGATCGTTAAAGGGTGATGTTAACCGAGTTTTTGAAAAGCAACAGGTAATTGTAATATATTGTACCCTCTGGTTATTTAACATGGCCATGGTATAGATGGCCCATTTATAGATGGATTTACCTATTAATAGCATGGTGGTTTTCCCATGGCTATGTTAGTCATAACCAGAGGGTACAATATGTAAATAGGATAAAAATGGGATAAGGAACAAAGATTTTTCATCCTCCATGGCTTGATTCTAGCCATGATCATTCCCATGGCTTTTCTCATATAATTTTCCATCGAGGTTTGTTTAGGCCATGGATGATCAAGGATTGGGGATTTGATCTCAGATGAACCCATCGATGTCAAACAAAAACTGGTTGGACTGGTTGGTGGTGACTGGAACCATGGAATTTTATGGCTGTCCATATATTGGGAATATATAATCATCCCGACTGACGAACTCATATTTTTCAGAGGGGTAGGTATACCACCAACCAGTTGATGTCAAACAAAAAAGCTGGGTGTTGGTATAGCCGTCCGGATTGATGGGAAATGTTGGCTATACCGTACCAAGCACAAATATGGATTTCCAAGCGACAAGACTCGTTCTGAAGTTTGTATTTGATCATCAATTCTTTGAGGTTTTGATCGTTTTGATCCATTCCGATTTAGTCACAGGTTAACCATTCAAAACCGGAGTTCACCAATAGCAAAAATGGGAAATCCCAAACAAATCTGTAAATAGCCATCACTAACAAAAGTCATTTCACCAAAATCTTCACCGCCAGGAATGGAACAGTTGGTGGTCTAGCCGTCGCGTTCCTTGGGCGAAGATGAGTGCTTGTGATGGTCACAATTTATGAACCCCGTTGAACCCCCAAATGGAAAGAGGAAAAGGATCGGTTTCGTTCAAGTCCCTTGCAATGACCTGTGAATTGGGTGCGGAGAGTACAAGCTTGGATGAATAGTTTTATAATTTTGTACTTGAATGTGTTTTCAATGTGTATACACTGCTAGCCAGCTAAATATGGAGGCTTCCTGAAATGGGGGTACCCCTAAATCATCCATTTTCATGGCATTTTAGATATGTTTTTCCATGAAATAAACCATCCATATTGGGGGTACCTCCATTTATGGAAACCCCCTTGAAGCCTTTTTTGGTCAGATTTCTGTCGTCCGGAGCCAGGAATGGTCTGATGAGGAGTGGGAGCAGTGGTACCAGGCGAGTTTCGTGGGATCTCAGGGATCTCAGGGCCTCACCCAAGATGGTCTATGCAGATATTTCCAGGTTTTGTGTAAAAATGGTGGCTTAAAACCTGGTTCCATCTACTGGCTTTGAAAAAAAACCTCATGTTCCCTCTGAAAATTGCCATTTCCGGGCTTCGCATCCATATTTTTCCATACGTCAATCATCCGGGGCATCAATTTTACGGCCGTCCGCAGCTCGGTTTCGAAGATCATCTGTGATCGTTCGCTTCGAAGTCCGCAGCTGCCACAGGAACAAAACGATTGGTCCCAGCATTGGTGGGACGACAAATGGGAGCCTCGCAGCAGATCCAGAGCGGCCGGGAGATGGCAGGGGATGGATTCTTGAAGGCTGGTACTAGTACCCTCTGGTTATGACTGACATAGCTATTGAAAATGGTGATTGATAGTGGATTTTCCCATTGAAAATGGTGATTTTCCATAGCTATGTTAGTTTACCAGAGGGTAGTATCCAGTTATGTTTGTTGGTTTATTGATGTTGATTTTCATCCAAGTATGGAGATCGACCATAAATAAGCCAGCAGTTACCATCGCTGATTCTGAAGCAAGTTGGCGAAAGTTCGCAAAGTTTGTTGATCTCTCGTGATCTCTCCACCATAAATCCATCCGTGCCCCCAGTAAAGTAGTGTAACTATGTGTACCCTCTGGTAAACTGTTACATAGCTATGGTTTAAATCACCATGCTATTAATGGGAAAACTCACTATTTCAATGGCCATTTTCAATAGCTATGTTAGTCATAACCAGAGGGTAACTATGTGTAACTTAGGTGAGGACTACCACCTTGATGCCGAAGCGGCTAGTTTTTTAAAGGAAGCAGGAGGTTTTTGAGCCCTAGACTGGCAGAACTACGTACCTTCAAATGGGTCCCCGGGTTAGATAGTCGATTAATACCCAAAAGATAGTGGTTTTAGATGGTTTTAGATGGTTTTAGTAGGGAAAACATTGGGAAAATGATGATAATCCATAAAACTTTTTAGGGGTATCCCCATTTTCAGACAAACCCAGATCAAGATAGATTAGATCAAGTGTTGTTGATGCTTTATTAAAGTTGCTCAAAAAAAATGCAAAAGAGAAATAGATTGATTTAATATGTATATATATATATAACTATATGTACAGTGCCTATGGTTCATCTTTCCCCAAAGCGGTGCATGTGGTCTGCCCACTTCAGGAACAGTGGGCAGACAAAAACTGGAGCGGAGGCTATGGTGCCCCAACCGGCCTCTTGGATCTGATCGTGGGAGATTCTCACAGCGAGCTTAACTTTGGGGAAAGATGAACCATAGGCACTGTACATATAGTTAAATATATATATATATAACTTATAACTATAACTTATAACATATATATATATGTAAATATGTTTGTATATATATATATACATATATATTTGTGTGTGTGTGTTTGGTTGAGTCTCTTCATTGGACTCAAGTTATTGTTTTGGAATGTATTTTGAAGTACCAACGGGAGAAGGCCACCAGTTTTGAATCCCCTAGGAGAGCTGGTGATCTCTGCTAATATGAGCGAGTTAGTTCACCGCTTGGTAAGTTGGTTTTTGATGGTTTGTTGCCCATGTTGAATGATGTGAATTATTATTTCGGATGTTTTATGATGTTTTATGATGCTGTAATATGTATTTGGGCTAGCAACATGGTCAACAGGTCGGATTCGAAATGGCCATGGCGTGCGCCGGTCGTTCGGTCTATGACGGGAAAGTATTAAACCTTTAAATAGGAAGACTTTGGATGAATAGAAACCAAAGATTTGAATTTACCCTCTGGTAATGACTAACATAGCTAGTTTGCTATAGAAAATCACCTTCTTTAAGAACGGTAAATTATCTACTTCTATGGGCCATGGCTTCCATAGCGAACTGTTCGTTTACCAGAGGGTATACAAATCCTAGGTGTAGGGTTGAACATGGAGTATCCAGAGATGTCAACGTTCTGGAGCCTCGCACTGCCTTGGGTAAGAGGTAAAAAAAAGACATGAAATCCAAGAAGTGCAGGAATCTGTGCCAGTAACGTAACAAATTTATAATGGTACAAGTTTTATATACCCTCTGGTTATTTACCATAGCCATGGTATAGATGGCCCATTTATAGATGGTTTACCTATTAATAGCATGGTGATGTTCCATGGCGAACTGTTAAATAACCAGATGGTATACATGGAACACTCATTTCTATCTAATTTATGAACGTTTGTTGGTTGAATTCCCAATATTTTCTCACCATTGTTCTCGCCATAGCCATTGATACTCTCCACATCTCTCAATTGAATCGAACAGTGGCTGCTAAACCCCTGTTGGTTGATTATCACTTCAGGGATTACACTAATTAATGATCGGTTTATTATTGGTGGTTAATTGTCATTATAATAACCACCCATAATTAACCGCCAATAATAATGATTGGGGGTTAATTGCCATTATAATAACCCCAGTTAATTGTCTATTATTATTGGGGGTTTATGCCAATTCTACTGATTGGGGTTGCAAGATGAGATTCATTTTTTGGATGTTTGAGGATGATCATCATCCATGTGGGAATCCCGTTACCGTTACCATCCAGTACAAACGGGAATATTATAGAATGAGAAACGGGAAGTAAGTAGGTTCACATTCTATTCACCATCCATACCATTCCCATAGGATCCATGGTGCTGCTATATATGGTGACATTTACCATCAATATACCCCAAATGTTAGCATATATGCCATACATGGATCCTATGGGATTGGGGGAATCCGGTTTGAGAACCTTTTCTTAATGATGATGGAAGCCCATAAAAACCCTAACCCAAGCTGATGCCAGGTGGCTATCCCCGTCCGCCTGCCGCTCCGCCTGCCGAGGGCTAGGATCTCGTGAGGAATCGTGAGGAATGTGTCCTTGTTGGTAAAGCCAATGCCACTGGGAAAAAAGATGCCTAGTGAATGTGACTTTATACTCTCATAGAATTGGATGATGGGAAAATTTACAGGAAACCCCTATATTTGATGGTAAAAACCATGGTTTCCTGTAGATTTTCCCTGAAACCAATCCATTGATACTCACAGTCTTCTGTTTTGATTTCTTTTCAGACTTGCTTTTGTTTATTCTGCTCCTGCTACCTGACTATTGGTTTCTTGTTTCATTTGGCTCTGTAACATATATTATATAGAACAGTATAGTAGGGGTGAAGTTAGGGCCCACATCCTTTGTGCTACATAGTTTCTCAAATGGTTTTTGCAAAGCGCCTTTCAAGAAGACCCATGGCAATCAGCAAGTTCAGTATATGTATATACTTCAACACAGCTAATGATTAGTTACATAATCAAACTAAGTCTCTATTCTAAAGCAGGTTCCCCTTCTGACATCACCATAGACTATTTCCAATGCACATGTTTAGTTTGTTGATCAGATTGGGGAACCTTTGCAAGCAAAATCAAAATATAAACTTTACAACGTCATGGGAGATTAAAGCAATTGATTGCACTTGCAAAGATGACATATGTATATATTATATACTCTATATATATATATATACCATATAATATATATGATAAATATATATATTATGTATTTATATACTATAGTATATAAATATACTACAGTATGTGAATATACTATATATACTATATGTATATATATGTACACTATACATACTATACATTATATATAATATATATATATATATACGACATGTATATATAAATACATATATATATATACAAACATATACTATATATATACATCTATACTACATATATAGTGTATATGTATATATATATATATTCGGCATTTCCAGAAAAGTGGTGAAATGGGACCTTTGCTTGACCCCTTTTCTGAATGATAAACCATGCCCAATGACTCACGAGTCGTCACGAGAAATGGTTGGTTTAAACCATCCAGATTTGTGGTTATGAATTACTGTTGTTCATAACAAATAGTTCCTTACAACGGAGTAAAAGAATAGCAATGTTGTCTTGGCATTAATTTTGAATTGTTCTCACTTGGACTTAGTACTGTTAAGTGGTTATCATTGTGATTAAGTGTACAGTAGCCCCTAGTCCAAGTATGCTAACCCCTATATACCTATGATAATCCCTATATACGCACTATTTTCTAATCCCTATATGAACCTATCTTCCCCTATGTAATCCGACTATGCCAATCCCTTTCCAAGCAGAATTGAAGTTAAGTTATTTTAAGTTCACATCTATTTTAAAGATTAACTGGTGAAAGAAATCAAATTACACTGGTTCAAATTTATGACCATTTATGAATTAAATCTATAATGTGTGGGCTTAAATTACCATAGATGGCCATGAATTGGGGTTAATTGCAGACAATTTTCGGACACACATCATGCGTGCTTTGCAGAGTGTTCCACTTTGAAGTGGACCATGGGCACATTCCTTAAAGACCTGTTGACGAACAAAATCCCGGGCACAGAAGAGAACTAGGTCACTAGGTTTATTCCTAAAGGATCCTAAAGGTCCAGTGTGTCTTAGACACGTGTTATTTGTGTATCTGGAAACGGTGATGTCGCTGTCATGGATCTTCCATCAGGAATTTCAGGGTCCGGGACGAGTAGCATCTTTACATCCAGGTCCTTTGTACAAAGATCGTCGGCCCGAATGGGCCAAACGACAGTCACGCCAAACGGCCTGCAGTCAAAACGCGTTCCGTCTGGATCTGGTTGGTCATTGATTTTCAACAACTTGTGTTCGGCCCTTTTTGATCAACTCTTCACAGGTATCAACCCAGGAAGCCGAAAAGATTGCGATTGAACAACGGGGAAACTGGGCAACTGATGTTCTAAAACCATGGGGATAAATTAGGGGACATGTTCTGACACCACATCAAATTAGTTTTATGTGTTCTAATCTTACTCGACTCGCGCATAATCACGATGCTTTTTGCAACCCCAAAAAAGATGCCTAAAAGTTACAGAAGCCTGGAAACTGTGAAAAAATAGCATCGTCTATCATCTATAGAAATTTTATAGATGGCACCATGATCTGTATAGAGTATCTGGTTGGTGGTTTGGAACAATTTTTCCCCATATATTGGGAATAATAATCCCAACTGAATCATATTTTTTCAGAGGGGTGGGTATACCACCAACCAGTCAGTGTCCCTGCACTAACTCCAGGTCAGTCAACCTGGTAACAAAGCTATGTAAAATGACCCGTTGATAAACAAATCACCATTGGAAATACCATTGGTGTTTATACATTTTTCCATTTGTTGGGAATTTCATCATCCCAAATCCCAACTGACGAACTCCATCATTTTTCATAGGAGGCTCAACCACCAACCAGGTTATTAACCATCATTAACCATATAATAACCATTAACATTAACCATCATTAAACCATATAATAACCATTAACATTAACCACTATTAACCATATAATAACCATAGAATCACCATTGGGTACCACCAGACCCATCCGGAAAAAAGGCCAAAAGGCTCAACGGCGACGCCAGGTTCCGGCGATGCAGTGGCGATGGCCTGGCCTTCGCTCACATCTTTGAACAGGACGCCGTGGGGCCGGGGGTAAAAACCATGGGAAAAACCATGGGAAAACCATGAACAAACCAAGGATTTACATCTGGTTGGTGGTTTGGAAGATTTGGATTATGTTTCCCCAATAGTTGGGATGATGATCCAATCTGACTGATTGTCATATTATTTTTCAGAGGGGTGAGTTGAAACCACCAACCAGACATGATTTTCATCATGATTGCATGATAGAATTCATGTGGTTGTGATGTTAATAAGTTAATAACCTCATTGTATATATATAATATTATATAATTATATATATAGTGTATATAATGGTTGTATCATCTAATGGTTTTCATATCATGGTTATTTTTTCTATTGCCCATGATATCGGCCCAGGCTTCAGCCCACTTGAGGCTTAGTTTCAGCCTGGCACCTGTCCGGGCGGCCGAGGTGTTTTTGTTCTTTGGAGCGGAGGGGAAGGAACTGAAACAGCTGGCTGGTTGGTGGTGACTGGAACATGGCTTAAACATATTTCCATATATTGGGAATGTCATCATCCCAACTGACGAACTCATATTTTTCGGAGGGGTAGGTATACCACCAACCAGCTGGAGATGATGGGTACAACTGGTAATTCACTGTGAAAAGAGGGTGATTTAACCATCAGAAAAGGTGACGACTTTTTTGCAACTTCTGAATGGTGCGAGAATGGACACATCATGAGAAGATCATGGGGGTTCTCTGGATGAATTTGATCATGACCGAAAACGTCACGTGACTAAACCAGCTGGAATTTTATGCTTTGTATTAATTGGGAATCATCCCCTAAAATTTTAGCCATTTTCAGGTTGGGATATGGACAATGCGGAAGTTTCATGGGGATATCATTGGGGATACCCTCTGGTAAACTAACATAACTATGGAAAATCACCATGTTCAATGGGTAAATCCACTATAAATGGCCATTTTCAATAGCTTTTTGTCAAATTACCAGAGGGTATAGACAAAGAGCGGAAGTTTCAGAAGGGGAGATCATTGGGGATATGTCATGGCTGGAAAACCGGGCACCATCTCTTGAGGATCAACCACTGGGCAATGGTTAGTGTCTCTGGTTATGACTAACGGTTCGCCATGGGATAGATGAGCCATAGAAATAGATGGTCAAAACCTGGGTTTACCGTTCTTAAAAATGGGTGGATCTTTCCGTGGCCATGTAACAAATAACCAGATGGTAGTGTTCTTGGGATGGTTAGTATATGCATTAGTCATTACCCTCTGGTAATGACTAATAATGACTCGCGAACTGGAACATCACCATCACCTAAAGAACGGAATTGTTCAACGATTCTATTAGGGCCATTGAGAAAATAGCGAAGTGTTAGATGACCGGAGGGTAGGTAATTTTTTCGGACACAGCGGTCCAATGGAGGTAGCTGGATACCCTGAAACTTATGGGGAACTTGGGATGGTTTTGGGGAACTTACCTTCACAAGCAGATGCTTTCGTTGCCATTGATTTTTGTCCATCTTTTCAAGTTGATCGGAGGTTTTCAGGACTGTATACATCTATATACTGTATACACATGCAACATGTTGGGTAACATGTTTCAATCTGGGTGCTTGATTTTGTGACTGCCAAATAGCCTGGGAATCCCCCGAATCACGCAGGGACGACTTCGAGAAATGCCGTAGATTGGACATCACGTATGGATGCCAGCTCCAGTTCATACTGCATCCATGTCTTGGAAATCAGGCCTAAGAAAGAAACCTTGAATTGCCCCTGTTAGATTTAGATCCCTTGAGTCATCGAAATTTGAGGCAAAGTTTGACCCGCAGCCATGTCCATATGGGCCTCAATGCCTGGTAAAGGCCATGGTAAATGGATGTTCCAACCCCAAATATGCTACCCCCACAGTCTGAAGCTTTTTCAAGGCGCTCCAAGGGGTACCGGAGATCCAGAAAGGTCAGGGGGCCGGATTTGACCTCGGTACTTTAGAAATAAAGAACCCACGGGTAATATCAATGGGAAATCCAGGATCCAATTGATGGAGGTACGTAAACGTACCATACTTTTGGCCATATGAATTGGGGGTATATCCCCTTACATAGCCTTTACATAGGAGTTATATATATGGTAGGTACCTCGAATCTGGATTCCTGGAATGGCCACGGGTAATACCCCAAAGGTACCTGGGATGTAACCCTGACAAGATGTCATGCATTTCTGCGGCGAGCCATGACTGGGCATTGAAGATGCAAAATCAAGCAATTCACCCGCGAAAAAGGGGAAGCAAATTGGACGAACGTGGTATGAAATGACTGGAAAATCAGGACTTTATGGTTCAACCGCTGATTTTCGATGCAACCTACGCCGAAAACTACAAGTGTAATGATGCTTTCGAGTAGAGAACCTGAGAAATTTTTGCTTTTGGCTATTCCATGCTCTTATCCTTGCGAACCATTAGTAGTGCTGAGGTTGTTCCATGGTCACTATAATGTTTGCAGCAAGACGTTGGGTGAGAAACGTTTTCCCAATGGAATTTCATATATTTCATCAGCGCCCTGAAGCACGGCTGATTATGAAGCTAGGGCATCATGGACCTAATGCATGCTAACCTTCCAAAAAGTGACTGCGCACAGGGTTTTCCAATGGTGGTAAATTCTTTCATTCAACCTGATCTGATCATCTAGAATAAGGATGAATATGTCTACCGTCCTTCTACCGGACCATGCTTTTTTGCCAGACCAGGGTCAACGCCGACATCATGGCATGATTGCTTGGCTGCCACCCCTGGAGAGACTGAAGAATGCCACACCCTGGTGAGTCAAATTGGGTTCCAAAATGGATCTGGGCGCTTTCGATTTCTTTGCCGTGCCCTTGGGATGGTGGTCTCAAGTTTTCGCATGTCTTGGAAAATCTTGGAAGCAAGCTAAATGGGCCTGCGTCCTCAACTTTGGCCCGGCCCGAGGCACAGGCGCCATTGCTGCCAACACCCCCTCCGGTGCCAGCAGGCTGGGGCGCTGTAGCATCATGATGTCCTGCCACGCTTTCCCACATAGATGTGTCTGAAAGAGGGACAAGGAAAACGTAATGCAAAAAGACATTTTATTAACGCTTAATTATTACTGTAACCCATAAGTTTATATCAATTTATTGTTTTTCTATTTTCAGCCATGTTTTTCCCCCACGGTCTTAAGCAGACAGCCTCACATCCCGGCGCCCCGGCCATCAATACACCAGCGCAGCGCCAGGCGACGCTAGCGCCTTCCTCCAGCCCTTGGTGGAAATGGTTAGTTGTGGCCATGCACCGGCGGAGGCTCCGTCAGGGGTCCTTCGAATCACGGGCGCAGCAACCTGCGAATTATCACGAGTTATCAAAATTGTGGTTTAAGCCAGCAAATGGTGATTTAATGATGAATTAAGCAACAAAAATGATGATTTAACCCAACTTAAATGGTGACTTATGGTGATGTAGTGGTGAGTCAATTTGTGAAGGTGTTCCAAATTTTGGCCACCGCCCGCCCCAAAGGTGTCTGAACAAAATTGAACATTCCCCAAATTTTCCGTGATAATAAACCAAACCCTGGGATTTGTTTGGGTTCACGCTGCACTGTCCAAACGTATTGGTGGCATGATGTTGTGCTAATGTGTGCCATGGGTTTTTCGGCGTTGTTCAATATTTCCCGTCGCGCTTGTCAAAGCAAAGAGCAAGTCACCAGAACTTATAGGAAGGAACGTGATTAAAATATTGAGTGACACCACATTAACCCTTTTGGATTTCAGCCGTGCCCGTGAGAAATGAAAACATGATAGTGTGATTTTCTATGGTTTGCATCGTTCGATGAACCTTGTCAGTGTGACTGGGCAACAACCATTTATGCGTGCTTGATTCTTGGCACTACAAACGGATACTTGGCTATAACCCGTTCAGTCACATACTGTATTTGGCCATTTTGCCATGATATTTGTTTTCAGAGCGAACCAAACCCTTTTTCAGCTAAGTAATGGCTGACATGTCGTTTGTCGAGAGCTTGAACGCTGCCCGGTGGGGTCTGGCCTTCGAAAGAGGGCCCGAGTGCCCGTGAGAGTTTCCTATTGCTCCTTTCGACATGGAGGGTCTCCCAAAGCGGGTTGCGCCGTCGATTGACCGGTCTTCGGTCGAGTTTGATCAGACTGTTTTGAAAGAGGTTATTTCTGATCGACCTCCGACTGTTGGACGATCGACTTGTGCTCCTGTTGGGAAGACTCGTGAATCCTTGGATGTAGAGCTTGCCACGGAATTCTTGGCTTTGTCTCAACTCGGCCAACGGGTCGTTATGGATGAGGTCCATAAAGCTACTCCACAGAGGGAAGCGGGGAGCGAGGTTAGAGATCGGCCGGCTGCTATGGCTCGGCATTTTTGGTTCCCGGGGTCCATTACATGGAAAGTATCTATAGTAAGTAACTAGCAGATAGAAAATTGATGATGATTCAGGATTGCCAGGTCAACAGATAGAATAGGACAAAAAGCAAAGATGTAATTGGTTGACATGAACAATTTCGTATAATGATTATGTGCATCATTTCCTGCAACTAATTCAGGTTAAAATATGTTAAAATGAACAATTTCAATGATTACGTGCATCATTTCCTACAACTAATTCATATAATTTTGCATGCCGACAGAGCTGGCATACAATCTGAACGAAACCCCACAAACTGTGTTTGTTTGCCAGCAATGCTGGCATGGAGCCTCACATAACCCCTTGTTGTGCATAATCGTAATCATGTGAAATATGTTTACTGTTTATCAAGAAAAATGTTAAATTATGTTGAAGTTCGTCCAAAAATCACCAAACCCTGGTAAAAACCACAGAACCAGCAGATATTCTTTACCCAATAGGTTGATGTTGACAACGTTTTCTTTCAGGAACAAAATGCATGTTGTTTATTCTATCTGCTGGTTATTTATGGTTATTTACTTACTACATGGTTTTCGGGTTTAGCACGAGCAAGCATGCAAGGGTTGTTGAATTTTATGATGGGCCCATATTGATCCATATTTTCACGTCATCCATATTCTCATAACATTTTTGAAATTGGCCGCAGCAATTATATTTCCAGAAGATTGATTTGTTTGAAAATTGGGGTACTTGAAAATTGGGGTACCCTGAAATTTGATGGTCGATCATTAATCTGGGTAAATTATAACGACCTCACTACGACCTCACTGGGAATCATGGTTAGTAAGGGAAATCATCCCCAAATGGGCTTAATTCAGGGTAGGGAAATATTATAATTTACCCAGATTAATTGTCCTATTCAAAATATATAATGTTTTGAATATATATGTATGTAATATATGAATAGGTTATTTTCAGACGAAACCATGTCCCATATTTCTATTTTGTTGGTGATACTATATATCCCAATTCAATCCCAGTATTTTATCCCCATCATATCCCCACCTTTGGAAAAATCACCGTTAAATCCTAAAATGCATTTTGTTATCCCCATGTAACATGTATATAATTCATGTTCCAATTCAAAGATGTTCACCCATTTTTATAGCTCGAAGCTCTGGATGAATCACCATGACATCCCATTAAATCATCATGAAAGATAATCATCAAAAATCACCATTTCAAAAAATGATGTTCCCACGAAATCACCCACGAAATCACCGATTTTCCCACATGAAATCACCTCAATTCCTGTGGATGGTTTGTTGAAATCCTGCAGTTAGTTAGATCCCTTGTTATCCCATGATGATCTAAAATTGGCCCCAAAATAACCTTGGAAAAAATACACAATATCTTAATATATCTTAATATCTTAATATAATATATATTCTATATAGTACTATATCTTATTTTATAGTGTACTATATATATATTATTCTATACTATATAGTATAAGATATCGTAAAAAATAACAATGTACTATATACCATGGCGAAATATATTAATAATCCAAATTATCGTGATTAAATCGCCATGAAAATTATCACTATTTTAATGTAAATCACTATGCCCATATGCTCCATGGTGCTGGAATATTTACCAACATTTGCTCCAACAAAATCACCCAGTTTTGTACGTAGGTGAGTACACCAGCACCATGGAGCATATGGGTATAGTGATTTAGAGGTTTTCTGAAATACGGGTACCCCCAAATCATCCATTCTAATAGGATGTTCCATTATAAACCATCCATTTTGGGATACCCCATTTATGGAAACCTCCATAAATATATATATATATAGCGTTTCCAAACGTTAATAGGTACCAACTGGTGCAGGCCGAGGCGGCTGCCGCGCTGGCAGCGGTGGTCAGTGCCAGCACTGCAGGTGACGGTTCCTGAGGGATAACCAAATGTTGTTTTCACCAAGAAAAATTGCGATTCTATGGGAATTTAATGGTGAATTAAGCAACAAAAAATGGTGGTTTAAGCCAACAAATTATGATTTATGGGTGAATTAAGCAACAAAAATTGTGATTTAACCCAACAAATGGTGATTTAATGGTGAATCAAGCAACAAAAATTGTGGTTTAAGCCAGCAAATGGTGATTCAATGTGAATTAAGCAACAAAAAATTGTGGTTTAAGCCAACAAACGGTGATTTAATGGTGAATTAAGCAACAAGAATGGTGATTTAACTCAACTTAAAATGGTGATTTAGTGGTGAGTCAATGGTGATTTCATGGGCCGCAATGGTGATTTGGCCTATTTAGTGGATATCCATGAGAAACCACCTTGCCACCTTTGAATTAAAACATCCAAGTTGCTAGAACATGTTGGAGGTTTTTGTGATTTAAGCAGCACGCAGAATTCTTTTCTTGGGAGTTAACCACGGAGAATGGGGTGATTCAACAAACAGAATCTGGAGGTTTAACCAACATATAGGGTGTTTAAGCACCGAAAATGTTCGGATTCGGTGATATCATGGATTTCAATGGGATGGGATTTGACTGATTTCAGCACCACTTAGGGGATGTCATTGGGAATTTAAGCCACAGAAATCAGATGAAAGTCAGGGATTTAAGTAGCAAACGTGGCTAGATCTGAACTGTTTTTTTTCGAGGCTTGAGCAGAAAAGATAAATCATGATAAATCGGTGTTTTTGGTGGATTTCAGCAGGAAAATGTTGGATGAAATTGATGAAATGTTTAAAAAAAACATCGCGAATTGTGTAAAATTTCACCAATACTTCGATGGTGAATTTCACCAACCACAGTAGGGTATTCCACCCATGTGGGATATACTGATGGAAAAAAAAATCAAGAATTGGGATCATTGAACGAGTATTTCACCATCAAAAACTGGGGTGGTTCATGCCTTAAGCATCAAATTTGGCTTATGCGGGATTTAAATGGGTTTAAGTAACCAAAACTAGATGGATAAAAGGCCATACACGTCGGTTTAACGAGCGTTTCTTGCAAGGGGATCAACTTAAGCAACCACTCGATCATGAGGTCCGTGACAATGGCGATTCAACGGAGAATAAATGGTTATTATAGATGTTAAATGGATGTTATTATGGATATTAAATTGATATTAAATGGATATATTAAACGCATATTAAATGTAGAATTGATGGATATGAAAGATCATATAATGGATACTCAATGGATACGAAGACAAAAAGACACCATGATGGTGGGTCCGGTGATGCCACCAAGGACTTTCGAGGTCTCCAATGGGCAAAAAAATCCATCATTTGAGGATTTGTCATTATCAAAGGAAGTTTAGGGGGAGAAACTTCCGTGTTACGGACTTTTAGAATGTCTGGGAAAGAGTTAGTCAAAGAAAGAGTTAGTCAAAGAAACAGTTAGTCAGGGAAAGAGTTAGTCAAAGAAAGAGTTAGTCAAAGAAACAGTTAGTCAGGGAAAGAGTTAGCAAAGAAACAGTTAGTCAGGGAAAGAGTTCGTCAAAGAAAGAGTTAGTGAGGGAAAGAGTTAGTCACAGAAAGAGTTAGCAAAGAAAGAGTTCGTCAGGGAAAGAGTTAGTCAAAGAAAGAGTTAGTAAGGGAAAGAGTTAGTCACAGAAAGAATTAGCAAAGAAAGAGTTCGTCAGGGAAAGAGTTAGTCAAAGAAAGAGTTAGTCAAAGAAACAGTTAGTCAGGGAAAGAGTTAGTCAAAGAAAGAGTTAGTGAGGGAAAGAGTTAAGTCACAGCAAGAGTTAGCAAAGAAAGAGTTCGTCAGGGAAAGAGTTAGTCAAAGAAAGAGTTAGTCAAAGAAACAGTTAGTCATTAGTCAGAAAGAGTTAGTCAAAGAAAGAGTTAGTGGGGAAAGAGTTAGTCAAAGAAAGAGTTAGTCAGGATATGTGAGGTAGTCAAAGAAAGAAATAGCAAAGAAAGAGTTAGTCAAAGAAAGAGCAAAGAAAGAGTTAGCAAAGAAAGAGTTCGTTAGGGAACGAGTTAGTCAAAGAAATTGTTCCCTCACTGTAAATGGGATTGCAAGTGGTGCTGGTGGAGGAGTTGCCGATGGAGTTTTGGAGGAAGTCTCGCACGAAATGCGGTTTTGAGAGATAGCAGATGCACGAAACCCTATGTTTTTCCATACAAAGTCCGTCCCCGAACCTCGATGATCTACCTCTGCGGTGCGACGGGTGCGAGACGGTCCCGTGTGTGGTCGGATCATGGTCGGATCGGTCTCGGATCGGTTCTGCATTGTAAATGGGGTTTCACCTGTGTTTCGTCCATGTGCGGTCGACAGAATTTCATTGTGATTTGCAACTGTAGGATCGTTCCCGCAATGTAAATGGGATTGCAAGTGGTGCTGGTGGATGAGTTGCCGATGGAATTCCATTGGGATTTGCAACTCTAGGATCGTTCCCTCACTGCAAATGGGATTGCAAGTGGTGCTGGTGGAGGAGTTGCCGATGGAGTTTTGAAGGAAGTCTCGCACGAAATGCGTTTTTGAGAGATAGCAGATGCACGAAAGCCTATGTTTTTCCATGCAAAGTCCGTCCCCGAACCTCGATGATCTACCTCTGCGGTGCGACGGTTGCGAGACGGTCTCGTGTGTGGTCGGATCATGCTCGGATCATTCTCGGATCGGTTCCGCATTGTAAATGGGGTGTCACCTGTGTTTCGTGCATTTGTGGTCGACAGAATTCCATTGTGATTTGCAACTGTAGGATCGTTCCCGCAATGTAAATGGGATTGCAAGTGGTGCTGGTGGATGAGTTGCCGATGGAATTCCATTGTGATTTGCAACTCTAGGATCGTTCCCTCACTGCAAATGGGATTGCAAGTGGTGCTGGTGGAGGAGTTGCCGATGGAGTTTTGGAGGAAGTCTCGCACGAAATGCGTTTTTGAGAGATAGCAGATGCACGAAACCCTATGTTTTTCCATACAAAGTCCGTCCCCGAACCTCGATGATCTACCTCTGCGGTGCGACGGGTGCGAGACGGTCTCGTGTGTGGTCGGATCATTCTCGGACCATGGTCGGATCATTCTCGGATCGGTTCCGCATTGTAAATGGGGTTTCAAGTGTTTTTCGTGCATGTGCGGTCGACAGAATTCCATTGTGATTTGCAACTGTAGGATCGTTCCCGCAATGTAAATGGGATTGCAAGTGGTGCTGGTGGATGAGTTGCCGATGGAGTTTTGAAGGAAGTCTCGCACGAAATGCGTTTTTTTCTCCATTTTGGCGCTAGTGATTTTCCTTCTAAAAATCCTTTTAAAAAGTGCTTCAAAATCTTCTTTTTTTCGCTCTGGCGTCGAGATCCGGTTTTGAAGCTACAATTTCCGACGCCGTTGCGCGTAGTTCTATTGTGTTTTGCAACTCAGTCTCTGCAGATCGCATTGTAATGGCTGCGTCAAGGTTGCTTCATGCTGTGGCTGCATGCGTTTAATACTATTGTCTTTTGCAGCTGGACTTCGTAAATCGTATTGGAGTGGCTGCATGAAGGCTGCGACAGTGATTTGTCAGCAGATTTTCTCCATTTTGGCGCTAGTGATTTTCCTTCTAAAAATCCTGTTAAAAAGTGCTTCAAAATCGTCTTTTTTTCGCTCTGGCGTCGAGATCCGGTTTTGGAGCTACAATTTCCGACGCCGTTGCGCGTAGTTCTATTGTGTTTTGCAACTCAGTCTCTGCAGATCGCATTGTAATGGCTGCGTCAAGGTTGCGTCGTACTGTGGCTGCATTTGTCATACTGTTGTCTTTTGCAGCTCGACTTCATAAATCCTCTTGGAGTGGCTGCATGAAGGCTGCGAAATAAATTTGTTAGCAGATTTTCTCCATTTTGGCACTAGTGTTTTTTTGTTGAACGTAGGTTTAGAGCAGTGGGAAGTGTGGGGCGTAAAGAGTGCAGTGTGAAGTGTGAAGTGTGAAGGAAGCAGTGGGAAGTGAAAAAGTGTGAAGTGTGGAGTGTGAAGTTTCAGTTTGGAGTGCGAAGAGGGCAGTGTGAAGTGTGAAGTGTGAAGTGTGAGGTTTGGAGTGTGAAGGAAGCAGTGAGAAGTGAGAAGTGTGAAGTGTGAGTGTGAGTTTGAAGTTTGGAGTGCGAAGAGTGCAGTGTGAAGTGTGGAGTGTGGAGTGTGAAGACTTTGCTTCGTCTCTCGCTGAAAAAATCAAACGGTTGTCGAGGGAAGGACACGGTCGGGACAGGGTGTCTTTGAACTACATTTATGTTTGGGAAACTTCCGCCGCCGGCTTGCCCGGGTTTATGTTATCTAATAATTCATTATAAACAATCTATTTTGGGGGACCCCCAATTTGTGGAAATCCAAATCATTTTTGTTTTTTTAGATGTCTGATGATTCTTGGAACATTCAAGGGGAAAAGATTGGTTTGTGTTCCATGCGGCGGGGAGGGATCCTGAAATGTGATGTGAGAGATACATAGTAACATAATGTAACATAGTACTTGGGATGACTCTGACCTTGAAAAGAGGTTGATACCGCATACAACTCCTGTCATTTTGAATGTCCAGAAATGTGTGGCCCGGATTTTCCATCCAAGATTCTCGGGATGTTGCCCGGGGCCTAGTGGTTCCTACTTGGTAGCCTTCAAGGTGTCTTTATCCTGTTTTTTTTAATGGGACAATGGCAATCCACGGGAATATATTTCGGGTTTATAACCAACAAGATTGCTGAAAATTATGTTGTGTTTTCCCATTTGGAGAAAAAACATCATTTGGAGAATCTACTGGGAAACGGGCTAGCAGCGGCCAGCATGGAAATATATGTTAGATATACGTATAGTAATTATACTTATGTTTTTATGGCCCCTGAAGCAAAACAAGTTATTCCATCCATGCACATCTCACCTCACTGGGAGGTATCTTGGCCGCTTCTTTGGACGTGCAGAAGGTGGGTGTGTCATCCCATCCATTCAGGTCCCAAACCATGATGATTTTTCATCCCCTAAATGGTTGGTGGTTTGGAACATGGCTGGATTATGACTTTCCATCATATTGGGAATAAGGTGAACAACTGACGAACTCCATCATTTTTCAGAGGGGTGGCGAAATCACCAACACCATGGTTTCTGGAATCATAATTGCAGCATTTATTGCCACAACTATGATGTTCTAAAGCATGAGGTCTGACTGGGGTAAAATGCAATTCTACCTGGATCTGGCTGCTGTGTTTCAGGTGTTCACCGAGTTTGATGTAGACAAATTTGGCCTAACTTTGCTATCGCAGCCATTTCTGTTCATCATAGTGCCACATGATGACATGGGTTTGTCTGAAAAAAATATCATGGTTGATCATTTCTCAATTGGGGTGGTCGTAATCCCACTTTCAGACACTTTCCAGGCGTATAATCAATCTCTTTCATTGTTTCGTCACCAAATCTGGATCTATGCTGAGCGTGGTTGATATTTTTTTGTGCATGTCGCCTAGAGATTGAGTGGAAATCATTGGAAATCAATAGAATCAATGGATTGGTTTAAGGGAAAACCTACAGGAAACCATAGATTTTCCCATTAAATCTAGGGTTTTCCTGTAAAATGTCCCTTAAACCAATCCATTGATAGAACTCATTCGGCACTGGGTAAATCAGGTCATATCAAGTCTCTCAAGTTGGCATTTCCAGGCAGAGTTTTCCGGCAGTGTCTGCATAAGCCTTGCTGTCAACAAGGGTTTTAATTTGACGGGTAAATCATGGATGGTATAATTATAATGGTCAATTATTTGGTATATGGTATAATGGTATATGATAGTATATGGTATATTAGCAAATGTTGGTAAATTGATGATAAATGCTGAGATATTCCTGAATCTATGACGTTTATCATCATTTATTCATTATTATTGTATATGATGATAAACAGCAATTGCTGGTTGGTGGTTTCAAACATTTTATATGTTCCATAATATATGGAATAATATTTCCCATGGACTGATATTTTTCAAGATGGTAAAAACCACCAACCAGATTGATAAATACGTTGGCCTCATGGCACGTTGATGGCCTCAGGCCTCATCTCTCTTGGATAAGCCACAGCTGTAGCTTATCCAAAGTGGAAACCACATCTATATATAAGGATTTCCCAGCGAAAAAAAAAAATGGGGGATTTCTACTTGCCACCTTTGACTAGAAGGTAACATAGCCATTGAAATTCCCAGTAAATCACCACTGAAATCCCAGTAAATCGCAATAAAATCACCAGTGAGTCACCATGAAATCGCCATTTGTTGGGTTAAATCACCATTTTTGTTGCTTTATTCACCAGTAAATCACAACTAAATCACCATTTGTTTTTCTGGCCGTCGGCCTTTGAAAGTCCGCACGCCCCAGACCTTGGAAGAGCTCTGTGAGAGCAGAGCAGTTGAGACCGCGTGCGCTGTGTTGAGCAGTGGCTGCTGAAGCCCTGTTGGTTGAAGATTAGTTCGTAATTTAAATGGGATTTTAACCATGAAAATATAGGGATATGAGTGAATACAAGTGATAAAGTGATAAATGATGATTGGTTGATGATTAGTTCGGGGATTATACTACCCAAATCTACCAAATATATTGGGGATTACAATAATCCGATAGGGAATCCCTGTAAACCAACCAGAACAAGTGTCACTAATTCTTTCTTGGTAAATTATAACGACCGAACCCTGTTCTCCCGAACCCCGGAATCATGGTTAATAAGGGAAATCATCCCCAAATGGCCTTAATTCATGTTAATGAAATATTATAATTTACCCAGAATTATGGTAGACGTATCATCCTTAGATATTTCTCTGGTTTTGAGGTTGAAATATGTTGAAATATTCATTCATTTGGAAATTCAGGACCCTAAAAATCCATAAAAATCCTAAAATGGGAGGTACTTAATATGGGAAGTAGCTTCAATTTAGGTACCGGTAAATGGCCATTGATTCATGATTTTCAAGCATTTTGAGATGATGATCCCCAATGTGTTGGAGTTTGAGTGTGGCGCGCGACGATCAAAGCATGAGATTGTCGTTGACACATGGGATAGCTCGTATTTCATGTCTGAATCATTACCCTCTGGTAAACTAACATAACTATGGAAAATCACAATTTTCAATGGGAAATCCACTATAAATGGCCATTTTCAATAGCTATGTTAAATTACCAGAGAGTAGCTCCTGTCTTCTGCGGTATGGTGCCAACTCGCAGCACAGAGAACCATTGTGCTTGGCCTAAGATGTGTGAGTTTGTGAGGCCTGGACTCCAAGCTGTGTAGTCTACCAGCTCTTGCGTATGAGAGTGCAACAGTCACCAAGCACAAGCCGCTTTGAAGAAATCGGACTGGCGCCAAGACATTTTAGCAGCTCTCCAAGAAGGAGTTGAGCCAAGAGATGACCAAGCGCAGGCTGTGAATACAAAGCTCACTCGATTCCATTCATCTTTCAAACAAGAATTCGACACCAGTATTCTTGATGGAACTGCAGCACTCACAATCTGCAACTTCCATTTACAAGCTCTGAATATCAAATCCTTTGGAGAACATGGAGATGGTCTGCAGGAAATCAATCCTCAGGCATAGCGGAATGGTGAGAGGTATAGATGATGCGGCTTACCCAAATCCTTTGGTGATTGGAGAGGCTTTCTTATCAGCACGATGTGGCTTGGAGGCTGTGAACCTTGATGCCTCAAACATCATGTTGAAGTGTGATGGAGTGGATGAACTGGTGGCACTGGGAACATTTCTCGTTTTTATGTTTTTTTCCCTTGTGCCCTAGGGAGAGGTTGCAGTCAGGATGAATCATAGCCATCTATGATCATCCTCCATCTTTTTCATCATTCCCTCGATTTTTTGCGGCTCGAAAATCACCTCAGATTCTATATATATACTATATGTATCCCATCATGTTTAGATATTAATAATGCTAGCAGAGCAATAATAAACCACCATGAACCACCCATATTTTGATAGTGAAGAAACCATCCGTCGATTTTTCCATCTATGAGATGGTGGATCCTATTGCTGTACGAACAAAGATATTGAAAGTTGGAATGTTCCAGGTACTTAAAACTCAAAAGCTCTTGAAGATATTGATGGTCAAGGAAAAGCTCTTTTCATAAAAAATAAAAATAAAAAATCATTAAATCAGAATAAGTCCCATAGATATGATCTAGAGATTTGTTCCGCCGTAGCCAAAAAAAACCAGGCCGTTGTTCACAAAGCTCGACCCCAAGAGCGCCCGGGGGACCGAGGGATCGAACGTTCCCAGGTACCCAGCCGCACGCTTGGCTTCAGGCCTTGTGACCTCGTCCTGCGAGGCGGAACGCCCAACGCGAGCGCTGGCTGTGTCTACGAAGGAAAATGTCTAAAGCTGATGGTATAACCCATAGGATCCATGTCTGGTATATTTATATATGCTAACATTTGGGGTATATTGATGGTAAATGTTACCATATATAGCATACATGGATCCTATGGGTAATACTAAGGAAACTATGAGGAAACTATAACTAAGGATGTGTCAAATAACATGAAATAACTAGGTTTATAAGATTGTGGTATAATAATAAGGATATTATAACTAAGGACACGAAATAACTGCTAGGTGTATAACAAATTTCACTATGACTATGACTGGGTAGTAATTATCATGTAGAATAGTTAGTCAAAGTAGTAATTCTAAACCGCTTACTATGTCCCCATGATGGTGCAAGGTTGACAATTACCATGACCTACTATGAGTTATGGTGATTTTTACTGGAACATTTCATGGAAAATCACGGGATATATCGGAAAAACCATATGAGAAACTCTACTATGACTTATGGAGGTTGCTACCATAGTCACACTCATTAATAACCATTCATAATCATTTATAACTATTGGCTGTATTATATTTTGGGGTGAAAATCATCTATAAATGATGATTTAAGGGGAATAGAATGGGATGCAACTAACAGTATGATATTAATGTGGGAATTTACCCCGATCTCACCATTTTTGGGGGGGAACTTTATGATGATTTATGATTGACCAGTGGATTTCGAGGTACCCTCTGGTAATTTAACATAGCTATTGAAAATGGCCATTTATAGTGGATTTTCTCATTAAAAATGGTGGATCTTTCCATAGTTATGTTAGTTTACCAGAGGGTAACCTACTTTCATACAAACCCAACCGGGAGTTGAACACAAAACCAACGAAAAATAGGTAACCGATCCCAACAGGAGAATCACCTCAGCCAAAAATAAGGGCCCCCCTAATTGTAAGTTGGTTTATTACCCCATCCAACTTGATGTTCTGACTCGAATCCTCATGTTTGGTTAATGTTCTTACTTCATTCCCACGTTTTTGGCTAATTCATATTAATTCTGAATTAAAAACTGTGAAACTGAAAAATTGGCCAATGTTCTGAAAAATCATCTTCAATACCGATTTGTTTGCCAAGGTTCTTTCTCAAATCCCTCATTTTTGGTTGATCAAAAGCCTCATGTTTCGCCCCCGCACCCAGCATCATTTGGCTTCGGAGCTGACCTTTGCAGCCCTTCGAGGGGCCCGGGCACTGGTTACGGATCTTTTTTCAGGAGGAAAACAGGCGGATTAGCAGAAAAAAAATGATTTTCATTGGAAAATGGAGGAAAATCACCGTTAATTATGACGGAATGGGATTTTAATCGGATTCTAATGGGAGTTAACCAGCCAAATGAGGATTTAACGATCAGAAAGGGTAAACATACAAAAAGGATGTGGAAAATATATCAATCGTCTTTTTCATTGTTATAATACTCAACAAATATGGGGAGAAATTCTGATGCAATCGGGATTTTTTTCCATCAATGATATGGCTGCACGACACCGCGGGTTGATGTTTATAGTGATTTCATGGGAATTTAAGCATCATTTATAGGGGTTTTATGTGGGGTTTCACCATGTGGATGTACGGGGATATAATTGACCCATGTTCCATGTTGGTCGATGATCTGATGATTAGTTCGGGGCTTCTACTGCCCTTTATATATTTGGGATTATAGCAATGACGGGAATCCCGTTCTCAACCAAGAAGTAGAAGTGACAGAGAGTTTTGAACACCGCGATAAAAACTAGCTAGCTAAAATTCTAATTGTTTATATATGGGAACAGATGTTCTGGGAAACAAACGGTTTACCACAAATAATATATAATTATATATATAATTATATATATATTGATATCAACCACCAAAACTATGGGGACAATTGGATATAACTTAATTAGTAAAAATATGTTGGATATTAAGGTAAAACCAACTGAGTCGTGTAGTGCATCTTAATGTTCTGCGATAAATAGGGCGACATACTCACCAGCTGTATATTCTGTTGGAATCTAACCAGCCAAAAAACCATGGCCAGTTGTTAATGGTGGCATAGTGGCATAGTATGTCAAAGGATTCTCTGGTTGGTGGTTGGAACGTGTTTTTTCCATTTTTCCCATTCAGTTGGGAATTTCATCATCCCAACTGACGAAGTCCATCATTTTTCAGAGGGGTAGGCTCAACCACCAACCAGTTGTTTTTCCTTGATTTGCCGAGTCAATGGTGTTTTCCCATAAAAACCCATTTGGGGAAGAATCATAGCCAACCATGGGGAGGTGTCATGGGGATATAAGGATACGCAGATATTTACCAGAAATTTGTCATTGTTTGATATGAAATGCGTTATTTACCCATAATGTGTTTGTTCAGAAATGTGGGTATTTACCGTATTTACCCGAAGTTATTGCAATTTTTGATAGGTAAAACCATTGGATTTCAGGTCGACAATTTCGTTCCAACAAATTGGATGGTTGACAACTTGGATGGTTGGCTGCTTCACTTCGCAATCTGATTGAAGAAATCACCCACTAGTTTACTACCGAAGAATCACGCAAATATATATATATATTGTATGTATGTATAAATTATATATATATACTGTATATGTGAGCTTTGTCGGGCCTGAACCTTTTAACCCATACCCAAACCTTTGTCCACTTGGATTCCTGAATCATCTCATGTGGTCGTGGTTATGCGGGTTCTAATGTTGACCGGTACCTTTCAAAACCATCCCCAATTGGGTTTTGACAGTCCATACATCGGTTACCCAGGGTTGATCTGAAGCATTCCCATGTGAGTTTTTTCGAGGCCAGGATGTGTTGCACGGATTTGCACGGCGGTGGAGCAGTGAGATAGTTTGATCAAGAATTATTATATATATATACATAATATACAATATATAATACAATATATACATAATGATACAATAATATATATATATATATGTGATACATTATATATGATATAATATGATTTAATATATTAAATTATTGATATATTATTGATATATTATTGATATATTATTGATATATTATTGATATATTATTGATATACTATTGATATATTATTGATATATTATTGATATATTATTGATATATTATTGATATATTATTGATATACTATTGATATATTCTTGATATATTATTGACATATTATTGATATATTATTGATATATATATATAACATAACATAACATAACATAACATAATATACATAATGTATACATATATATACATATATATATACATATATATATATACATATATATATACATATATATATATATGTGCATATATACAGTATATATATGTGTGTGTGTTCATGAAGGCATACAGTCATATTGCAGCAGCGATTCTGAAGGACTTCTTCAAGTTCGAGCCGGTGATCTCGACCGTCCCTGTGCAGGGAAGGTTTCCAGTCGATGTTCGTAGCGTTCCTCGGGCCAAGCAAGAGATCTTTTCTCACCAAAAACTTCACTATCTTCCAAGATCACATTCTTTTTGCCAGACCTACAGACCTACAGACCTAGATGGAAGACTATGACTAGCAGACAAGCTCTGGTCATCGGAGACGGAGACAAGACGGAGACGAGAAGATGTCGTCCTTGAGATCATTGTGACATGTCCAAGAAGATCTTAACGGGGCGGATTGACAGGATGGACCCAGAATTGATGGACGTTGGTGCGGCCCCCTTGATCACATGCTTTCGCAACGCCCAGTTCAGAACCGTGGTGGGTGACGGTTAGCTGTCGGGTTATACATGATGACTCTATACCTGCTGTTGAGCATGGGTATGATTGTAGCCCATGATGGAAATAATGATGTGGAAATTCTATCAACCAAGCTGACTTGGCCACTGCTCGCATGCGCCTTGACCGAAACGCCTTTGATCTACGACTGGTGAAGCTCTGGCGTTTACCGGTGGGATGTGGCGAAGACTCAGGTCAGGTGTACTCGCGGCCAGTCACCGGTTTTGGTCCTCATGATGTCATGGTTGGTTTTATGGCTCAACCACAAGCACCATCCCATGATGGGCCATGATGGGTGATATTTCCGCCGCCATCCCATGGTGATGTGGTGATTGCTTGTTGGGTTCTACATGGCAGTGGCTCAAACACATGAGTTGAATTTCTATGCCTTGGAAACATGTCATAAATCCTACTATGTGGAGCCCCCGTTGGATAGCTAAGTCGGTGCAAATAACTCCAATAACTATGGTTTAACTATGGTTTATGGTACTTATAACGATAGTTAATGGGGTTTATAAACCAACAAACATCACTGGGGGCCCATAAATCCTGGCGATTTCAGGGTAGCACCCAGATCTTCATGGGCCAAGGCGACAGCCGATCATTTGGATGGCTTGGTGCGACTGGAATTGGCGGAAGTACCTCGGGAGCGACGGAGCGACGAGGGTCATCATCCCATGTGACGAAAATTTCGGATCCCCCTATGACGACTAAGAAACCCCAAAAGCCCATGACTGATCCCAAAGTTCTTGGTGATTTTGAGCTTATTTAGGAATATTTAGGATATATCTGGATATCTTTTCTGCAGATCTGCCCACTTGTTGGCCTTGTTTTCAAGCACCATTTCTGGTGAAATCACCATCACCCATCATCACGTCCCATAGCTTAATCCCATAGCACTGATATCAGAGAACCCTCATAAGATACCCTCTGGTAAACTAACATAGCAATGGAAAATCACCATTTTTAATGGGAAAATCCACTATAAGTGGCCATTTTCAATAGCTATGTTAGTTTACCAGAGGGTATCCCAAATGAATAGGGCAAATACAAAGTCAGGGTGTCTAAAACTTGTGTAACTTTAGGGGGAAGTGATTTTTGGGGAACCATCGCAAAGATTGCTGGTAGATGATAGCAATCTGTTTGCTCCAGCTATTTGGTAGATTAATGGAGAAGTTCTGCATCATGGTCGCGTTTGCCGGCCTGAGCTCTTGTAAATTGCGAAACTCGGTGATCTTCACCCTTTACTGTCCCAATTTCCCTTGCTATCTGGGGTGTAGTTTCATGAGATCTCGCCTCTAAATGATCCATTCGCGGCAATGGGGAGTTGAAGGAAACTGCTACAAATCGGAGTTGTTCGGGACTGGATTGGTCATCGTTCCCAGTCACTTTTTTTCATCATTTTCTATAATTATAGCCCCAACCAAGGTAGAAAAGTCATCAAAGTCACTATGGCGTTGTTTGTACTCATGGGCTACCCCATTCCATCCTTCCATTGGTGATATTTGTTCCAATGAAATTAAGATTTTTGGTGGTATGCCTCATTTTCAGGCACGCCCAAATATCAATATTGTTTTACCATCTTATATATAATATACATATATATACGTATATCCAATGATATTCCCCTTGGATATCACCATTTAGTTCAATGATATTTCCAGTAAATCTGCAGCCAATAGTTATTAATATTAATGGTTTTAAATGATTATGAATGGCCATTAACGGCTATAACTTTGGTAACAACCCCCATAAATTCATAGTAGTGTTTCTCAAAAAATGGTTGTTGATAAATCCCGTGATATTTTTGCTCGTATAGAAATCACCAGAACTTATAGAGTTAGTAATTCGCAAACGTGCGCCATCATTGGGACAGTGTAAAAGCTTTATAATTACTATGACTATACCATGACTACTATGGTTTTGGTGATTTTCATAGTATAAGACTGGTTATTTTCATGTTTATTCATCGTTATTGATGGCTATTACCCTCTGGTAAATTAACATAGACCCTGAAAATCACCAACTGTTAGAGGAAACTAATCTTCCAACCCCTATCTACCAGGGTCTATGTTAATTTACCAGAGGGTAATGGCTATATATGCTAACAACCCAACAAAGAAGTCGCGGCCGGCGTCTAGGCCGTGCGAGCCGTTGCTCAGAAGTGCGCCTTTTCGCCCTGCGAAGCAGTGCCGGGATCCTGGAGGATATGATCCAAAAATTCCTACTGTGGATGGGCCAACAAAATCCTGCCGTTGATAGATGGATATAGATGGTAAACATCCCATTATTTATGGGGTTTCAAGCATCTTTTTGGTGGTGGATTTCGCTGGCCCATCCACAGTAGGAAACTGATCTAACACTTGAAGATCCTCCATGGCTAGGTGGCTAGGTCTATTTCGTGCGTGGATTCTTGTCGATTTTGAAAATACACTCTCAATTTTGTGGATTAGACATGTGGGTTGTGGTTTCTGGAATGAATTCACTCAATAGTAGTGGAGAGAAGGAATGAAATCCGTGGGGAGTGTTCAATGCTTCCGGAAAAATTCTTGTGGATTGTTGATTACTTATCAGACTCATCAGCACATGGGGTTTAACTTGGATAAATATTGGATAACTTAGCTAAACGAGTGAAAATGGTGTCAAGACTGTCAATACTCTTCAGTGGTGGGATGTTGTGGGAAGAATACCTTGATATGCCGGTGATCGGGGTAAAACATCCACTTCTGGGAGCACAACTGTTGTGGATTCTTGATTACCCTCCAATCAAACGTGGCAAACATAACTGGTTGGTGGTTTGGAACCTGGCTTTTATGACTTTCCATATATTGGGAACAATCATCCCAACTGACTTTCATATTTTTCAGAGGGGTTGGTATACCACCAACCAGATAAAAATCCCCAACAGAAATGGAGGTGTTTTTACAGGAAAATATACCACCGCACCACGGGGCGACGCCTGCGAGGTCTGTAAACCGCCATGATCTGCAGCGGGCCTTGGAAGAGGCCGATGGCTCGATGAAACCATGGGAAAACCATGGGAAAACCATGGGGAAACCATGGGGTTTCCCCATCCGGATGATACCCTCTGGTTATGACATTCACAGTTCGCCATGGTCAAGCCATGGCCCTAATCGAAATAGATGGTTTACCTACTAATAGCATGGTGATTTTCCATGGCTATGTTGAATAACCAGAGGGTATTTGAAATGATGCCAGAAAAAAAGACCTTCGCTGCTCACAGAATCCCCCATGTGTTTGCCAGGGTTCTGTCACAGTTCTGTCATCCAAATCCACAGAGATTCCCTGCATCTTTCCATCATTTTTAGCGCTCCATGATGTCGCATTTTTCCCACGACGTACAGTACCCTATATTGAATCAAAATCTGAGATATGATGTTATATGTGTTCCGTCAGATTACATCATTACAGAAGGATATGTATATATATATATGCCACCCCCTGAAACAATACGTATAAAGGTGTTATATTTTATTTTCTTCCATCGTATTACATCATTACAGAAGGATATATATCTGCCACCCGCTCAAACACTACGTATAAAGGTCTTCGAATGGGTGTATTCTATCTTATCCAAAATACAAGGTGTGCAAAAGGACCGCTTTCTACGAGAGAATCTAGGATCCGGGAGAACCAGAAACTTACGTCAAGAACCCTTCCACGACTTCGTGGGGGTCTCTTGAAAACTCCAGTCGTTTTACCCGAAAAAACATAGGCTCCGGGCAAACCTCCGGATCTGTGCGAAATGATGATTAGATTTATATGAAGATGGTGGTTTGTGGGAAATGTGATGGATTTTCCCAGATGTTCGCTTGCTTTTTGACTCTGGGAAAGCTCCAATAAAATTGTGGATTAAACAGGATTTACGAAGTGTCTATGGGCAAAAATTTAGATCAGTGACTTAATGGTCAATCAGAAAATGATCATATATCCTCCGGAACCATGGCATTGTTGTAGGATGACTTGGGGCTGATGAGTTTAGATGAATACATGTTCCGTAGAATTCGGTGGATACTCCTGGGATATTAAGCAACAAAAAATTGGGAAGTAAAAACCAACCACAACATGGATAATTATAATGGGATATCAGTAGTGGGATAGGTTAGACAGGTAGGGTCAAAATATGTCAAAATCAAAAAAAATAGAACCACCAATATATAACCACCAGGGAGGTGAAGTGAGTTTCAATATCAGACATGTACCCTCTGGTAAACTAACATAGCTATGGAAAATCACCATTTTCAATGGGAAAATCCACTATAAATCACCATTTTCAATCGCAAACTGTTGACATCACCAGAGGGTAGGCTTCAAGATTTTCTCGATCCTTTCGTCGCTTCCTGTGTTATGTCTTCGCCTCGGCCTCTGTTGTAAGTTGTGTGGGTGAAATCTTAACGTTTCTGGCATCAAAACTCCGGATTTCAATGGGATTTCAATGGGTCAAATATGGTCAAAAAATATCTGAAGATCTCCAAAATTCTGAGATAAAATCTGGGTAAATTATAACGACCTCACTGTTCTCCCTCACTGGAATCATGGTTAGTAAGGGGAATCATCCCCAAATAGCCTTAATTCAGGTTGGTGAATTATTGGATTTACCCAGATAAAATCAATAGTAAATCAACATAAATCCATATCTGGTTGGTGGTTTCAATCATTTTTATTTTCCAGAATGTATGGGATGTCATCCTTCTCATTGACGAACTCATATTTTTCGAGATGGCTAAACCCACCAACCAGATGTAAATCATGATATATAAATCAACATAAATCCATATAATTCCAATATAAATCCATATAAATCCAATACAAAAATCCATATAAATCCACATAAATCCCCCAAATTTCTAGGTCAAATCCGTGAAATCCCCATGTTGTCCGCCGATGCCCTGGGCTGCTGGAGGCCTTTGCTCGCGGCGTGGAGGAGACCTCCGGCGCTTCGTTGCGCCTGAGAGAAGCCTTGGGGACCTTAGAGGTGCCTGCCATGGCAGCCATGGGATCATGGAAAAAAGCCGTGGTTTTTTCATGGTGAATAACCACTGTTAATAACCATGGTTAATAACGTCAACCCCGGCTAAGAAAGTGATTAATTAATGATGGTTATAACTGGTGATGTCTATGGGATTATATATATATATCCCAAGAATCTGGGTAAATTATAACGACCTCACTGTTCTCCCTCACTGGAATCGTGGTTAGTAAGGGGAATTATCCCAAAATGGCCTTAATTCAGGTTGGTGAAATAGTATAATTTAACCAGATGGTTAACAATGATGGTTAATGATGGTTAATAATGATTAATGATAAATTTAATAGTTCAGTTACTGTAATATGATTAACCATGATTTTACTATAGTAATGGTTAATATAGTAACCATGGTTAATGATGGTTAATAATGGTGAATAATGGTGAATCACAATGGTATAATATGGTTAATATGGTGGTTAATGATGGTTAATGATGATCTTATTAATATGGTTAACCATGATTAATGATATAGTGATTATAGTCTAGTGATTAATATCACTAAATCATTGGTTAATAATGATTAGTAATGTTTTTGTGGTTAATAATGGTGAATAACCACTGCTGATAACCATGCTTATTATATGTTATTATAATAATGGTTAATATAGTAACCATGCTTAAGAATGATGGTTAATAAATTTTAATAATGGTGAGTAATAATGGTTTAATATGGTTAATATACTGTAGCGGTTAATGATGATATAATAGTTAATATGATTAGCCATGATCTTATTTTTCTATGGTTAACCATGATTAATGATATATTGATTAATAAAAAGTGATTAATATTATGAAAAATCATTTGGTTAATAATGATTAATGATGGTTTTTGTTGTTAATAATGGTTAATAACCACTGTTAATACCCATGGTTATTATAATAATGTTTAATGTAGTAACCATTGTTAATAATGATGGTTTGTAATGGTTAATAATGGTTAATAATATCGTGGTTCCTAGGTCATAGGGGTACCCCCAGTTATCATCCATTTTGAAAACTATCTATAAATATCCACAAATATCCATAAATGATAGAGATCTATAGATTCAACAGAGCATTTATTTCACACATAACGTGTGGGTTGTTACCATAGTCATAACATGTTATAACCATTTTTTTTACCAATGGCTGAAAAAATCGTTTGGGAACAACCATGGAAGCCATGGTTGTTCCGATTTTCATTGAGGCGATGGAGAAAAAACTTTGTCGGAATGGACATTGACCTGGCATGACCTGGTGCCATTGCGAGAAACCATGGACATTCGGATGGAAATAGGCTATCCTATGCTATCCTTAGATTTTCTGAAGGTGCCGACTTTCCCGAATATCCACTATGAATCTATGGGGAATCCTTCAGAAAGTAGCTTTAAAAAATTATGGCAGTTCAACATCCAATCGCTACTTCGATGTTTCTGAACGGAACACGCCTGGCAATACAGGAGATATACCCTCTGGTTATGACTAACCTAGCCATGGTATAGATGGCCCATAGAAATAGATGGTTTACCTATTAATAGCATGGTGATTTTCCATGGCTGTGTTAAATAACCAGATGGTAAATGATATAAATGGTGGATTTTCCAGCAAGTCATATTACCAGAGGGTCTCTCATCTCATGTTTTTCTAGTCCCTGTATGGTTGGGGCACTGCATGGTTTTACGTCCACATTTATATCCCAATATGGCTATGGATCAATGCCTATTAATAGCATTTTTAGGGGGTTATTCACATCCATAAATCCCAGCTATTTTGATGTGAACTACAGGGGTACTATTGGTTTTGATGTCCATCCCCATATCTATTTGTTTACTATTGCTTTATTGTAGAAATGGGATGATTTATGATGATTTATATACTATTCAATGGATTGGTTTATATACTATTCAATGGATAGGGTTGACCCATCCCCATATCCCAAGATGTTTTTCAGGCTCCTCAGCTATCTCCAAAACTGATTTCGACTCGTCAGGCAACGCAACATCTCCAAGATGGGGCGGGGGAACTTGGGGCCGCAAGTTGGGTTTTTTTTCGAATTTCGGAGGCCAAAAGATTCGATCCATTGAAACACCACAAACCATGGCTGATCATTGATACACATATATAATATATATATATATAATATATATAATATATTATATAATATATATTATATAATATATATTGTTTTCAAAACCATCACAGTTTCTGGTTACAGCATGTTGAAAGAAAAACCTATTCCACATTTTTTTGTGGATGTCAAGTCCTTGAGTAGTGAAGATTCGATGGTTCAGCTTTGCCATCCCTTGCCCATTTTCGAGGTCATGGCGTGAGTGAGGATGCAGGTGCTGGGTTGCCTTTTAGCCGTCGATTTTGCTAAGAAAGGCTACCGATGAAATATGATGAAATGCTCTTGGTTGAGTGGGGAATCCGCCCTCCAAAACCTGGAGTTTTGGTGTCCCCAAGGGTTTCCCCAAGGGTTTCCCCAAGGGAACTCCAGGGGAACCCTTGCGAATGTGTGTTCCACGTTTGTTGTTTGGTTTCCCCAAGGGTTTCCCGAGTCGAGCAAGTCGATATCGATGTCAATGAGTCTCAAGTCAATCTACTGGACAGGTTTCGAGAGTCTCCAATTGATCGATCCTTTGGCATATTAAATATGACTAAATAGCAGTAACATACAGTAGCCACCATGTACTCACCCAAGAGTTATTCCATTAAGATGGGACAAGTTTGTTCATAACCGTTTAATCCATCAGTTGTTTGTTTTCAGAAAGATTATCAACTATAAGATATGTTCAATGTTGTAAAGCCCATGAAGATCCATGGTTCATCCATGAACATCCATGAACTAGTTCCATATATCGGGGCAAATTATAACGACCGAACCAGTTCTCCCGAACCCTGGAATCATGGTTTATTTTAGGGGAATCATCTCAAAAAGGCCCAACATTTCAGGTTCGTGAATTATAATAATTTGCCCATTATCAAATAAAATAGCAGTTTTGAATAGTTTTGATATGTTTAAAGAAGGGGAAATGATGAACTGGTTCCATATATCTATCATAAACCTTGCTTATCTTCGCCGAACTTTCGCACAGGTTTTCTTAGGCGCCAGATACAGGGGCGCCGCCTTTGTGCCCAAGGCTCGGAGAAGTGATGGTCATCACTTGGGGTGGTTGACTAATGGATACCTGGTTGGTGGTTTGGAACATGGCTTCTATGACTTCCCATATATTGGGAAGAATCATCCCAACTGAATTTCATATTTTTCAGAGGGGTTGAAACCACCAACCAGATACTCATGGGCATATGTCATAGTTCACTAAGGCAAATTAGTTAAAGTTCCCAATAGAATATATATATATATATACATGCAATAGATGTAGCTATGAAAATATTTTTTTAGTGATCACTGTAAAAGATACCTAAAAAGAGATATTAACATATAGAGATAAATGAGGTATCGAGCTAGTTGTTTCAGGGTTAGTATGTTTCGTGGAATTGAATGGTTTTCATGGAATTCCATGAATCATATTACACGGATTTGTTTATGGTAAACCATTACATTAGTATTATCTGCTTGGTGGTTTGGAACATGGTTTTTATTTTCCATTTCATATATGGGATATTTTGTTCGTTGACGAACTCATAATTTTCAAGATGGTTAAACCACCGACCAGATATGTACATGCTTGGGTTGATATGGGAACTTTGCTTTATCCGAATCGACCAACTTAGTAATGCTTCGCCTATAGTAACCGCTCGCAAAGCATAGAACGGTAAGCTACCGTCCAAGAGGATTGTATTGCTCTTTTTCTGAATGTTTCTCGCTATAAAATGAGCAAGAATCAGATGACTGGTTGGTGGTTTGGAACATTTTTCCTTCCCATATATTGGGAATAATCATCCCAAGTGACTTTCATATTTTTCAGAGGTATACCACCAACCAGATGATCATTGACCATCATTAACCATATCATAACCATTAATATTAACCATTATCAACAGTATATTAACCATATTTTTCAGATGGTCAACAGTGAAATCTTGGAGGTAAATCCAGCCAAATCTCGGGCCGCCAAAACAAATCTGGGTAAATCCAGCAGAAGTGTTGGAGAAGTGTTGCTGCTGGGTTAAAGCAGCAGGGTTGAACTAGCAAGAATGTTGTGGTCTTAGCCAGCAAAACATCAAAATATCATGGAATATATATATATATAATAAAATGTATAGTCATCAACAATTTGGTGGCCAAGTGAATAACTTGATAGATAGTAGTTGACAAGCAGAAATTGGATCAAAATGGAATCCGGCCAATTAAAACGGACATTTCACCACTGAAATTTTGGGATGTCCACATGTGTTGCGCCAATACCTATTGCTGACCTTGATTATGTCGGTTATTCAATAGACATTATCAATATGTGGCATATTAACTATGGCTGGCTACCCATAACTATCTATTGGGTAACCATAGTTAATTCACATGTTGGTTATGTTCCCATGTCTTGGGTAGAATTATGCCAAACTTTGAACCATACACAACCGTGGTCAAGTTGGGGGGAAGCCCTTTGGTGAAGGAGTTGCCATTTTGATGGCCTGTTTTGAGGAAAATGAATGAACATGATATCTAAGTCAAAGCAAAGATAAACTTTGAAGGGGTATTTTTGAGGTTGGTTCCTTTAATGATGAATGATTCAAGCACTCCAAGACATCGACTGGTTTGCAACCATGAAATCTATGTCCATCATGAAGTCATGGTTACCTTGAAGTGAGTGGGTAAAAATCCCAACCATCTGCATCAACCTACGGTCCAGGCACACCAATTGCTGTGTTTCCCAAGGGCAGCGGCACCTAGGACACCCGGATGGACAACCCACGAAGACATATTTGGGGGCAGATAAATTGGGGTGGTACCATTTTAGTAGCAAATTATCATTGTTTAGGGTGACCCCGGCTGATTATAACCAGATTCATTCATCCAGGTTTGACAATTTGACATTAGTAATTTCATGTAATTTCACTGGTAAGTTGGTCATAACAAGATTAGGCTTGTTCTAGCCTGAATCCATGAAAATCGTGTGGATATGTCATGATTGTCATCATGAGGAAAAAAAAAATGCCCCTGCAACATCCAACAATATAGGCCCGGGGTGTCTAAAACTGGGGTATACCAATGAGCAGCACGTCCGTATGAAACATTAATCTGGTGGATATGTCAAAAGTGCACTAGGAGCAATCGTATCATGATGTTGGAAGGTGTCAAGTGATATCAAGTTGTACCAATTGCCGCCAGTCCTTCTACTTGACGCTGGTTGTATGTACTTCATTGGCTTTGCTTGTCACCCTTTAAAGAGAGGACACCTTGTATATCGTAGTTGACTCAGGAATTGTTCACTATTTTCTGCCACAAGTATATACTAACCATTACAACCAGTGCTATAAATACATACTAACCAAATCTAACCAAATCTAACCAACTATTTTTTTTTCGGGTACTCATATTTCTCAGAGTGGTCATGTGAGAAGTGAAAAAACCTCTAACTAGAAAGGTTGATGCAAGCCATGTCGAGTTGTTTGACTTTTTTGGATGATTTATTGGGGGGTTCACATTTCTAAAAATGGGGGTGACCAAGAGCCAAAAAATGTGGGTTTTAAATGGGGGAAATCTCCTCAGTCCTCCATTAATGATGAGATTTTCCCTTTTTTCAACCAGCTATTGGGCTACTTGGTGGCGAACTACCCACGAATCGTAAGTGGGTTATTTCACCCCAGTGATTGATGTGGATTAACCCTACTTATCCATACTTATCCCATTTATAACTGGGGTTATAACCCACTTACTAAGTGGGATGAGCCACCAAGTAGCCCCCTGACTATGGAAAGCCTCACGCCAAATCAGCAGGATATGCAGGATACGTTGAGCGCGCTGCGTCCTCCGAGCCGACTGACAGATTGGCAGATGGGACGAAGTGCGACCTCGTTTCGTGACTTCTGGTGCTGCGGTCAGCTTGAAATCACATCTTTAGATGGTGATGATTTGGCTTACCTTCCATAGTACGGATCATTGGAATATCATTGGGATATTATTTAATATATATATATAATACATATATATATATACATGTATACATATATATATATATATTGATATTTATTTTTATTTATTTATGTGTTTATATTATGTTTATACTTCTGGCCGATTTTCCAGGAAATCATCCCCAACTGACTGGGTAGTTTCACTAATCCTCAATAGTTGTTTGCTATAGAAAATCATCAAACCAGCAAAAGATAACGCTTTTTTAGGGACTCTCAAAGATTGACCCATAGCCACATGGTTGCGTATTGCTTCATACTCGCAAAATGAGATATGGTTTCGTCTGAAGAATAGGGGAACTCGAAATCTCTGGCGTATTCATCATTTTCCCCATACCCTCTGGTAATTTAACATAGCTATTGAAAATGAACCATTGATAGTTGATTTTCCCATTAAAAATTGTGATTTTCCATAGTTATGTTAGTTTACCAGAGGGTATTCATCATTTTCCCCATAGATCCGGTGGTGTTGACCACTTTTAAGACAAACCCATAGCACCTCATGTTTTTTTTGCGAAACCATGATCAGGTGTAGCAAGTGAAACCTTGATTTGGTGGCTTAGAATGAAATCTTATATGTCATATGAAAATAAGCAAAAAACTATGGATGATCAATGGATCATATATAATCATATATACATAATTATAAATATACAATATATACACGGAATTATGGGGTCCGAAGTCATGGGGGTACTCCCAATTGTCATCCGTTTAGATCGGATGTTATTTATTTATTTATTCATATACAGTATATATATATATATACAGTAGGGGTACCTTGTATGTATGATAAGATATTAGATACATATATATATATACATGATATTATCTTCACGATATTCCTGGGACCTGCTTGATCTTGGTGATATCTTGCTGAAAATTCGGCTGACCTTGGTGAAAACTGTGACCAGCTTCGGTGAATGGTTGGTGAATGGATTGCAGGGATTGCATTGTCTTTCCATAAATTGTTCTGCATTATCTGCAGAGGAATAGTTGACACGCTACTATTTTACAAAATGGGCTTCGACATTTACCCACCAGTAAATTAACATAGACCCTGGCAGTTGTCGGGGTATTAGTTTCCATTAAAAATTGGTGACTTTCAGGGTCTATGTTAATTTACCAGAGGGTAGGCAAGAAAATTATTGGTATTTTGCAGTGAAGAAAAACTCTCCGCGAAAATCTTCGGAATGGCAGGTGGAAGTTCAGCACTAGATTCAGAAGATTGGATCTACATCTAGTAGCAACCTCGGATTTTGCTAAACCATGGTTTATGAAAATTAGGGGGTACTCCCCATATGGTCATTTCATCTGATACTTAAATGGTATCCCCCCAATGAAACAACCGTAAACGGGGTTTATTAATCCAGGGTTGACATTAGTAGCAACCTCGAAACAACCTCACCCTGAGTGGTTTTTCGACATGACCATGATATTTCTGCAGCGAGGCTGATCAATCAGAATGAGCTTTTGCAGGATGGAACGCCAGAAAAATCTTCGGAAACAAATTTGTTGGGCCGACTGGTTGGTGGTTTGGAACATGAATGGATTATGACTTTCCCATCATATTGGGAAGAGATTTTCCCCAACGGACGAAGTCCATCATTTTTCAGAGGGGTAGGTCAACCACCAACCAGTGATGGAATTATGATGGATATATCATGGTTTATGACATTACTTGGTAATAATCCATAATATATATATATACATATATACATATATATATATACATATATATATATATATACATATATAGATATAGTCCATAATGTCATAATACTGTAATATATAGATGATATCCAAAGTCCTGGATGTTCGTCCAACAAATTTGGATCAACGTTCCTCAATTTCCGCCTTCGGTCGACGACAGCAGAAAGCGGCTGCTGGCGCACCTTGGAGTTACGACGATGCCACAGCGGTGCCAGCAGGGATTACCTCCTGCTGGCAGGTACAAAAAGGTAGGGCCGGTAGAGCCTTGACTTGACATGGTTTGTTGTGACTCAACTGAATTACCCTCTGGTTATTTGTTACATAGCCATGGAAGCCATTGCCCATAGAAATAGATGGTTTACCTATTAATAGCATGGTGATTTTCCATAGTTATGCAAACGTTTACCATATGGTATCTAGAAGTGGAGGCAGTCGTTTGGAGGGTTGGATTCCATCGATTCCATCCCCAAGAATGGGGAGCCGGCCAGATGGAGCCGGCCAGATTTTTGTAGTAGTCTTCAACGTGCTGCCCCACAGATACAAGTTGGTTTATAATGGTTTATAACCCCCATCAACTATAGACTATAGATCTATGATAATCTATGATATATGTATTATAAACCTTAGTTATTGGCGTTATGTTTACCAACTTAGCTAACGAACTGGGGCACAAGCTTGTAGTATTAACTGTCATAGTGTATCTTGAGTATAATCTCAACAGAACAATTGATTTGGTGAACTGCGGAAGTTCGCCAGTCACTTGATGTCACTTGATGGGTAGCTTCATAGAAAGTGTATACGTATGTAACTTGCCATCAAAGTTGGAAGCAGGTGGAATTCATATAATACCCACCTACAGTAGATATTATATAGTATATTTAATATTAGATTATATGTATATATTATACTATATTATTATATATTATATTATTGTATAATATACTGTAGATGCCCTACAAATATGGTTGGTATCTACAGTACAGTATATTATACAAGAATATCCATGGAATGATCTGCAGCAGGGCATGAGGGGAAGGGTTAACCAGCAACTTTTCCCAAACTGGAAAAATTGTGATTTAATGGGATTTTAATGGGATTTAATGGGATTTTATAGTGATTCAATGGGATATTAATGGGATATACCCTCTGGTAAATTGCCACATAACTATGGAAAGATCCACCATGCTATCAACGGGTAAATCCACGAACTAAATCACCATGTTCAATAGCTATGTAACAAATTACCAGAGGGTACAAATGGCGATATGACGCGCTATGACCGATAGATATGGGTAAACTGCAACGTCCATAGTTGGTTTTGCTGCGGTTAACCAGGAACGATTTTGATGAAGGAATATTGGAGACCCAGTGCCACTGTCCAACTCCACATCACCAAGCAATGCAAAGTCGCCGAATTTCGAAGTGAAATGATATGGACATGAGCCATGGTTTTTTTCTCTGCATCCTACTATGGACGACTACCGGAGTAGGCCAACTTGCAACCGCCCGAGATTTGGGTCATTTTTGCTACCCATCGAACTATGGCTGGTCTGAAAATGGGGCACACGGCACACCCCGGATTCCACTGGTAGATGATCAGTTTCCCAATATTTTCACTATGAAAAAGCGGCCATTTTGCTGCTGGCCCCCTGAAGGAGACCCATCACCTGGATGTCGCCCCCGAAGCATCGGCCCAAAGCCGGATTTTTTTTTTCTGAACTCCGCGTCTGCTGTAGGTGCTTCATGGTTCCTTGGAGCAGCGGCGCCCCAAATGATAGGAGCAGCCCCCGAGAAGCCACGTTTCTGTTTTTTTTGGGGGGGATGCTAAAAAATCGTATGCGGAACAAAAAAAAACCTGGCATATGGGGTGGGTCCATAAATGGGGGTACACCCTGGAAAAATCATCCATTTATAGATGGGATGTTCATGGATGTTCCCTTTTCTCACACAGCCATTTTATCATTTTGGGGTACCCCCATGATGTGAAACCTCCGTATAATGATGATCAATTGACAGTTACCCTCTGGTAAATATTAACATAGCCATGGAAAATGACCCATTTATAGATGGTTTACCTATGAAAAATGGTGATTTTCCATGGCGAACTGTTAGTCATTACCAGATGGTAAATGGATATGCTATTCCCATCAGCCCTAAGCGCCGCCTCAGGCGCTTGGCCGAGCAGCCACAGTCCCCTTCTCCGTGCTGCGGTGCCGTTGGGTGGAGCCCTTGCAGGCACTTGGCACTGGCCAAAAGTGGAAATGGCTGGGGAAGCTAACCGGAAGGACACGTTAGTAATCTTTAGTACATGTACATAACAAGAATCATACAAGTACTTTGATAGGCATTACAGGATATAAAATGAAATAAATATGTGATTCATCTTTTGCGTTCTTTTGCAGTTAGGATGTATGTAATTGCCAAAAAGTGAGTTCGGTATCTAAGATTGGCAATGATTAAAGATGTGTAATTTACCCCCAAACAACATATATCGGTGGGCCTGGGATGGGGATCCATTGGGATTACAGGGGATGGCGATTCCAAAAGAATGTAGGCTGAGAATGCTGTGATGATCCCTTTGAAAATGGTGCCACAAAAGACAGAGCCAGTGTTATGATCATTATATACCCTCTGGTAAATGAACATAGACCCTGAGAATAGCCTAGTTTTAATGGAAACTAATCTTCCAACCCCTATCTGCCAGGGTCTATGTTAATTTACCAGAGGGTATCATTATTATTTTTTTTCTCATGGTTTTCTTATATCTTTAGTTACTATAGTTGTTTGGGTATGTTGTAGCCATGGCCAGTATATGGTCGTATGGTAGCCATTGCCACAATGTTCTTGACGACTATTTCATAGTGGACTCCAAGAGCATTACTATACTTCTAGTCATCGGGGAAATTCGCCATTGTAGCCGTTACCCTCCTAAAAACAAACATAGATGTGGAAAACCCACCATGGAAGTAGATAATGATAATATTTTTTCAGGAAAACCATGAGTTTTCACCATGTTTTTTGTATGTTTAGCCCAGGTTAAATCCCATTTCTGATGGTGAAATCCCATTAAAATCACATTTTTTTCCCTGCTGACGTGTCGTTTCCGTTTCGTGCCTTAGGCGCGAGGCTTTGTGAGCCGCAGCGCTATTCGGCTATCAGAGGCTGGGGAAATTTCCTGGAATATGAATGGAATATTGGATAATGATGGATAATGTGGTTAAAACAAGGTCACGCCGCCGTTAGCGGCGCTGGACGTTTTGGCAGCTGGCTTGCAGCAATCTCTGTCTCAGTGAAACAGAGCTGGCATGGCTGCCCACACATCTCCTTTACAGTTGAGGCGCCACATCCAGCTGTAAATCCAATCCCACAACGCAGGATTCACCTTTTTGCTGGTTGCATCCTTTGCTGTGATCTCGGATGGAACATACTTTTTCAAATCCTGCCATGCTCTGTCCAAGGTTTAGACAATCATGACACCTGGTAAGTACACCCCACCCCAACCCATGCCCCACGTAGCAGCAACGTAGCATCCACGTGGTGTACAAGTGCAAATGAACGTTAACATCCCACCCCACCCCAACCCATGCCCCACGTAGCAGCCTCGTAGCATCCACGTGGTGTGCAAGTGCAAATGAACGTTAACATCCCACCCCACCCCAACCCATGCCCCACGTAGCAGCAACGTAGCATCCACGTGGTGTGCAAGTGCAAATGAACGTTAACATCCCACCCCCCCCCAACCCATGCCCCACGTAGCAGCAACGTAGCATCCACGTGGTGTGCAAGTGCAAATGAACGTTAACATCCCACCCCACCCCAACCCATGCCCCACGTAGCAGCAACGTAGCATCCACGTGGTGTGCAAGTGCAAATGAACGTTAACATCCCACCCCACCCCCCATCCCACCCCTGGCCGTATATGCTAAAAAGTAGTAAACTCCTCTAATATGCTAAAAAGTAGTAAATTCCTCAGCGCCGCTAACGGCGGCGTGAGCATAAAACAAGAATAAACCATCCCCAAAGTCACCTTCTTTTTGGTTCGTATAAACCATCAAAAATGGGGTGGTTTATTAGTGCTTTACCGGGATTAGTACCCTTTGGTTACTTAACATATCCAATATGAATGGAAGAATCCGGGAAAATCATGGAAAATCGTGGTTTCACCAGCACGGGTGGGGTTTGCTCCAACAGAAATTTGGATTTTGGGTGATACTTTCTGGAGACACTTGGGATAGTCCTTCTTATGAGAAGAATTTGATCAAGGATCAAGCTTACCTGTCATATGTTTTCAAACAAACCCATAAATATTTTATTTTTTCTGTGACAGATATAAGTGGAGATGTCAAAGGAATGTCGTGAGAACGACATGATTGAGATTCATTTGGAGACAAAAAAATCTGGGGAGGCTTCACCATCCCAAAGCACCATGGCCGCAGGCTCCGCCGTGTGGCACGAAATGTGCCACACCCACGCAGTGCACGGAAAGCTCCAGTAAGGCCGTGAGCGGATGTGGATATGTTCATGGGATTTTGGATTATGATTGGATTATGATTGCAATATTACTGGATATATTGATGGGATATATTGATGGGATAATGGAATATGAAATTTCTATAGGAATTTCCATCACCAACTGATTGGTGGTTGGAACATGTTGGAACATGGTTTTTATTTGTCCATTCAGTTGGGAATAATCATCCTAACTGACTGTCATATTTTTCAGAGGGGTTGAAACCATCAACCAGATTATGATTGAAATATTACCCTCTGGTAATTTGTTACATAGCTATTGAAAATGGCCATTGAAATAGTGGATTTACCCATTGAAAATGGTGATTTTCCATAGTTATGGGACAGTTTACCAGAGGGTACTGGAATATTACTGGAATATATTGATGGGATAATCCACTACTTGATGTATATTTCCAGAATGTGATATTCTTGGAATATTCGTGGAATATTTTTCTGTTACTGAATACATTGATGGGATAATGGAATATGAATGGGATCATGACTTCACATTCTTAGATTTGCATGGTGAAGATGATTTTAAGGCTTATTTTCCCAATGGGAAATCCACTAGAAATGGTGAATCGATTAAGGGAATATGTGTTGTCTTATGTTGGTTCCTTTTTCTCAATTTTTCAGTAATTTTGATACAACTGCTACTAAACTGCATTTTTTTTTGGTGGAAAAACACCTAGTTTTTGGTGGATCTTTGCCCTACCTCTGGGAGTTCTTTGAGGGATATAGACTGGGAATTTCAGGTGGTTTTTAGCGGGGTAAAAAATGGGTTGTTGTTCTGGCCATTAATGGAAGTAGACCAGCTTAAAAGATAAACCTTCTTTGTTTTCAGGGTGTCCAAGATTACAAGCAAACCATGCAAACCGTTTCGTGCAATTGGGAAGGTGAACCAACTGACTCTTTCTACGCTGCTTTCAAAGTTCTCCATCATTAAATGGCCTCTTCCAAGCTCCGATTTGCGCATATACAATAATATATCATATAATGCCAATATGACCAGTCCAATCAGTATAACAAAATATTAAAAATCTATAGAAGAAAATAGGAAAAAAACCCAGCAAAATAACATAAATATATTATATGCAACTATCTCATCCTATGAAATCCAGGCAGACATTGCCCACAAGGCGGTCGGCAGCGCTGGGGCCACCTACGGGTTCCTCAGCTCGAGCCAGAAATCCTCGGGGATCAAACGAACTGTGAATAGGAAGATAACGATGATTTGGTCAGGGGAATTCGTTGGTTCTTATTGAACATTATATATATATATATTTATTTATTTATTTATATTTATTTATATATATATATTTATTGATTTATTTATTTATTTATGTGGCATTTATATTGCACTTATATGGGTATATGCATATATATATATATGTGAAAATCTATATGGAAATGATCATCTAGAGTAATGATCGATATTTATAAGCGTGGGTTAAAGCAACGTAAGCCAAGCATTGTATCGGGATATGTCGGGATGTTATGGGAATCTTCATGGGAATCCTCATATAACCAGCTTTATATGTCAAGCTGGGTGTGTCTGCAAAAAAAATGGGTGGGCTATGTATATGGTGGTTTCAAACATGTTAAATAATATATGAGATAATCCCCCCTGACTTTCATATTTTTCAAGATGGTTAAAACCACCAACCAGTATATATACTTCCCCAAAGTTTTTGTTGGACCTTTGATCCAGTGGATTTGGGAGTGTAATGAGTGTAATGGATGGCGGCTTGGAAAATCTCCCAGCCCTCCATATATACCCTCTAGGTAATTTGTTACATAGCTATTGAAGCCATGGCCCATAGAAATAGTATAATAGTGGATTTACCCAGCTATAAAATGGTGGATCTTTCCATAGTTATGGGACAGTTTGCCAGAGGGTACCTATTGTTTTTTTTTATGTTTATGCACAGAATGGAAAAGAATGATTTTTCGTGGACCCATTTTTGGTTTACAGTATAGATACGTTTGAAGGTCTCGATATATGACATACATATAGCATATATATATATACCATTTGGTTATTTAACATAGCTATGGAAAATCCCTAACATAAATGGAGGTTTATAGCTGGGAAAATCATCTGTTTCTATGGGCCATTTTCATCCATTTTCCATGGCTATGTTTAATAATCAGAGGGTATATATTATGTATGTATACACAGTATAGTTCTATACCAACGATCGCCATATTTTTTCGTTTCGTGGCTTTGAATGGTGAGCCAGGGTCAATCTGAGGATCTGGAAAAACCTTTGCTCCTGGACCCGACTGTTTAAACTGATTACTGTACAGCTGATGTATTTTGACTATTTTGGTTTCTCATCAAATCATTTTAATTCAGTTGTTTGAGTTGTTTCGTCTTTGGGTTCCTTCAAACTCAAGCATTCTCGTCCTGGACGGTTGGGCCATGCCCCCAGGTATTCCAAGAAGTATGCTGAAGGATGGGAGCGAATTTTTGCTCGACGTGCCTTGCACCGATGGACTCAGAACTGAAGGCTGAGTTTCTATAGAAATTTCCATCAAAGTTTGTCGGCGGTCGAGAATGATTGAGGCGATACCCATTTGCGAAAAGAACCAGAATTGGGATGAATTACTAGTTGGTGGTTTGGAACATGGCTTTTATTTTTTCCATATATTGGGAATAATCATCCCAACTGACTTTCATATTTTTCAGAGGGGTAGGTATACCGGTATACCACCCACCAGATTTAGTGTGAGTGCCGAAAATTCTTTGGAAACCTGCCATCACACCTGCACGGTGATGCCTACCAACTTAGCTGGTTGTGGGGGCACCACCTAAGCTGCTGTCTCAACGCACAAACCAAATGGTGATCTAATTAAGCAATATCCCAATTAGTGGATGTTAATCCCAATTAGTGGTGGGTATTAATCCCAATATCTGATTAATATCCCAATGACTTTCCACTAAGCAAAAGAAACCACTGGTCCGGGGCACATTGATGTTAGTCTGACAGAAATCGCACCAAAAGGGAGGTATTGGTACCATGATACTTCAAATTTGTGGATGTTTGAACACATGGTACCATTGCTTACGTACCCCGAAGACCAACGGTTGATCATCATACTCTCCATTCTTGGACAAAGCCATCTTGATAATCACTTGATTGCCCCTCGTTTTGCAAGGAAAAAGCTCAGAAGTCAAGGAGGACCTTTGGAGTGGTGGGATGCCGCCATCTGACGTGTTGAAAACCCAGGGACCAGCCGGTGACCAGCCCAGATACGAGGGACCGGCCCACGATGCCTGAATTTTCTGGAGTTCTGGGAGTTGGATGATGTTTAGCCCAAACATTTGTTGTCTTCCCATCACAAGAGATATATGCACAATAGTTGTGAAAAAGCATTCACCTAATCAAAGAAGATTACTAGCCCTGTGCCATCTAAGATGAATCATATCATTGTCAACGAGAAAAAATCTCCCCATCTGGTGCTTTCTGCTGGTAGAATTACCCTCTGGTAAACAAACATAGCTATTGAAAATGATGATTTATAGTGGATTTGACCATTAAAAATTGTGATTTTCCATAGCAAACTGTTAGTTTACCAGAGGGTACTCAGATACACCGATACATTCACCTGCCCCAGGAGGCTCCTTGAGGCGACCGTGTCTGACCACAGCAATGTTTCACCCGACCCAAATCGACTGCGACCGCGTTCGAGGCGACGACCGCGACTGAGCGACCCAGATGGATTCAGATGGTGATTTTCTATCAGAAGCCCTCCTGATCTGATGATATGCCAGCTGTGTCTCTTGACTTCTGGATCTTCTATGATCTTCTATGGGTGACTCCCGAATCAGGGAGTCTGAAGACGGAATGCCTGAACTCCAGAAGTCCATTGTGCTTGGAAAATGCGAAAATCATCCAAAATGCTGGTTTTTCTTGAAATCAAGGTGACTCAGTGATGACTCAAGGTTCAAGTGTGAATTTTCTTCGAAAGTAAATTCCCTTCCATGTTCAGCCAAAGGACTTGATGTTTCTTTTGAGGTAAGCCGCATCAAGATGGCCAGCTTCGAGCGCACCGCAGCGTGGACCCAGAAACCAATCCTCTTGCGATCTTGAAAAAGTTGACTGAGCTGACGGTTCCTACCAGTGCATCTCTTGAGGTTTCAATGGTACCCTGATATAAATTTACTTTGTTTTTGTTTACACATTTGGATTCCAATAGCTGTTCCCCATGCTCCAGATCCGATGATTCAAATATGTTTTATTTGCATGTTTAATACGTTTTATATTAGATGTTTTTTAAGGGAAGAAATTTATACCTGGGTCACTGCGAAGGGTCGGTGCTATCGGTCAGAGTGAGTGTTTCGAAGCATGTTCGTATCGTATCCATCACGTTTGATTTCCTCTCTACATCCACTGAATAGTTTTGAATGACTTGATTTCTTCCAAACGACTTGTGGCACCAAGAGTCATCCTTATGCCTGTCCAAAATGGTTGCTACCCAAAATCCACCCAAGCTGATGCATTTCTGACTGCACATCTTAGCACCACCCCTCCATGTGTTTTTTGGGTTATCTTCCATCGATTCAACCAAGCCCCCAGGTCAGTGAGCCAATGATGGTTCATGAGAGCCCCATAAAGATGGCAAAGATTCACCCCAAAAAAAATCTCGTGGCCAAAGTTCTTTCTTTGCAGTTTGTTTTTGCTCCTCAGCTGCACCCCATCCCCGCCACCATGGCCCTGAACTTCGTCCTCCCCAGCGCCACGGCCCCCGCCACGGCGGTCACCGCCTCCCCCGCGACCTCCGCGCGCCCTGCCGCGACGGCCACGACGTCGACGTCGTCGCAGACCGCGACGCTGGGCGCCGTGGCAGCAGTGGCTGGCCTGGCGATGCGGAAGAGGAACCGCAGCAAGGAGCGGAATGGGGATTTGGTGAGGAGACCCGAGGAAAATGGATGGATTTGGATGGATTTGGATGGATTTGGATGGATTTGGTGAGGGTCATGGAATATTGTATATAGTCTTGATTATATTCTTGTACTGTATACAATAGTGTTATGTATTGTTATATAATCTTGTAGAATGATGTGGAGGAGAGGTGTGGCGGGTCAAACCTTGGGTCCAGCGTGGGGGATTTAACATTGATTTTGCCATGATTTTGTGAATAAAAATATGGGGAAATTGGTTGAAAATCTATCATCGAATCCTGTGAATTTTCAATGTCCATTCATATCCCCAGTTTATGACCGCATCGATGGTTTTTGTGCTTTGCACACTACCTAAGTTTAAGGAGTTCTAAGATTTGAGCTCTGGTGCATATCCACATTTTTGGAGTCTACCCGAGTCTACCCTCCAGTAAACTAACGCAGCTATGGAAAAGATTCATGTTTAAGAAGTAAATCATCTACAACTGGATCATGTTCCATCGGTATGTCAAATGTTAAATTACCAGAGGGTAAGTCGTTTTTTTTGGTGGGGTCTCAGTGTTTGGAGCTCCAGCTCTCTATCTTTCGTCAACCCTATGCATCTGAAGATGGCTACGTTCCCATGAAAATTTGGCCATTGGGAGGCAGCCAGGTTGCCTTCCGCACCCAGATATTTGATTGTTGGTCATATATCCCATGAAGTCTCGTGAAAAATGATCCCCTGGTTGGTGGTTTGGAACATGGCTTTTTTATGCTTTTATGACTTTCCATATATTGGGAAGAATAGTCCCAACTGACTTTCATATTTTTCATTTTTCCATCGTATTAGGAATTTCATCATCCCAACTGACTTTCAGTCCATCATTTTTCAGAGGGATTCAAACCACCAACCAGTCCCTATCAAATATATTTGAAATCTCCCATGAAATCCCGCGATATGAATATTCCAATATATCATAATAATCTCCCATAACATCCTAGAAATATCCCATGAAATCCCGGGAGATCATCCTAGAAATCTCCCATGCTGCGCCAGATTTCTCGCAACTTCTCGCTGCAGATGCCGGCGCTCCCGGTCACTTGATTGCAGGGAGTGAATTGAAGCCAAATGACTTTGTATGAAACTGGGAAACCCCTATAATTTGATGCTTTATTGTAAGTTTCCCTATTAAAATGACATCATGAACAGAATTGATATGTGTTGTTTTTGGTTGTTCATCCAAGAAAACCAGTTGACAAATATGAGTCTCATGAATATACAAAAAGCACGAAGTCGATTAGGAAATCGGTGAGGTGTTTGCAGGTTGATAGAGTTAACATATGTTGATCAATCTTGACGAAACATCTTGAATAGAAAATGAATGGAAAGGATATGTACCTATATCTGATGTAATCTGCACAAGTTTTGAGTGTTACCAGGCTGCACCGCCAGAGGCTTTAGAGCTTCTGAGAACTGATTTTTAATGGCATAAATTCTTTTGTTTTAATGGCAAACTCTCAGTGATGGTGTTTTCGTCTCCAGTTCCGAATTCCCAGATTTCGGCCATAGCCTTCCGAATTAGATCATGCTTGAATCCGTTGAATCAGCATTTTGGTTGAGAATTTCTCATCTAGATCCATTATATAATAAAGAGAAAAAAAAAATGAAATATATATATATTATAGATAGTTAGATAAGATTAGATTAGATTAGATTAGATAGATAGAGAGTCCATCAAATCTCCGATAGTTTGTTGTTATTCAATGGACATCCCATGGCATCCTTCCATATTTCCCCATGTCTTAGAAGTTGCCAACTTCTCCCCATGAGTTTGTTTTCTAAATGATCTCTATATACAGATTCTATATCCCATGAAATATCACCATAAAGTGTATATGTACCCTTTGGTGATTTGCCCTAGCTATGGAAAATCACCATGTCTAGTGGGTAAAACATCATGAATCATCCACAAATGGACCATTTTCCATAGCTATGTTAAATAACCAGATGGTATATATATATATATGTATACGTATTATGTACCTATACATCCCATGATATTTGATGCCTTGTTGTTATGCCCTATGGTAACGTATCTGGTGATTATTTTATGGTTATTTTATGGCTGATGTGGTAAACCCAATCATAAACCTACCATTTGGGGATGGTTTATGGCATTGAATTTTCCACATTACTGCTGATAATCTGGGATGTAGTGGTGAGTGAATGGTGATTTTATGGCAGTTTAATGGGATATAATTAGTTGTTATTTAATGGCAATTAAAACCCTAATATAATGGAGGAAAAACAATGATACTCTGTCATTTGTTGTTACCCCAATTATATTTGCGGGTCATTTTATGGTTATCCCATGTCTTACCCTCTGGTAAACAACATAACATTATGGAAAATCACATTTTTTTTATGGGTAAATCCTCTATAAATGACCATTGTCAATAGCTATGTTTGTTTACCAGAGAGTAATATGATGGTTCATACTAAACATCGACTAAACCATCTACCTGGTCGTCCAGGTCTTGAATTTTCACCCATGTCCGGCTACTATGGTGGTTTCCAAAAATATGGGCTACCCCCAGTTATCATCCAGCTAAATAAACCAGAGGGTATATACAAAATGGAGGTATATTAGCTATATATATTAGCAAAATGGATGGTTTATTTATATCGTTTCATGTATGTTGCAAATGAACCATCCAGCTATTCCCCCCATGACTACAGCTCCATATTTGCCCAGCTCCGGGGAAGGCATCGTCCATTCTCCCATCCCATGATTGGTGGTTGATGATGACCAGCGGGAATCTTACCCCCATGACTATGGAACGCTCATGAAATCTCCTGGTTGTTGGTTGAACCACCAGAATCACCCATGATTACCCTCTGGTTATGTCAACAGAAATAGCTATTGAAGCCATGGCCCATAGAAATAGTGGATTTTCCCATCTATAAAATGGGTGATTTTCCATAGTTATGGGAGAGTTTACCAGAGGGTAACCACCATGATTGATGATCCATGACATTCTATGATCCCATCCCATTCACAACCATGATTCAGATGGTTTATCTTCAGTTAATGATTGATAAGTTGAACTAATTATATCCCGTTAAATAATGATCAGATTCACAACCACCATGATTGATAAGTTGATGATGGTTGATGATGGTTTATCCCATGAACATTCAGAAACCGGTGGATGCATGGCGGTCGATGCAAGCATCCCCAAGAAGAATTAACCTATGATGAACCTAAATTAACCACCATGATGGTTGATGATGGTTAATACTAAACATGGACTAAGCCATTCTCCCATGATGAAGCACCGGTTGATGGCTTATTAATCTTATTTTTGATTGTTAATCACTAAACATATGGTATATAACATTATATAACATTATATAACCATATATAACCAATAGAAAAACCACCGGTTGATGCTTACAAACCTAAATTCACCACCATGATGGTTGATTGCTATTATTGATTATATCCAATAGAAAACCCTTCGAAAAACCCAGCGGGTTGATGCCATGGCCCTCCCTAGGCCATGCCCTTTATGGTTCCCCCCAAGAAGACGGTGGTCATCACCGGCGCCTCCAGCGGCCTGGGCCTGGCGGCGGCCAAAGCCTTGGCGGAGCAGGGATGGCAGGCCGAAAAATGAACGGTCATCCCGCAACGACGTGGAGGAAAAGGGTGGGAAAATTCCATGAAAAATCCATGAACATGTATGAAAAATCCATGAAAAACCAGGAAAATCCTATGAAAAACCATGAAAAATGAAGTACTGAAGTGAAGTGGCTGCTACTTCACCGTAAAGATATCGTGAAATCATGTAAAGTTGGCTGTCTTGTGTGGTCTTTGCATCAGAAATCAAGCGTCAATCAAGATGTTTGAGTTTTCTTCGGGGAACTTAAGAGATGTGGGCGAAGTTTCTTTGTTGAGAACCTGTGTGTATCGGTTTGATAAAATATTGTTGATGCGGATAATTCACGGGGATAAATAAGGGGAATGATAACCAACAGTATAATATAAGGGGCGCAACAGCATATGATATGAGTAATATTCACGGGGATATAAGGGGAAGGATAACCAACAGTATATGATATGGGTAATATACATAATTATACATATATATATATATATATATAATATGTACCTGTGTATACCTATTTGTACTTTCGAGGAGATCGTGGATCATGTTTGTTTTCAATGCACAGCGTGATCTTTGTTACGCAGACGCTTTTCAAGGTGGCCAGACGCAAGCTCGAGCTGTATGACATCCTTCCAATCATGCCACCGGAAAAGCGTCGATGCTCAGGGAGCCATCGCGAAATTCCGAGAGACACTGGATCAGAAGATCACATCCGACTCGGCTCTCCAACGAAGTTGCCTGCCGGAACACCCGGCAAGCCGAACAGCTCCAAGGTGGACTGGGCCCAAGGGCAATTCACAGCGGAACAGAACCGCTGCCATGAGCAAACCCTTCTACCAGCAAGCTTCAATCATCACATGGGACCTAGACATGGCTCTTCTCTTGTGGATCTTTTGATCAGATCATATTTTCGGTTGATCATTTACTGTACACATGCATTTATTGATGGTAAATCTATGTAAATCTCCATTTGTTCTTGCGTGTACCAGATTGTTCGTAGCAATATTGTGTTGGTTCAATGGTAAAGCCTCGCAGTATGCCATGTTTGGGGTTTACACCATCTTAAATCCCATATTACTTCAATCATTGACATCCATTTAGATCCATTTAGATCCATTTATATAAATCCATGTAAATCCGCTCAAATCCTATAAGTTTGGATGGTTTAAGACAGGATTTAGCCACATGAAACAACGTCCCCTTGTTGGTTTTGCCACAGGTGGTCATGGCTTGCCGCGACTTTCAGAAGGCTGCAACTTGGCCATGTGCAGGTGAGAGTCAGCGAGAGTGGGAATTGTTTTGGAAAATCCACCAATTGTTTGTAGGTAGCAGCTGATAAAAGCTGTTAATACTGGTCGTAGCTATAAAATAGGGATTTTGGGTAGCCATTTTTGTATACATAGCTATGTTAGTTTGTTTTGGAAAATCTACAGTAAACTAACATAGCTATGGTAGCTACAAAAAGATGATTTAGCTAGTAAAAATGGTAGATGATTTTTGATTAGATGATGGAACATAACTATGATGGCCCATGATTTTAGAGGATTTAGCTAGCAAAGAAGTGGTGATGGAACATAGCTATGTTCCTAAATCATGTTGATCATCTCTGGGCATATCTGGGCCATTTTCCATAGCAAACTGCAAGAAATCACGGTGGTCTTCACCAAGCCCTATGGCTTCACGTTTTCCCAACTTCGGCCAAGGAAAAGGCGGCCAAAGAAGCTGGCATGGACCCGGAGAACTATCAGGCTCATCGTTGGGTAGCCATTTGAGCAGATGTTGCACTGCAAAAACATCACCGATATCTCACGATTGTTTGGGAAGCCTGAGATTTTGTACTCGCAATGTGTGAATCCGGGCATGACATGGAATTGATGAACATCAGTGAATGTAGAGTTGTTTTAACATCAAATGGTGCCAGTGGCAGGTTCCTGAAAGATCACTGAAACCATACTTCGCGCTCCGATTTGGGCAGGTGATGCACTGCGATTTGGCCAGTCACTCGTCGTTCACGAGCTGATGGCTTGCAAGTCCTGAAGCCCATGACTTGAAGGTTTTAGATGGTGGTAATCGGGTAATCCTACTTCAACTATCATAGACTGTGTCAAGCCTAATAGCCCCCAACATAAGCCCCAAACATAGACTATAAATTACTATAATTCAATCTATAATTTATAGACTATCACCCCCAACATCACCGGGATGAAGGGAGCACCGAGGCAAGCAGAGCGTACGGAATTTTGTGCAAACCTTCCGCACGCAGTATCAGTCCTTGGATGTTCCTTGGATGTTTACGAAGCAGCGAGGAGTGAATGACTGCCTGAGTATCGTCTGGATTTTAAGCAGGAAAATTGAGGGCTCAACGGCTCAAGATTCAACATGCCATGATGTGATAATTTCAAATCGTTTGTCAAGAAGGGGGTTCCAAGAAACCACTAACCGGATCACCAAGAATGCTGGACACTCTAGAAAAGTGGGATGGTCTACTGTACCGTGACCAAAATCCGTGTTCGGATATATCCATTGTGTTTGGATTTCCCTCAATGGGATGGATGACCATAATACATCATAGAGCCCCATTTTTATCCCATCTGGTCACCTTCTCCCCCTACAGGCCTTGGTCTGCAACGCGGCGGTCTATTTCCCCAACGCGCACAAGGAGGGCGTCTTCCTGCCGGGCCTCTTCCCCGGTGGCGGACCCCGCTGGAGCGCCGAAGGTCCGATCCTCCTGGAGGATGGCTGGAATCTGGAAATGAATGGAACATTAATGAAGAAATGGCATTTAGAATAGGTTAAAATCCATGGTAAAGGGGGAAAAAACACGAACATAATGAGGGATTTGCTAAAAATCCATTCCAGAGGATAAACATCCCTTTTGGCCATCCATTTCTCAGGGGTATCCAAGATTCTCCATGGGTGGAGCAACATACAGCAACTGCAGGCTGTCAGAGCCATTTCTTTCCCGTCCGAATTTGTGGACTTATCATGTTTGAAAAATTCAATGGTCTGAACTTGAGAGCACAAGCATATACTCCAAATCTGGTCGGTGAGACTATTCTGGATCATTTTCATGTTGTCCAATGCATCAAAAATGTATCCCACAATAGTGGAAATATCTCCATGCTTAGAAATCACAATCCGCATATATTTGTTCCCCCATTGATACATCCTTCGTGTCTCAGCATCATGCCCCACAAGGGGCGGAACCTCAGCCTGGCAGGTCACGAAATGAGTTTTGCGGCGAACTACTTGGGCCACTTCTTGCTGTGTAACCTGCTACTGGAGGAGTTGGTGGGGTGAGGGAGGTTCGTGACAAGCCCTCTTCATCCAAAAAGATACTTAAGTTAGTAGAATCCCGTTCTAAAATGTTCTAAAGTTGTGATGAATTCTGATAAAGCTATCTGAATCCTCCTGACATTTAGTGATAAAGTACACTTTCGAGTTCTTTTAAAGGGGAGTGCCAATCTTCAATGCTTGGCCGGTGAAGGAACAAAAAGGAACCATTGCGTAAGCAGTTCAAGTCTCGCACGGGCTGTACATTCCGTTGGAAGGATGTCATGGTGCTGTGTTTTTGGACTTGCGCCAGAGGTGTCAATGGTAAATGATCGCCACAGGAAGGGGAAATAGGCCATTTTATCTCTGGTTGGTGGTTTGGAACATTTTTTTCCCATACATTGGGAATTTCATCATCCCAACTGACGAACTCATATTTTTCAGAGGGGTTGAAACCACCAACCAGTCTATCTTTACCCAATTAACCTATAGGGTGTTAGAGCGGGGATCCCCACTGTCCTAGCTACTCAGCTGCCTTTGACAATGGGATGTGCAGTGAGCCCAATCACCGGTGACGTATCGAAAAAAAAAGTGTTTGAGGGGACATGGTTCGCTCATGGAGATCTTCAAAGGACCATTTTGGCAGAGTTTTGCCACTTTCATTATGCCAAAGATATTCAAAAACTGACTCCCTTACATGCAAAATCGCCAGTCACAGCCTTTTTTGGTTTGCTTGTTTGCCAAATATTCTGGAGAACCGCCAAAGAAAGAGTTCTTCACGCATGTTAATGGGTACGGCCTAAAATATCCTAAAATTAATTATATGTGGCATGAATTATATGTTCAGGTTGCCTTGTACACTGGCACTTGAAATTTTGGTCACGCCTTGCGATTCCTCACCCTTCCTGTTCTGTTTTATTAGCCACTTCCCTAGCCACTTCCCTTTGGATTAAATCTTGCGACACTACAATTATCTCAGAATGATGTGCATTTTCTCCATGTTCTTATGGTATACCAACTCTTTTCAAGTGCGCTCATCGCTGGTTGGGCCCCGGTCTGACCTTCATCCGTCCATTCACCAAAAACGGATCAATCCATTGATGGGAGTTCATGGATCCACCATTGATGATGTCCCGTGGGATGAAGGACCACCCCATACACCAGTATTGATTATAGCTCATGTTCAATGGCCATTTCAGGATCCTAGATTGGAGGTACCTACCATATATAAGGCCTATTTTTTAGGCCTATGTAAGGGAATATCCCCACAAAATATGGCCTTATATGGTACAGTACCTCCATTTAGGATCCTGGAATTCCCATTGATGTATCCGATGCTGATTGGTGGTGACTGGAACATGGCTGGATTATGACTTCCATTTCATATATTGGGAATGGAATATTCATCCCAGCTGACTACTGTAATATGTTTCAGAGGGGTAGGTATACCACCAACCAGGTGGTTTGGCACCCCTCTTTCCCCAGTCACACCCTGCAATGATGCCCTACAGCCCTAATGTTGGGAGAGTAGCTACAACGTCCCCTAATCCTGTGGTGTCCTTATGCGCAAACACATCGTTTCGCCCAACATCATTTTTTGGTTTAAGATGGTTTAAGGTTCTAGGGTTTAAGAATTAGGGTTTTAGGGTTTAAGGATGTTTAAGGATGTTTTTTTGTGTTTACGGGTTTTCCTTGATTTTCGTATGGTTTTCGGATGTTTTTGTTGGACTTTAGGGTGTAGGGTTGAAGATTTCGGGTTTTCTGGCTTTCGTATGATAGGGTTCAAGATGACTTGCACAATGTCGCACAGGTCCCCTCGCTGAGCTTTCCAGGAATTTCAGCATGACCCATAATTTACCGTACATTAATTTACAATGTCTTCAGAGTTCCTCGGGCAAAACCAGGTGTTTGGCCGTATTCTTACTATGTTAACCCCGTTTTCTGCCGGATCAAACGTAATGGTTGTTATTGTATGGTACTGTAGGATCCCATGATATACGCAGGTGTCCATAAATCTTGGAGAGTTCCCACAAAGGACCTGAACCACTGGATACTCTTAGCCGGGCTGTGTCAATATCACAAACATGCACAAGGATGTTTGAAGTTGAAGGAACAGAGATATCAATATCATAGAATTATCTGCAAGCTATATCTACCATCAAGATCTACCATCAAACATCTACCATATATATACAAATATTATCAAATATTAAATTATATTGTATTATATATTATTATATTATATTTTGTTATATTATGTTATATTATATTATATTGTATTATATTATATTATGTTATATTATATTATTTTATATTATATTTTCTTATACTAAAATTATATGTCATTATACTATATCATATTTTATTCTGATATATATATATATATGTATATTCCAGCCTTCCCTATTCTAGGCTCCCCACCTTCGTCAGATCCAGGACCTGAAGAAGAGCGCTCCTCGCGGCACCGCGCGATGCGTCATCCTGGGCACTGTGACGGCCACGGTGAACGGCTCGGAGCTGGGCGGGATGATCCCGCCGCTGGCGCACGTAGGACCCCGGGGATGGGGATGGGGATGATGGGGGTGGGGATGACGGGGATGGGATGGGGATGATGGTTGAAAAATGTGGCTTTGAGATGGTGTCGTTTTTGTTGGGGGTGATTTTTGGAGTGATTTTTCAGGATTTTTTTCGGTTTTTTGGAGTGATTTTGAGATGGATTTAAGTGAAGTTGATGGAACCCTTGATATTCTGAAACAACACCATTTCCATTGTCCAAGTGTGGGAGTAAATCAACCTTGAATCTTGGTGGTGTCTCTGCGGAGTCGTTTCCAGTGGCACAATCATGGGCAATCATGGCTATGTTTGAAAATTAGGAAATTGGCATAAGTTAGCACCCAGTTTATGGCAATGTTGATGGGATGAATGCTGGTTTTTTTAAAATGAATGTGCTGAGGTTTCCAATGATTTTCAAACAAACCTAAAAATCAGCGTGTGTCAAAATAAAAAACCCAGTGCTGACAGACACAAGTCATATTTACTATGAGTTCATTCCGAGGAGTGCCCAGTTACAAAGACTCGGTTGAAGGCAAAAAATGCAGGAGACCATGAGGTTTAACTGGATTTCTACATATTTTTTACCATCAATACATTAAATGACATTGGGAAACCCCAATTTTTCCCACTTTCGGGGACGATTCAACTGCCAGAAATTGATATTTGACGGACAAAACTAGGGTTTTGCCTTGGTTTCCCCACTGCAAAAAACAAGTTTTCCGTGGTTTTCCCAAGGTTTTCGATGTGTTTTTCACTTAATATTTGAGAGAGCAAAAACATGCAAGAACCATCATAGAATTCCCGTAAACCTATCCATTGATACTCCAGCAGCGCCCAAGTTGGGATGCAGAATGGGGTCCCCCGCAGGAAACTTTGAGGGCTTGGAGCAGGGCATGAAGGCGACAAGGGGGGAAACTGGTGGTGATGATGGGATGGAAATGGTCACGACTATCCTCCAGTAAATTCACAGAGACCCTGCCAGTTGTCGGGCTTGGAGGAGGAGTTTCCACTCAACATTGGTGATTTTCAGGGTCGAACTGTGAATTTACCAGAGGGTACTGTGCAACGTTGATATGAGTGTGAATATTGATGATAGGGAAAGAATGTGTGTATGAATGGAATGTTGCTGGAATACCAATAGGGTTAGCATGGGTAATGTGGGAAACCCAATGCCATAAAGCTACCATTTGGGGATGATTGTGACCACCCATTTGTAGTGATATTGGGGATGGTTCAATTCTTGGGTTTACCATGGTTTACCGTGAATCATCCCCTACCCCCCTTTGAAGATATCCTAGAAACCATGGTTTAGCTAGGGGTAAAGTCACATCTTTGAGACGAAATCATATTGTTTCTATGTACTTTCCAGCCCTTCTGAAATTTCCCCACTCTTAGTTTAACTCATTCCCATTTATAAGTGGTTTCAGTTTCGCCCGCCCTAATCTTGTTGCTGAAAAAATCCCTTGAATGGCCGTTATCTATACCATCTGGTTATTTAACATAGCCATGGAAAATCACCATTTTGTAGCTAGGAAAACCATCTATTTCTAAATTCTATGGGCCATCTATACCATGGCTATGTTAAATAACCAGATGGTATCTTAATGATCTCCCCATTTCCACCAGGTTTCATCCCCATGAGGCGCCAGTGACCATGCTGGATGGTGGGGCCTTCGATGGTGCCAAGGCGCATTGCACCTGATTTTGGCACTTAAAATTATGGCTGGTTTTTCATGGGAAAACCATAGGAAAAGATGGGGAAAACCACTATAGATCTTATAAATAGAGGATAATAGAGGTATATAGCTGGGATTGTCATCTTTGAAATGGGGGATTGAAAAAACCAGTGTTGAAATAGTTACCCTCAAAAAGATGCCGAAAAGGTTCAACGTATCACTGTTGTTTGGTTGGATTTTAAAAACGTTGGCATCTTTTTCACGGGGTACCATACATGTCATACATATTCATGGCATGTTTATGCCATGTTTTCATATCATGCCATACCAGATCATATCATCATACGACTAGTTGCTCTTGAGCAACTGCAGAGGTCCAAAATGTTGGACGTGCCCCAAAGAGGAACAACATGGACATGGCGCTACATCAGCTGTTTTGGACATCGTGGACTGATGAATCTGGGAATTGGGTAACTATTTCAACACTGGTTTTTTCAATCCCCCATTTCAAAGATGACAATCCCAGCTATATACCTCTATTATCCTATATTTATAAGATCTATAGTGAACAAGACAAACGGCAAGCTGAAGTGCGCACAAGCTAAACTTCGGTCCGAAATTGCCCAAGTTGAGTGGCCAAGTGTGGGTGGGAGGTTCGTCTAGATCGGCAAAGTTAAGTCCCCAAAGAGTGATTATTCATGCAGATCGTTGTAAGCCACAATAGGAACAGCTATTAGCAGCTATTACTCTCCTCAAACATGGTTTGCTGCAAAACCCCCCATTGAATCAAGATGAGTTTCCGATTTACGAAAACCTCCATTGAGTTCGGGGATGTTGCATAGTTTCCACTAGTTTCCACTAGTTTCCTCGGACTTTCCCATTGAAACCCTCCATGTTTGATGGACTAAAAACCGGGTCAGAGCCAGGCCTACAAAGACAGCAAGGTCTGTGACGTGATGTTGATGAAGGAGCTGCACCGTCGTTTCCACAAGGAGCTGGTGGAGTCTTGTGACCGATGTAGCCAACCTGGTGATGGCAACAGAAATAGCGAACTTGAAGCCATGGCCGCCATGGCCATTGAAATAGTTGATTTACCCGGCCTGGTAAACGTTTACATAACTATGGAAAATCACCATGTTTAATGGGAAAACTCACTATTTCTATGGCCATTTTCAATAGCTATGTTAAATTACCAGAGGGTAGTTGATTTACCCAGCTATACAATGGTGGATCTTTCCATAGTTATGGGATGTTATGGGACAGTTTACCAGAGGCTAATTTAATATGATGTAATGATTGTTGGAAAGCAAAGGAATGATGTGAGCACATGGCATTTGGAATCATCTCGATCTAGACGGACTTTGATGCTGCACAGGAGACATGCGGAAACAGATTGAACAACAAACGCATATTTCTTTCAGGTGCGAAATGTTCTTAGCCTTCAGTAAACTAATATAGCTATAGAAAGTTGCCTGTTTTAGTTGATTATTACCAATTCTATCCTATTCAAATGATGGTTCTCCAGTTCGCCAGTTCTGTTGGAGTTCTAGAGGGCGTGAACCAATATGCAATTAATATCCCATGACGATTCCATTAAGCCCATACCCTCTGGTAAACTAACATAGCTACGGAAAATCACCATTTTTAATGGGAAAACTCACTATAAATGGCCATTTTCAATAGCTATGTTAGTTTACCAGAGGGTATTAACCATGGGACATTAACCATCTGGAACTTATCCATTATATCAATGGGATTTAACTGTTGGCTTATCCATTATTTCCCCATTAACCCCCCAAAATCACCATAACATCTTCCATGTTTGATACTCATAGTTTGCTCGCATGCCTGCCAGGAAACTGGCATTGTCTTTACGTCTCCCGGCATGCGAAGTGCCAATGGGAATGGAATGGATTCTGGGATGGTGAAGAGAAGAAGTTCCACTTTGAAAAACTCAATTTGGAACTGATAGTCAAAGTGGAAGTCACTGATAGTCATCCTACTCAAGTCCTGGTTTCAAATGATAGTCACTGATCCTCAAGTTCTTTCATGAAACTGCAAGATATTCCAGGCAACCAGACTTTTGGGACGGACTGTGTGTACTATATCCCTAAGATGTAATATTTGCCCATCGTTCTATTTTGGTTGATCTTGTCCATGTTCATGATGAAATATGTGTTGAATCCACCCATCCAGTTGGGAATTGGGAATATGTTATCATCCCAACTGTTACTCACTCCATCATTTTTCAGAGGGGTAGGTCAACCAGAAGAAGCAGCTTATATCTGATGATATTTGGGAGTGAAACGACAGTGTCAACTGTAGATGCTTATGGTTTTCCCATGGGATTTGATATGGTCCACCGTGAACCCGCGAAACGAGGTCGTTGTATCCAGGCTGCATCGCAGAAACGGGACTTTTCCGTGAGCACTATCCGGTCTCTTGGCGTTTTAAGGACTGGTGATGGTTATCTTCGATTTGCAAATATCTCAATCTATTAAAGTTAAATAATTGTTAAATATATATATATACTATACTGATATACTGTGTACTGTATATATAATTATACACTATACATTATATATATATATACACATGTACATATTGTGTATATATATATACTCATAGGTCTATATCTATGATTACCCATTATAATCGTATGGTTGGCCCAAGATGTGTGAAAGAAGGCCTAATTTCGCAGAAAATCTGCACCGAGATGAGATTAATCCCACTCATCCCACTCATCCCATCAATCCCAGTAGCTGCTGTAAATTTAGTCCAATTACCCTCTGGTAAACTAACATAGCTATGGAAAATGGCCCATTTATAGATGGTTTACCTATTAAAAATGGTGTTTTTCTAGAGCTATGTTAGTTTACCAGAGGGTAATCCTATTGGTTGTAAACAATGGGGAAAGGAACAGGGACACAAACAAGGTTAGCCACAAATTTTGAGGCCAATTTTCCCAGGTACCGAACACCTGTCAATCAATCAGCCCTGTTGCTGCTTAAATCCCCCAACATAGGGCTGTTGTTTGAGGAGCCCCATGTAACGCCATTATATGTGTATTGATGAATATTAGATACCCCATGATACTCGGATGAATATCACTAAGTCACTAAAATGAACAGAATCCGCGGTTTTAAAACGGCCCCTTTGATTTTGACCCACTGGTCTCCTTGGAGGTCTTCCAAAATCTCTTCCCCGCGTTCCACAAGACGGTCACCAAGGTGGGCCGTGTTCACGTGAAATGTCTGAGATTTGATGAAGGGGAAGTGAATTGAGCCGTGAGCCATGAACAAAATACCCTGGTTTTTAGTGATTGCTATAATAGCGATTATACATGATTATACTACCTGGTGCAAACTGGGGATTATGAACTGAAAAAAAAGGAATTGTCAGATTCGTGCATTGAATGTCATGGAATTATTCCGATTCATTCAATCATACACCATGATCTCAGATCCAACCGATGACATAGCTAAGAGATGCTAATAGGTTGATTACCCAGGACCATAACCCGTCTGATTGGTGGTGTCAAATCTGTCTTATTTTTTGATTTTTTTTGCCTCAGATGATGATTCCAATTGACCAAAGTATCAGAATCCAGATGGGTTGAAACATGTTGAAGCCGCGTTCACCGGTCATGTCATCGCTAAAATTAAGGTGGGAACACCAAAAATAACTCCCCAACAATCGATCATAAACTACCGTCAGGCATCCCGCCGCAGTCAGAAATGTCATGCTTTCCGTATCTTTTTGTCTTTGATCTGCTGAGTCAATGATGATTTTCTCCCAAGAAATCCACTCCTTGGGAAATCGATTGAGGGAATATTTGGGTATGGGTCAAAATTAGGTACCCCAATAATTGGATGGTTAATACTAAACTAGACTAACATCTGTGGTCCCCTAGGTCTTCCATTTTGACCCACATCCATTTGTTGGGAGCCTCCTTGAGCAAATCCAAGTTGTCCTGAAAGTTTCTGTGCCATGACAGACCAGTGGTGATCACTTTGTGTGCCCTTGGTCAACTTGCCTCAACGAGGCCTATGTGAGCCAAGAGGAAGCCGGAAAACGCCACTTGGATCCACTTGGTATCCACCATCACGATGTTAACAGAGTTCTTATTTGGTGATGGATCGAATATGATCAGTTTATATGAGCAGTTTATCCATAGGTTTGGTAGTTCTTCCGATCCATAAACCCACCTTATTGGGTGATTTCACCATGCTTTGAATGTGTTTCTCCCTTCTGCTTCTGGATAAGTGTCATACTTCAAGGTGAGTTTTGTCCATATCCAGAGATATGATTAATTCATATTAATTAACCCTAACGTCGTATGCATATACTCCATGGAATTCTGATAGCTATCAAGTTCACGTTTACAAATTCGGAAATCTTCCTGGATTTTCCAAGATGTTCCTGGATTTTCCAGCATTTTCCAAGGTCTACAGGCCGGATTCCCCGGCAGTTGCGGCTCAGGTTTGGCCGCCGTGGTTGCCGACGACCGCTATGGCACCAGCGGCAGCTACTATTCCTGGGAGGGCGAGGCACGCGGGGAGGAAGCTGCTTCAACGATTCTGCCAGAATTGTTTGAAGGGAACATTTATCCTCTGGTAAATTAACATAGACCCTGAAAATCACCCATTTTTAATGGAAACTAATCTTCCAACCCCGACAACTGCCAGGGTCTATGTTAATTTACTGGAGGGTAAATGAAAACCCCAAGCTCCAAGAAAATTGAGACAAACCAATCCATCTTTCAACGGATGATTTGCGTTTGAAACCTTGTTTTTCCCATTGGAAACGGGTGGTTTCCTGTAAACATTCCCTTTAACATTCTTTAACCAATCCATTCAGATTACCAACTTTGTTCAAATTCTTAGAAAAAATGCCGACCTAAGATGAGTTTCCAGTACTACACTGTATCTACATGTATCTACATCATTCTACATCATCTGGTTGTATATATGAAGATGAAAGCAAAACTGCGATCGTATATGATCACATGGTTTCATGGACATGCGCTCACGAGCTTCTGGCTACGAAACCGCTTACTTCGGATCTTCGGCATCAGCGAGTCGTTCCCTGAATGTTGGGGTTCTTGGGAAATCATGTGACTTTCCCCGGAGCTTCAGAACGAATCCGTGTTGAACATAAAGGATGTTCTCACCCTCATTCAGAACAACTTCAGCAGTGGCTTCAACTGGTTGGAGATGAAAGCAATTGAATCATAGAGATGCTGCGGTGTGTAGGAAACTTACAGTAGTCTCTTAGTAGGTCCTCTTCAGCGCAGACTTCAACCTTCCACATTGAGCCACATCATTGTCTCATTGAATCATGTTTACAGGTTTGGGTATTGAATTGAGTTCGAAATTTAAACTGATTGACGGTGATGTATTCATTTTGGTGCTTTGGAACAGAGATGGTTTGACAGTTTGACATGGCAGAGTGGAAAGTGCCAGGAGACCTTCCCCTTTCCTCCAGCTTCCCTTCTTACTTGGCTTGTTGGGGTCTTTCCATGTCTTTCGCATGTTCAATTAAAGTAGGGTTGCAAACTGTTGCAGACACTTTGCGGATCTGGTTTCGTGGCCTTAAATTTCCGTAGATCCGTGTCGTTGCTCGGTAAAACGGTAGAACCGTGATTGAGTAGCTCAGTTGTTTCATGCTTTGCCACACAATGGATGGGGAAAAATATTACCGTACTCAAAATTGGCCATGGTTGGAAGGCAGGTACTGCCACGATGTTTTGGTTTTTCGGTATTTTCCCTACTTGGGATGATTTACTTACTTGGCCGGGTGTCCTCATCATTATCTCATCCCATTAGCCTCTGGTAAACTGTCCCATAACTATGAAAAATCACCAGTTTTCATGGGTAAAATCCACTACAAATGGCAATTTTCAATAGCAAACTGTTTGCTTACTGGAGGGTATATCCCAGTTGTCATAACATCCCCAATAGTTCGTTGATAATTATTGCTTGTGCTTACAATGATTATATCGGTTTATATTGGGAATATATCACGACATTTTTGTATCATAGTAGAATACAGTGGATCCGAATTACTGTTCCAGATCCATCCATATACAACAGTAGGGCGATACAATAATTACAAAATTATCATGGTATTATACCACAATATTGATCCTCCTTCAAATTTTAGCTACGTAAAGGGGAGGACTTGGGCTACAGTACAGAATGCCAGCCAGGGGTCGTTTTGTACAAAAAGGAGGAGCTGGGACCACCTTTTTGTATTTGCATTCATTTTGTAGTTGATTCCTTTCAAATCCTCATTTGCATTTTGTAGTTGTATATTTTGAAGTGAGAAGAGGTGGAAAAAAGGAAACAGTGCGTGACATGTACATGGACACAAACAGATCATGAAGCTACAGAATGCCATCTAACAAACTGCACGGGGTCAACACTTGATCCAACTAAATTCAATCATTGACAACTACAAAATGTTCTCCGAAATTGCGTTGGTCGGAACTTTGGATGGCATAGAACCAACTACAAAATGTCATTGGGAAAAATCATGCTAGCAATTCCGATTTTCAGCTATTTTTTAACTTCAGATGCATTGGATTTTGTAGTGCTGATTTTGAATTATTTTCCGAGTCAGAAAAGGTTTTGTTCTGTATGTTGTAGCTGCAAAAAAGGTAACATGCACTGAATTTTGTAATTGCACACCGTATGCATTGCGTTTTGTATCTACCAAAAGCCTCTGCACAACTCCCCCCCCTTATCTGAACCCTGATCAATATTGTATATCACTACGATAACTATACTGTCATAAACCATCCGTACTACCATGATAGGAGTGCACAATGTCACAATCATATGATACTATTATACTATATTTTATGGTTGGCCACGATATTGATACCATTAAAACACTAGCAAGTTAGGATTAGTGATTTGATCCTCCAAGTCACTATCACTATATAACTAACACTACAAAAGTAAGTGTGTATATATATATAACTAACTATACGTATAATATGACTATTTAGCTTGTTTGTTGACTATGATTGACTATCACTCACTAAGCCTGACTCTTCCCAAGATGATTCAAGATGATTTAACCATAACCATCCTATAAGTTACTGTAACTGACTATTCCGGCCACTGATTTACCTATGCGCCAGGCCGGGACCGGCGGCGGCGGTGGCCAAGATGCCGTGAGCAACACGGATAAGGCGCGGAGCGGTGTGAGCCTGGGGCTTTTTCGATGAAAATGCGCGTGTTTTTAAGGGGATTTCAATGGAAACTAAGGGAAAAATCATCATGTTCATGGAAAAATCAGCATTTTGATGGGATTTGAATGGGAAGATGGTACGGAAATCGATGGAAAATCACCATGTTCATGGGCAAAGGATGTTTTTTTGAGGGGAAAACAAGTGGATTGGCAGCAGACAAATTGGAATGGGATTTCAATGGAAAAATTCTTGAAAATCACCATTTGAATAAGAACATGATCAGAAATGTTGTGTCTTTTTAATGGGATTTCAATGGGATTTAACCAACCAAAATGAGAGTTTTTAGTGTGTATTTTCATGTTCTGTATATCTGTGGGTATGCCATCCGTTGACAATGGGAAAAACTATGAAGGTGTCAACCAAGATGCTTTATCAACCAGACAATTAAGTAAACCTTGATTACGGGTACCAGACAATGCGGTTTATTTCTGTGCCATATTGATGGGAAAGTTGCGGTCTTAGCCAGCATTTTAGTTTTTCGCATCCAAGATTGGCCATGACATTCATTCGGCGGAGTTTACCAACCAGAAAGGCAACATTCTCTGGGGATTTGTATCCAAAAAGCTACGGGAGTTTTACCAACCAGATCAAACCAGAAATGGGACTTTGATCCAGAACAATCGTGGTGATTTTATATACAATAATTAGCCATTCTATATAATCCAGTAAACATATGGATAATTTACTGTAAACTATGGTGTAAATCATATAGATTATGGATTATATACAATATTATCCACTGAAAAAACCATACACCTCCCGCGACACTCCTTTGGATCGCCAACTTCTTCCCCAACATGTCTGGCCAAAGTCCCGAAAAGTCAGGACTTCGTCGATTTCTCCCCAATTTAGCTACATCAAATCAGCTCTTCATCCCCAAAATCCTCATGTTTCTTGGGTTAAATCATGAGTTTACAAACATGTTCAAACATGGCGTCCGATGGCTTCAAGCCGCTTTCGATCACCATGGATTTTTCGCAAAAAGCCGCGGAAATTCAACGCCACGCGGTTCCCGTGGCGGACCTCGGTTGAGGACTTCGATTGGTTCATGAACTACGGCAGCTTCCGCACCCTAAGCATCGACGAGATCGGCGGAGAAGCGGGCGACGACCAGCGCTGCAGCGGCTCGGTCTTTTTGTTGGCGCGATGGGACAAGGATGGGTCCCGGGTGGGGGAAAGGGAATAAACATTACATGGTAATAATCCATAATATATATATATCCATAGTCCATGATATCATAATACTGTAATATATGTATAATTATATATATATATGTACGGTAATAATCCATAATATTAATAATAGTAATGAATAATAATAATAATAGTAGTAATAGTAGTAATAGTAATAATAGTAGTAATAATAATAATAATAATAATAGTAATAATCCACAATAGTAAGTCATATTTGGATGGTAATGGATCTATAATAGAAATAACCCATCCAGGTAATGGTAGGTTATATTACTATGATTCCATTTTACTAGTATATATCTATATAGATCTATTATGAATTTCAGTGATGGATCTATAATAGCTATTATGATAGATCTATAATGATGAATAATGGTGATATAATCCAGGTAATAGTAATAGATCTATCATAGTAATGGTAAGTATAATAGTAATGGATTATGGAAAAGTTATATCTATAATGGAAATGGAATTAGACCATGACGTAATTATGATGGATATATATAGAATAATAATTACTACAGTGATAGATATAGATATATTAATGGATATAAATTGGATGGATATATTAACAGCATGATGGAATAATTGTACAGTAGTGGTAATATTACTAATATCTATAATAGTACTCAATGTGGTGTTGATTCATACTAATGTTAACCCCAGATAAATAAACCCTCAATTGATATTATAGAAGTAATTATGTGGACCGTTCCCAAAATGGTCATATGTTCCTTTATAAAATGGTACCCCTCTCCAATTAGTAAATTAGGGTTTTTCTTATTACTACAGTAGTGGTAATGTATCAATGTATCATACAATTGATGTAACAATGGTGCATCCATAATGGATGGATGAATTGTGATAAAAATAGTAATCATCATACTGTCTTGCAAAAAGATAAAAATGTAGCTATAATATCAATGAAGAGCGATGTGTTCATTATGATGTTGATGAATTGTGTTTAGGTTCAATGAGTGGAATTTGAACGGTACTTGTATTATGTATACCGCCAAGTGTGGGTATGTCTGAAAATGATGCCCCCAAATGGCCATCATAGGGAGAAGAATGATTAGTTCAGACAAACCCATGTGTCTATGGTCTTCTATAGTAAGAATTGTTTTACAAATTATAGTGAGAATAGTATTGAAAAAATGAAGATGATCTATGATAATGAATGTTGGTAAACTAAATAATAATAATGTTATAAGTTGTAGAAACAAAAATCAATAACAATACTGTATCCATAGTGGAGGGATGAATGGCAACAACGGTAGTAATCATGATGTCATCATGATACTATCTGGTAGAAAGAGTAACATATCTCATGGGTGATTAATTAAACGACCATTTTATACAGATCAATGTCCAACAAGCCCAAATCAATGGCAATCTCTTATGGTGATGTTTTCACTATGATGTTGATGGCGTGTCACTATGATCATGGGATGTTGAATGCGGTTTCAACTCATGACGCTGATGACCACTGGACTATGCAACTCCAGAGCACAAGACGGGAGCAGCGATCTCTTCAAACATGCCAACTGTCTTCGCAATGGAGACCGCCATGCGTTTTGACGATGATACTCTTCGATCCATATTGGCAAAAATGCGAACGCCTGGCGGCGAAAAGTTGTCCGAAAATCAGTGGGCAGCATTGGAATCAACAAAGATTGAAAATCATTCTGCCAATCCAGCCTGGCTGCAAGACGCATGTGATTTTTACCACAGCTGTTACCTGTGGTCAATTGTCACCATGATTGCATACTTGAAAGCACGTGAATCGGCAACGCGAGCAAATTGTCCACTGTTTCTGATCCAGGCGGTCGACAGACCAACCAAAACAGCACTGCGAGAGCATTACGTTGCGGATTACAACGTTTGTTTTGGAAAAAATCGTAAAATAGGTGGAAAAAAGCTTCCAATGTATGGCAAGTTTGAGGAAAAATCCTCGTTAGATGGTCTCCTTTGTGGATATAATGGTGTTGTATGAACAACAAAGTTGGTGGCTTGCCTGGGTTTTCAGGAGTTTTGGAAATGCTTAAAATGGCGTTGTTCAGAAATCGGGCATCCCATGATAATTAGCCCAATAAAAAATACGGTTAAATGGTGCATTTTTGGATGCGACAGGTGTAGGAACGGGATGGAACGGGATGGAACGGGATACAGAAACGGTGAAAAAACCCATCCACTAAAGTCACTAGCAATGGAAAAGTCACCGTTGTTGACCTGAAAATGAGGATGTTCCTCTTGAAATCGAGAGGTCCAGCAGAACGGAGATATTTGTTTTTTTTTACCAACAACGCGTTTGTTTAGCCTTCGAAACAGATTTTTTTTTTTGCCTTTGGGGTGGAAATCTTGCCATCCAAAATATCTCCAGAAGTACCCTCTGGTAAACTAACATAGCTATTGAAAATGGCCATTTATAGTGGAATTGCCCATTAAAATTGTGATTTTCCATAGTTACGTTAGTTTACCAGAGGGTATATTGATAGTTTGAATTGCAACGGATGTTGTCTTCATCTGAATTCATGGAATGACAATCTATTGACAATTGTTGTTAGTGGTATCATGAGTAGAGTATCAGGTGACCGATGGATACCGTAATATTGGAATTCATCCCTCAAAAAATGTATTTACCCTTTAAATGGAGATGTCACTAGTCATAATAGGGATATAACGGGAGACAATGAGATACAATGGGGGTATATGGTTCAAAATTTGAAATCTGGGTCATGTTTGCTGGTTGAGATAAGCATCAGAAACTTGGATGGTGTTAATGAAGTTTTCTACTTCAAAGCCCTTCTCGGGTTGATGCCTTCTGGTTTCTATTTCAATGCTACATCTACCCATCCCGGAGAATGTTCGTCGAGGGAAGCCCATGGAATTTTCTCGGTTGAAATTGAAAGAAATCGCTGTTGGGATCTGCACATTTTCCCGGAAAACCGATGAATTCAATCTGCCCGTGTGCTGCCCTTTTTTGGGTGTTTGTTTCCTATGCTCCTATGCAGGATGTCCATCAACCCTTGGCAACTGCAAAGCCATGAAACAGCGGGAGTTAACCATGATTTTCTGAATCAAACATTGTGGCATTTGAAATTTGAATTCTCCATAAAACATTCCAAAACTATTCAGAACCTATTGTTGATATTTGTTTTGCGTCCGTTTTTTTGCGTCCCAAGACCCAAGAATTGGAAGCTCTAGTCCTACAAAACATTCGATCCCTTTTAAAATCTCAGCGTCAAATTCCACTGAGGCAAGCTCTGGGAACTTTCGGAGAAGTTGGTGGCATGAGCAGACATCCAGGCGCACGGCGCAAGATACGCCGGCCTGCTTGGAAAGATGGAATGGGTGTTTAGCGAAATAATTGGGTCGTGGGGTGTCGTATGTTCTCGTGAGCTCTCTAAGGAACCCCTAAATCTAAATGGGTTGATGTGTTAGATCTCCTCAAATCCTCTAATTTCAGCCAATGAAGCATCAATCAACCACTATATCCCCATATTTTGGGGCCGTTAAACGCTGCATTCAACGCTAGGGTTACGTCCCAAATGTTCAGCAGAGGGTGAAGACACCCCTCTCGACCCAAAGTTGACTCAGCCGTGGAAATCTTTTTATAACTGGCGACATGGAGCAAGCGTCACAAACAGGAAGCAACGCTGCAAATTGCCAAGGAAACAAGATGAAAAAAGTGTGTTCAATTCGAACTAGTTGATTGGGATCAGTGTGACATTGCACATTTTGAAGTATTTTGCCTTTATTTTTAGATGTACCAGTGTTTTTTGTTTTGACCATTTTGACCCCGGTGGTTTTGACCATTTGTGGGATCATTTTCAGTGACGCCATTAAGGACGCTGAAACCGCCATTCTCTGTGAGGCAATGTCCAAAGATGGGTCAAAATTCCATTTTGGATCATATGAGCAATTCGATCTATGTGTAGTGATACATGCATGTATACATTATATATGTCATTATATGTCTATACATACGTATATACATATACATATATATGTGATTGATATATATATATATATGTGAGATATACAGTATGTATATATGATATATACATGTATATATATATATATGTATATATATATATGATTATATATGTATGTATATGATATATATCATATATATATATCATATCATTTATATATATTATAATTGATATGATATATATATATATAACATTGTATGTCTATAATAATAGATGATGTGCATGCAACATGTGTATATTATCCAATATTCAGCAACAATTTCTACGGCATGGCATGTGAACATTCTGCTTGTGCGCTTCCACGTCGCCACCGTCCACGGAAATTCACTGCATGTGAGAGCCGCGGTGCTCCCGGCCGCCCACTGGATTCGCTGGTGGTGTAGCCCTGTTTCAAGTCACGTAGCGAGCCCAAACTTCAAATATATATATATGTATTCTGCACGCAATAGAAAACTACTAATAGAAACATTTTGATAGGACTAATATTAGGCAGTATATACTAATGTAGCAACTATTGGAATTTCAAAAGCTCAACTTGGTTGGAGACTCGCTGTTTGTGTCAAAGTTTTGATATCTTTCTATAGCTTCCAAAACTCTTTGCACAGAGGTCTCTTTGATGACCTTTGCCGCCAGCCGCGCGCGCTCCAGCACTGCGCTGTGCTGTTTTTTAAAAGCGGTGGAAGATTGGCCTTCAGGGGCCGGTCGATGGCTTAACGGCCACCGACAAGCACACGAATCTATGTCGGCAATCTGCTGATGGTTTCTGCTATGGCAGTGAAATCGACATTGGCGCAGCTTGTACGTCTTGGCCGTGTTGCATTTGCACAACCACCGAGCAGGAGAAATGAAATTTGCCTGATTAATATTTGATAATTTTTATTTTTTGGGATTTGAAATGATTTGAATAATATATAATATTATATTTTCTTATATCATATTGATAAATATTGACGTGTTATATGTCTTTTATATATTATTATTATTATTATTATATATATATGAAGAAATAAATAAGAATATTATAATATAGAATAATATTAAATTTTGAAGAAAAATAATAATAATAAAGAATAATAAGATAAAAATAAAATATTAATTAATATGATGAATAATGGAATTTGAATTGATAATTTATAAATAATAAAAATTAATAATAATAATAGTATAATTTTGATGAATGAATATATATATATAGGAAAAATAAGAATTTAAAAAAATATATAAATTTAAAAAAAAAAATGAAATTGAAATTATTATTTATAATATGGTTTTTAATAATATACATATTTGTGTTTTAATTGTATTTGTTTAAAAATATATTTATTTGGAAAAAAATATAATTATTTTTTATAAAAATATATATATTATATTATTGTGTATAATTAATTTATATATATATATATTGTTTTTTATTTAATTATTGATTTTATTAAATTGAATTATATATAAAATATTTAATTTAAAATTGTATTTATTTAGAAAAAAAATAATTTTAGAAAAATATAATTATATGGAAAAATTTATGTTTTAATT
>CAMXCT020001060.1:95872-183996 GCA_947184155.2 Cladocopium goreaui
TTGCCTGCGAGCATGGAGCCAGATTGGAAATCCAATAAATGGATCTGAATCCTGCACCGCTACTACAAGATCTTCGTGATTGCTCAATTTGTTGCTTGAACCATACTGTCTGGTACTTTTACATAGCTTTGGAAATTGGCCCCTTAATAGATGTTTTACCTATTACGAATAAAATGGTGATGTTCCATAGCTATGTTCTTTTACCAGAGGGTATGGTTGATGTTCATTGTTTGTCAGTCCTTAATCTCGTCCCTTGCTAAAGTCAGCCACATAGATCATCGGTTGAATTCTTATCTTTTCTACTCAAATCCACAATTTTCATCGCGTACAGAAATCATTAGGTCATGATTAAGTCCCTTTAATCCGCCGACCCCTGCCGACAGTAGGGGGAGCGCGTTAATTAGAGGAGACAGTGCAAGCAGCAAGTTGCGAGAAGCCTACTGACGGAGCAGCAAGGAGAAGAACAGAAGCAAGCAGGAAGCACAGAAACAGCAACGTTTGGCAGAAGCAGCCGAAGGCCGAAGGCCTCGTCCGTGCTTTCGTTGCATGGTGCTTCGGTGATTTGGAACTGCAAGCCATTTGTTTGGAGGCTTGAAGGCTGCAATTTGGAGCTAGTTTCTTGTCGGTTCAGACAGCAACGTTAGGCACTACAGGCCGTTGCCAGGAGGCCCGCTTCGTCTTTCACTGCCATGCTGTTTGAGTGTGGCGAAGGCGCTCTTTTCGAGCAGTGGCAGCTGGACGTTTCGAGGCTTGACGGTTGAACTTGGACTGGTTGGCCTGCACCGGGCAGCAAGAGCAAGAATGGCTGGGAGCAAGAGCAAGAAGGAGAAAGCGGCGGCAAGAGCAAAAAGACTGCTACTAGTTTCTTGTAGGTGCAGAAAGCAACGTTCGGCGTTACAGGCTGTTGCCCAGAGGCCCGTTTCATCCTTCACTGCCATGCTGTTTGAGTGTGGCGAAAGCGCTCTTTTCGAGCCTTGGCAGCTGGACGTTTCGAGGCTTGGCGGCTGAACTTGGACTGGTTGGCCAGCACCGGGCAGCAAGAGCAAGAATGGCTGGGAGCAAGAGCAAGAAGGCAGGAGAAAGCGGCGGTAAGAGCAAAAAGACAGCTATTTTACTGTAGGTTCAGAAAGGGCACCGGAGCCCCATGCAAACCTCACAAACTTGCTTTCCATAATCGCCGGACAAGATGCCATTTTCCCTCTATCCCCAACCCCTAACCCTACAAAAGCTTCTTTCCCAGCAGATTCTTGCCCAGCCACGTGTCCCATTTGGGCAACACTTTCCGCGCGAAATCCTCCGCTCTGCTCAGATTTGCCAACGGTTCTGGCAGCTCGCCCCACACATATTCTTGCAAATCCGAGGCGCAAAAAAACTCGGTATTTACGGTGTTTTTGCTCCGACAATAAGATGTGTTGCAAGAAGAAGAAGAAGAAGAAGAAGAAGAAGGAGGACAACGACGACCACCACCACCACAACAACAACAACGACAACGACAACGACAACGACAACAACAAGCAGCACAAAACTGCGACAAAAAGATGTGTTACAAGCTGCGGTATGAAAAGCACATCATCCTGTGCCCTGCGCCTGCGCGCACGCGCCGAGCACATGAACAACACCAACGCTCACACTACTATATATAACCCTTATGGCATCGCCCGTGTGCGAAGCTCTACAATTGCCTATAATCCCTATCTTTATTGCCAACATATCCTCCTGACATACCCTCCAGTAAATCAACAAAAAGACATGGAAAACCCACCTTTGACATCCTTTGACCATTTTCCTTGGGCTGTCCAAATGTGTTCCCCATTAATTGTTGATCAAATCTTCCATTGCTTCTCGAGTCATCTCAGCACGTTTAATCCACGATGGGTTCATCCCATCATCCTCCATGGTTGATACTTTGATGTCACCCCAAGGAAAAAAAGCAACCTATCATAGTGGAAAATCTGCCAAAAAAAAAACATGATCAGGAAATCCATGGAAATCCAATATAGAGATCTTTGAATCCCAAAAATACCCAGATTCCGTCGATTTGGGATTTGGCCCCTGCGAATCCCAACCTGCTGCAGCGAGTCAAATCCATCCCGTTCCAACAAACGCTGAAGCCCTGGTGACGTGGTGGTGGAGTTTTCCACCCCCAAAAAGATGCGAAAGTTGGGAAAGTCCTCTTTGGCTTTTTTTAAATCTTTTTGGGTAGCTAGATACAATATGATACAATGCGATCTTTTTCTGAGTTGAATTTGGGTTGATATAACTGGGCGATAACCAGCGAAAATAGAGAACGATTTGGGAAAACCAACTGGTTAACGCTCCCTCCAACTGACACGACGACCCTGCCAGGGTTTTCAGGGTCTATCTTAGTTTGGGGGTGGTACAATGTGGGGCCCCCCAGTGATGTTTGTTGGTTTATAAACCCCATGAAAACTATAGTTATAAGTACCATAAACCATAGTTATTGGAGTTATAAACCAACTTGAGGTATTTTATGAGGGAAGAATTTATAGTACACCAACACACAGAGAGTCATAGAGTTATACAACCAAGCATTGATGGGGACAAAGTGGGACATATAACCAGCAACGTGCTATGGGTTCGTCCCAAAATTGGGTATACCCCGAAAAAATGAAAAAGTGAAAGCGAAAAGATGATGAAACACCCGATTTTTTGGGTTGCTCTAATTTGAGAGAACCCCAAAACACTTACACTAATAGTTGATTGCATGAATAACTTAATGTCATGTTTATAACTTTTATAATGGTAAACAGGCTAATCTATTGGAAGAGACTATTTGATCCATCATCTACACAGTCTATCAGTCCACAATTTGAACGAAGGTCTTGGGCCAGTGTTCGAAAATATGCATCATTAACATGACCGTTCAATGACAAGGATATATCATGACCAAGATTGTTTCTGGATCATACAAACAAGGCAAACAAGGGGGTAGATCATACATCAGTTCCGTTCAAGCATCAGGAGTATCAGGATAAGTGCCAAGAATCAACCATCGACTCGTCTCCGAATATGAAAATTAGTCTGGATCGTGTCAACCCCGGATTGATAACCCTCTGTTTATTAATGTCGGCATCTCCCAAAACAGTGATATGTCCCTTTATACATGGTACCCCCGAATTCGGGAACTATGGGTTTGATAATTCTGGTATAATCTTAATCATTCGGAGTAGGATGGGAAACAAAACACATTTGAGTCATTTGAATGACCAACTTGAAAACGGCAGTCAAGAATGGAGTATCAACAATAGATCAATAATAGACCCTCAAACTTGGTCGTATACGATGGCGTGTCCAAAAATAGTGTACCGCAGAATCCCATGGTTAGGACATGTTTTGTCATGTTTAAGTTATTTGGTTTTTGTTACCATTGTCATTTTCCTGGGAATGGTAATCGTTCAGGTAATAAATAGATCCACGATGTGTTGGGTGATGTCATTGGGATAGAATGGATCCCCCAAAAATGATGATTTGTTTGTTCTGTTCTAGAATATCTTTGAAAACATTCATAAAAATTGGATAGAACTTGCAAAAGTGTGAAAGGGTATTTCTCTAGCGTGGATTGGTTCTTTGAACAACCTTAGGTTGTAGCAGAAAGACACAGAATGTCCAAACAAAACATGATAGTTGGAACCTGCGCGTCCGAGAAGGGTTCGAGTTGTAACTGGAAATTCGGATGATTTTGAAGAATGAATTCCCACAAAAATGAATAAAAACTGCTGGATCACGCCCATAGGGATGCATTTCCGGCAGTTTCCTTGCAAAGGTTCAGATCCAAAGCAACACTGGCAAACTGTTTTGGGTTTGCAACCCATATGATATGCTTACTCCACTGTTTCACACCCATTGAACATGTTACAGTATCCCCACACTCGGTCCTCATCATAAGAGGTCACTATCAAAAGCAGTTGCGTATGAGTGTTATGTTTGAATATTGTGTTTCACTTATACATATGCATATACAAATACAAATATACATATACAGATACACATATACAGAGAAACATAGACACATATACATACATAAGCACATATACACATATACACATACACACATATGCACACATGCACATATCATATACACATATACACATATTACACACATACACAAATACACATATACATATATACACATTTTGCACATACACATGTATACATATATTAAATACACATATACTGTATACATATATACACATAAACATAGACTCATATCCACATATACACATATGCACATATGCACATAAACACAAATAGACATATACGGATAGACGTAGGCATAGACTGAACATACACATATACATACATATATATACATTTATATACATACATATGCACAATGTAGACATGCATGTATTTCTTTACTGGGATATTAAGGTACCGGGGTGCCACCGTGTTCGGGCCCTCTGTCTTTTTCGGCCTGTCTGAAGGTCTTCCAGCAAACCTGCACCAGCGCGACGTCGGAAGCAAAACAAAGAAATGCGCTTGCAAAACAGGGCCTATAAATAGGGATATCATTGGGATACAAAATCTAATGGAACGCGTGGGTTTTAATGGAATTCAATGGGAAATCTGGTGGATTGACTCCAGTTCCTGGCAATGTCTCAATTTGGTGGAAATAAATTCGATAAACCATCCCCATTTCCGGGCACCCTGGGCCGGCCCACGGCCTGGGCCCTTGTACACCAAACCGGTGTAAACTTCCACCAAGCTGGCGCCGGCGCGGATCTTTTCATACGCCGCCTGGCATGGCATGAAATGGGGATCGGATCAAACTATTCGTTTTTGGGGGGCGATGGATCAAACCCAAATGCAATACCGTGGTGAACACCAAATAACTGGTAGATATGGATGTTGAACCACTGAAATTTGGCTATGCAAAGGGTTTGCGCCGCCCCTTTTTGGATGGAATAAAAAACACCAAATGCGGAGATCTAAAAGGAACCCGTCCGCCACCAACTACGACGGCCTGGATCTAAAAATGAACGAATGTGGGTGAGCTCACCAGCTGCTACTACATGATCCAAATTTCATTACGTAAAAAAAAACAGATGTGAACCACGTTTGCGGCGTGAGCGACTTCGTGTGCACACGTGGCACAATTCTGACTTCCATTTTTGCCACGTTCAAGCACAGGGCCTGCCGTGGCGTTGGCGCAAAAAGTTAGAACCTTGAAGGGTTCTTAGGTTGCGTTTTTTTTGCGAACAGAACAAGAACGATTGTGTGCGGGGTTCTCGGCGCCCAACGCTCGTCTGTGAGATTCGCAGTGGAACCCTGTGGACTGGCTCCGGAAAAGAAAGCGCAGCAGCTTCCAACAGCTGACCGGAAACTCTCCAGCCGCTTCCCAAGCCTGACCATCAAGGAGAATTCGCAACGGCCATCAAACTGTCTCTGCCATCCCCGCTGCAATTGCGGATGGCGCCCATAGCAGCATCCTTCTGGTGCAGCTGTGCATAGACAAAAGTGCAACGAAATCTCCTGCAAAAATGACCGTATTTGAAAGGCTGGGTTAAGTACTTAAGATTAAATTAATTTAAAATTGAAAAATTAGAGAACCTTCCATGACAAGTCAAATTGCATTAATATAAATATTAGCAGTAGCTGTGGCTTTGGCAGTAACTGTGTTGGTGGTGGTGGTGGTGGTGGTGGTGGTGGTAGCAGCAGCAGCAGCTGTTGTTGTTGTTGTTGTTCCATCCCCATTTGGGATGCTGTATGAAAGATATGGAGGCTGTCAAACAGGTCCCCGGATCTAGGAATCCAGGCCGTGAAAACCCCATGGTACACACAAGTATTTCTCTATGGATATATTCTGAATCATGTCCGTGCCGAGGCTACAGAAATCACCAGCAACATCAATTTTAAGGTACTAAAGCCTATTTAAGCTTCCTTCGTTCCACGATTGTTCCGGAATTTCCTTGGTTAGCCATCACATATATATATATATATATCACATGTATCTATATATATATATACATATATCGAATCAACCTTTGTGGATCATATATATATATATATAGTGTACGTAAACCAGAATTTTGTGGTCACAATCCACATTTCTGTTACCTCTAGACACCTCTGTTCCGTCAATAATAAGGCCTCCATTGACCAACGTCCCAAGCGTTGCTCGTCTCAGGCACCACATGTGCTGAAATCTCCACGCCCCAGGAAATCGTGGCGATTGATGTGTTGCGTCGCCATGAAATGCAGGTAATGATCTACTATACCCAGCTCAAGAGCTGGGTGTTTCCATAAATGGTGGTACCCCCAAAAATGATGATTTGGTGGATTTTATATGATTTTATAGTGTAATAAGTGTAATATCCTATGAAAATGGATGAGAACTGGGGGGTATCCCCAATCCCCAGTTCAGGAAACCTCAAAATTAGGCATGCAACGTAACCATCATGTTTTGGCTGGGGCTCACATCTCTCCAGAATGTTGGCGACACAACATCCAGCCGGAATCCATGGCCTTCCCACAATGTGTAGCCACCATTGGGGGTGGTACCCTCTGGTAAACTAACATAGCTATTGAAAATGGCCATAAAAATAGTGAGTTTTCCCATTAAAAATGGTGGATCTTTCCATAGCTATGTAACAAATTACCAGAGGGTATACTCCATGTTCAGCACCTAAGTACTCAACTCCCCTTGGCCAGTTACCATTAATGTCAACTTCCCCAAGGCGCCACCTCGGCGCTATCGGTGCCGCCCACTCCGATGATGGTCAAGCGGCCACCTGAGCGGAAAGCTCGTGTCGCTGCGTAGGGCGTAGGGAATGGGGAAATACAATGTGGGGCCCCTCAGTGATGTTTGTTGGTTTATAAACCCCATGAAAACTATAGTTATAAGTACCATAAACCATAGTTATTGGAGTTATTTGCACCAACTTAGCTATCCAACGGGGGCCCCACATTGTAGGATGACGTTTTTTTGGTGATTGTGGATCATTCCGGATCATTCCCTAAGCACATCACCCTTCAAAAGTAGAACTTCTTTCGTCTGATTTCTGAATCATGTTAAGTACTGATCGATTTTCTGAGCAATAAGGAAAATTTGCATGACTATCAGATACTGAGAAACGAAAAAGATGAAGGTATACGAAGAAGATGAGGCACCAGAACAGGTTTTGAAGAAACATCCCGTGGAAATTCGTCATAGAAACTAAGGTGTTTGGTCGCTTTTCCATTGCATCAACCCAGCGAAGCTCATTAAATATCACCATGGCTGTTAATAGATTCAGCCGGGCCGAATTCAACAAACCAGAATCATAAAGGTTGCTGTTCTTGCGCGCAGCCCATTGTCCAGGCGACACATATCGCCACATCCCCAAATCCATGGAGCAGGATGCCTCTACCGCAGGAAATAAAACTGCATAGCCCCACGGACCCCACGGAACGAGTGGGCACTCCTCGCTTTTTCTGGACAAAAAGACACTCTTTGGTTTAATCAAAAAACTTCGAATGATATCCCATTCTAAACCCCAAAATCCATCAAAATCCCTATTTCTGTTGGTTAATCCCCATGAAATCCCCCCACAATGTTTCCCTATTGAAAACACATCTCCCTTGTGAAATCCAGGTTTTTGATCGCCAGCCCCGCGCCTGTTGCTTGATAAGCAGATCTGATAGCTGCCACACTACGCTTGTGGATGACCCTGCCCGAATCTGGTTGGAGTGGGGGGCTGGTCATCCATCACTTGGGATTCCGCCAATGATGGGTAGGGGGTTCCATAGTCATGGGGGTACCCGGGGTACCCCAAGAGCAAAAATTGGTTTAGTTCATGGAAAATCCCATCTATAAATGGATGATTTGGGAGTACCCCTATTTTTGGAAACCTCCATATTAATTGATCCCTATTAGTTGGGGGGACGACCGTCCTTGCATACTCAAATGATTTGTTTTGAACATATTGTGATCCTGAAGTCTGCCTCAGCAATTGAATGAGGCATACCAAGCAATCAGTGGTAGCCACATTGATTGCAAATCGTTGTCGGAAGTGCCTCTCTCATAATCAAACTCTACAGCAATCCACTAGCAAGTTACTAACGCTCCTCTTTGCTCTCATGTTCCCAAAACATCACGGTAAGTTTGGTACGGATCTCAATTTCTTCCTCTTTCACCCCTCTACCAAGAAACCACAAAAGTGCCATCACGGAAACATTCTATGTCAACCCCTTGCCTTCCACTCACGCCGCCTTTTCCGATGGCGTTGGCTTCTTCTCTACCCTGCAGGGAGACATGGACATAGTGTGGATATCACCAGCAGACACTGGCATCTAACCTAGAAATGTGGGGCTCAACTGGCTCAACCGCAAGGCGAACTTGACCAGCAAAAATATGAGATGGAATCGAACCGAGAGGTTGGCTCAAGTCACTGTCTGGGTGCGTTTCTAGGGCCCTTGATTGATGCTTGGCAATCCAATGGGACACATCGTGTTGAATGAAAAAATCAACCGCCGGCCGTGACAGATACTGATACACAGCTGAGCAAAACCACTAAAAATCCAGTAGCACTACCTGTGAGGCAACATGTTTACCGGAAAAATCCAGTTGTAACCAGCAAAAAAAAAACAAAGATTACCTCCCAGGGGCCAAAAAGGGCCTAGGGCCTTCTTTGAGAGTTTGGCCTCGGGATTTTTGACGGTGTTCGAAATCACCTTGGCTTGGGGGAAACTTCCACGACAAAAAACACAGGCAGGCATACCACACCTTCAGGTGCGATCAGTTGCGGCATCAATCATAGAAACAACATTCATAGTAATGCTGACTATGATAAGGATAGTCTCAATGGTAATAGCAGCAAGAATATCTAGTATTGCTATAATTGGTAATATTAATAGCTGCCATTATCCCAAAAATCCCCAAATGTTTGAAAACTGCGAAGGTTTTCAGGGAACAGGGCCTCGGAGTTATAATTTGGTTTGTTTTCACGCATCCAACTGTGCATACGTCCATAAAATAATTCCTAGTTGCTCTGATGATTTTTTTGCCGACTTACCCATCTAGTTGGAAGTCAGTCACAGTTTGCGGGTAATGTATGACCCTCTATATTGAGAACTTGTAGCCACAAACCAGGGGAAGAAAACTATTTTATTTTCTCATGTTTTGTCATTTGTTTGCCATGGTTCGCAATTATTTTTCCTGTGTGTCGCATGTTTTTCCCTTTTGAACCATTCCCAGCTCGTTTCCCCAGTAAAAGTCTCATTCGCGTTCCATACAGTAAATGCTTTAACTTCTTGAAGATTGGGAATTGGAACCGGCATTATTCAACACGCATAATTTGACCAAATCGAATCAATGATTGACAACATCAGTGGAGCCTTATGAGATTGCTTAAAATTCCCCACTAATGCAGTTAAAACAATAATAAACCACTCATTTGGGAATGGTTTATACCACTTATTTATCGTGATGACTGGGGGATTGTTTATGGCATTGTTTTGCCCACATAAATCACTATTATATCAACCATCATCAACCATCATCAACCATCATCAACCATCATCAACCATCATCAACCATCATCAACCATCATCAACCATCATCAACCATCATTAACCATCATTAACCATCATCAACCATCATTAACCATCATCAACCATCATTAACCATCATCAACCATCATTAACCATCATTAACCATCATTAACCATCATTAACCATCATTAACCATCAACCATCATTAACCATCATTAACCATCCATAACCATCATTAACCATCATCAACCATCATTAACCATCATCAACCATCATCAACCATCATCATCATCAACCATCATTAACCATCATTAACCATCATCAACCATCATTAACCATCATCAACCATCATTAACCATCATCAACCATCATTAACCATCACTAACCCCACTAAGCTGAAAGAAACCCTTCCCGTCGTAAGGGCGACCATCCTGGTTTCACCAAGGCGCGAGTCCCTCGACAAAGCCCGCATCCTCAATGACTTGCAGCAACTCACGTTGCGTTTGACGCCCGGCCTCGGCTCGCGGACGCCGGTCGTGCGGCGAAATTCGACAGGAAACCATGGGTTGTTGATGATGTTGGATGATGAACTTCGATGATTTGGAATTTTGGATTTTGGATGGTTCTGGATTTTGATTGAAGTTGGATTTTGGATGAGTTTGAGTGAATTTGGATGATTTGGGATTTTGGACGATTTTGAACATAGTTAGCACATGCATAGTAAATATCCTATTATAAACAGTTGAGTACTCTACTGTTGATTATTGTATGTACATATAGTGATTAGTTATCCCATATATTTCCTTGATATTCTATATCCCCATCGTTAACATATTGATTGTTATTATTAACCCCATAGTTCACTCTCATTGATAATGACTATCTTGATAATGAAGTTGCTGGTGATTTATTGATTATAGGATATGGCCATCAACTATCAACATCGTGATTATCCTAGTCTACATGCTTAAACAGATGATGATATTCCCATAATTATGTACTAGTACTATATATATATATATCCATAATGCTATATCATTCATAGATTACTATAATAATAATAATAATATCCTATTTTTTCCTATTTCCCATCCTATTCCCATCCTATTCCCCACCCCACCCATCAATTTCCCAGGTAGATACTCTATTGTTATTTTTTTAGTATTAGATAGATATGAGTTGATTTACTTATATTGATTTAGTGATTAGTTGCCCCAGAGATTTCCATCAAATTGTGCCATCTGTACTGTAAACCCTCCTATGTTACTAAACCATGTCGTCTTGGTGTTGAAAACTAGGGTGAAATGATTTGTTCAATCCTAATCTCTTGATATTCTCTTATCCGCATAGTTAACTATCATTGCTCATTACTATTCCATACTATTCCAATAATCAATATGTGTATATATATATATATTACAGTAATCCCTTCTTCCTATTACTAACCCTAGCTTTTATTATTTGGGGAGGCTCAGTAGGGGGAAGGGATTATAATATATTATAATTATGTCCATAATATTCCCATCTTCCACATCTATATGGTAAATAAATATATGTATTTCCATCATATATATATAGTCATCCCCAAATTGGAAAAGTAAATCCCTACTAGAAATAGATGGTGATTTACTTTTCATCTATTTGGGGATGACTATAATTAATCTGTCCCCTAATACCAAACACCCCCTAAACGAAACCATGGTGGATGTAGGGAATGAAACCACATTTCATGTAGGGACCATGCAAAAAAAGGGGTGTTGAATATTAGAGTCATGGGTTTTTCCCATCAGTTATATGAGTTTGCCACAACACCATTAGCCATATTAATATAGTAACCATTAACATCCATTAACCATAGTTAATCTATATATATATTAACTATAGTAACAAAAACATCCATGAACTACTATTATCATCTATTGATCATCTATCAATGGCTAATGACTATTTTTTGTTTACGGGGGATGACTGAAAAATAAGTAGATCTCTCTCTTAAAGTTATGTAGCTATATAACATATTTATTTGGGGATGACTATAATTACCATCTGGTTTTGACTAACAGTTCGCCCTGGAAAGATCCACCCATTTTTAAGAACGGTAAACCATCTATTTCTATGGGCCATGGCCTCCATGGCTATGTTAGTCATAACCAGAGGGTATATCCTATATTTTCCAGTTAATCTCTATATATAAAAATATAATATGGCTATAATTATAGATTAAGAATAAACCACCATTAAATCCCATTAAACCACCATTAAATCCCATTAAACCACCATTAAATCCCATTAAACCACCATTAAATCCCATAAAACCACCATTAAATCACCAAGATGATCAGCTTTTCCTCCAAAACCCCACCTGATCATCCGCCGTGGCCATGAGCTTCACCAGCACCGGCACCTTCTCCGCCAGCGCCTTGCGCGTGCGGCCCACCGCACCCAGCAGCTCCGCCAGAGCCGCTGGCTCCTGGCGTTGATGACTTCGGAAAATGGCTGGGAAATGGTGGGTTTTTGGTGGGTTTTTATAGCTGTCTACCGATTTTGTTTGGGGGATTTTGGGATTTTGGGGGACAGATGTTGATTTGCGACTTGTTTCGGGGAAACTGTTGGATTTTGTTGTTTTGTCTGCGGGGAAACTGAGGGACTTGACCCGTTTTCTGCCAAAGACATTGCAAAACGAGGATTTGAACGACAAAGTTTCACACAAATTGGATTTTGGCAGCAAAAAGAAGAGGTGACCACCTAAACTCGAGACATGAGCACTGAAGGCTTGGAATCAGACCCCCCACAATCCGATTTGGGTCCATCAAGCCTGCGTATATTCAACCACCAACAAACCAGGGACTTGCCCAAAATTCCACATCCCCAACAACCGCCCAGATCTACTTGGAAGATCATCCTACTTACCCTCTGGTAAACTAACATAACTATGGAAAATCACCATTTTGAATAGGTAAATCCACTATTTCAATGGCCATTTTCAATAGCTATTTTGACATAACCAGAGGGTAGTGGTTTTTCGCCCATTCACTACCCACAAACTGGAAAAAAAACCTCCAGATCTCTCCTCAAAGGTCTTCCCCTCCGTGGTGTTGGGACACGACACGTTCAGCACCACGAAATCCGCCAGAGGCGCCAGCAGCCGGAAGGACGTGGCAAAGTCCTCCACTGCCGCAGCACCCAGGATATTGGGGTCGTGGGTCTTGGCGATGTTCACCCCCACAGGGCGCCCCTGATGGCCCTCCACCTGGTGCAGGGGATGGGGCTAAGGTCTGCTTGATGTTCCCCTTGTGAAAGCCCTATGATAGTCCCATGGTCATGATGAATTCGGGTGAACTCTTCATGTTCAATCGCAAGGAGGTCCAAGAAACTGCCATCTTATGGTGGTTTTTGGGATCAAATATATAGGCACATGCGTTCAAAGGCATTCTGGATCACAAGGGCCCCTCGCCCGTTGGTTCCACCGCCTGAGCGGGCATTTGGTCACTGCCCGCGGGTTCTTGCACGGCTGCCGGCGAGCTCAACTGGTGCGCCCTGGCTTTGCTTGGCACTGTGCAGGCCTAACTTCGACCTCTTTGTGGTCTTTGTCGTGTATGTGCAGGGCATTGACCTTCTTCACCATCCTGGCATCCATTCTGTTCCTTGAGCTGGTCACTTCCTTTTGCGCTTTTGTGGGGGTCCCCGAGCAGGTTGTGGAGGAGGGCTTCACAGGCCTGCTGGACTTTGACCACGGCAAGCGACACTACACGCAGGGCTCATCGAAGGGCACGAGCGAAAGCCCGACTGGATTGGTTTCTTTTTTCCAGAGGTTATCTTCGCCTTTCGAAGCAGCGGCTCCAGCACATCAAACAGGTTTTGCAGAGACATCATTCGAGACTCGTCGTGGCCTTTCTTCCCCTGCCGTGAGCAAGGAACGGGTTCACAGGAGACATTGGAGCATTTGGAGGAAGATTTCAGACAGATGCAGCCGCTCAATGAGACTCAGCCCATTCCGAGACCTTGCAGCAGAGAGAGAATCTTCTTGCACGTTTTTTCCGGCAGAAGACGTGAAGGAGACCTTCAATTCTTTATGGAGCAACTATTTGATCAGCTATGCCCTGATGGTTCGGTTCTTTGCGTTGTCTCGCTGGATTTGGTCATTGACCAGCACTGGGGCAATGTCCGACAGGCTGACACGCAAAACTTTTGGCTTCGAGGAGCACGTGCAGGATGGGCATGCGGAGCTCTATGTGGGCCTCCCTGCGAGACTTGGTCACAGGCCAGATTCGTGCCTAACCAGGCAGGTCCTGAAAGAGGCCCACGTCCTCTTAGAGATCGAGAAGAACTCTGGGGATTCTCTTCGCTTAGCCTGCGTGAGGCACAACAGGTTGCGACAGGGAATGAATTGTTGCTCTTTTCGGTCTTCCTCCTCATCACGCTTGCATGTGTTGGCGGTTTTGGGGTCTTAGAGCACCCGCAAGAGCCAGAAGACCCATCTCGGCCGTCCATTTGGAGATTGGCGCTCTTGCAATTGCTCACGAGATTGAGCGGGGTGGAGCTTATCGACCTTGCTCAGGGCCTGCTTGGCGCGCTCTCCCCGAAGCCGACGCGTCTTCTTGCGTTGAACCTGCCGGGGCTTCGGCGTGAACTTCGAACTCATCAGATCACTTCTGAGCTGCCAAAGCGCAGCGCGATCGGCAAAGCTGAGAATGGCACGTGGAAGACATCTCCATTAAAGGAATATCCACCGGCGATGAATCGCGCCCTCGCCGCATCCTTTTGTCAGTGGTTCCGCGAGCATCCAGCAAGCACAGAAGCTGGTATGGACCCTGATTTTTTCCAGAGGTGCTGCACGATGATTTGTCGTGTTTTTGGCACCGAGATCGGACCAGATTATGGCGGATAATCTCCGAACCATTCTGGCAGAATTCGTTCCGAGCCAGCAGCGACATTAGTCCCAAAGAGCTGTGCAAAAAACATGCGTTCAAGAATGTGGACGTAAACAACCTGTAAATCTGTGTACAAGGACCAATCATCCTTAGCGACGCCCCAAGTTTGTTCTGCTTAAATCACCAAAACCACCATTAAACATCCATTTTGTTGCCTGAGATTCCCCATGTTTCATCAAGAAACACCATATTTCCACCATAGTTCCATCCAATAAGACATGATAAGATCCAGATTTCCACACAAAAAGTCCACAGTACGTCCGAAAATTCGGTCCCTTGTGAAATTCACCACGTTTTCCAAGCACCTTGAGGCTCCTAAGCTTCTCCGCAATGGCCTCCGCGCCCTCGTTGTTCAAGCCCATGGCGTTCACCACCACCTCATCGCTGGGGATGCGCCAACACCTGGTGACAACGAACATCATCATGCTGACAGATGGTCATGAAAGTGATGGTTGATAATGTTAGTGAATTACATGTAACCGTTAATGAATTACATGTAATGGTTGATAATGTTAGTGAATTACATGTAACCGTTAATGACTTACATGTAATGGTTGATAATGTTAGTGAATTACATGTAACGGTTAATGAATTACATGTAATGGTTGATAATGTTAGTGAATTACATGTAACCGTTAATGAATTACATGTAATGGTTGATAATGTTAGTGAATTACATGTAACCGTTCATGAATTACATGTAATGGTTGATAATGTTAGTGAATTACATGTAACCGTTAATGAATTACATGTAATGGTTGATAATGTTAGTGAATTACATGTAACCGTTAATGAATTACATGTAATGGTTGATAATGTTAGTGAATTACATGTAACCGTTAATGAATTACATGTAATGGTTGATAATGTTAGTGAATTACATGTAACCGTTCATGAATTACATGTAATGGTTGATAATGTTAATGAATTACATATAACCGTTAATGAATTACATGTAATGGTTGATAATGTTAGTGAATTACATGTAACCGTTAATGAATTACATGTAATGGTTGATAATGTTAGTGAATTACATGTAACCGTTCATGAATTACATGTAATGGTTGATAATGTTAATGAATTACATATAACCATAGTTCATTATTTCATAATGATTACATGGTTGATCACGGTTAAACCCAAAATTTGGGTGGAGATCAATCAAAGTAATCCCGAGAATTTGAAGTTGAACATGGTGATATTATCAATGGATTGGTTTAAGGGAAATTTACAGGAAAACCCCATATTGAGTGGGAAAATCTATTGTTTCCTGTAGATTTTCCCTTAAACCAATCCATTGATATTAATGTATAAATATTGCCAGTATCATCAGGTTCCTTTGTGCCCGTCCGATTTCAAAAACGACACGGGCTGTATCAGCCTGTTGAGGAACCCTTGCTTTTCAAAGTAAAAGCTGCTCAGGAAAAAGAACCCTAAGTCATATATATCCCAAGTTTTAAGAAATGGAATACCATATTTATCATATATATATATATATATACCATTTTAAAAAATGAAAAACTATTCCAAGTTTTTCGTCAAAAAGCAGCTCTATATGTATACATCCGATCTATATATATATATAATTATCCTACCCCCGTCCCCCAGCCGTCATTTGAGAATCACAAAATATCAAAAAGTCATTTACAATATTTGAGAACATAGATTTATAAACATTTGAGAACATAGAAACCAACCCTTAAACCCAACATAAATCAACCCTTAAGCATATCAACCAACCCCCATACCAACCCCATCCCCACCCCGACCCCCCAACCTGCCTAGGCTTGGCATTGCCCGCCGCCGCCCTGGCACTCACGGAGCCGATCTCGGCGAAGCCCAGGCCAAGAAAACCCCTGCGGTACAGCGGCACCTGGACAAACCCATGGAAAGCCATGGCTTTTGACCATCGAATTTCTGGGCTTTCCGGTGATTTTTGTTCCCCATCATCCAATTCTATGTAAAGGTTCAACCCAAAAATGGAGGGCTGGATGAGGCCGGATTTTGTGTGTTTCCCAGGATCTTAGATACCGGTATAGCATAGATGATATTTGCTTCATATTTCCAAGTTGATCGGAGATGCTCGATCTATTTTGCAGTTGCTTTAATTTGAGGGAAAATCTGCGAATAAAAAACTACATTTGGGGCAAATAAACATGGCTTTCGGTTTCGATTTTCCCAACAAAATTCATCCATTGAATGGAGAACAAGGGTGTGATCCTGCAAAAAAAAAAGCTGGATTAAATTAGTGAAGCAAACTCTATATACATATACCTGGATGCCCATAGCCAGGCGACCAGCAAGGCATTCTTGTCAAAGCCAGCAGCAATGCCGACGGGGCTGTCCTGGGATGTTCTTTAAACCAGGCAGCATCTTCACATTTCTTTGGGTTTGTGATCGGAAATCTACATAGGAAACCCCGCAGGATTTTTGCATGTCACCCTGACGACCAATCCGGGTTTGGTACCTGAGAATTTTGGGGGACACCCCTAAATCCAATTTTGTTTTGTAGCTTTTGCCTCTGAGAATGGACGGAACTAGGGGTATACCCAAGTTTCGCACGTCCATACAGCCCCTATCTATAGTACTTGTGCTTGGGGCAAGCACACCACAAAAAACCACCCAAGACATACCCTCAATGACCTGGGTCTATGTATACATAAACTCCCTAAGAAATTCCCTAAAATTGGAGTAGTTTACTACCCGCTGTCATTTTCACTCTGCTTTGATTGGTGAAGGCCTCTACCAAGATTCCCCTCTTGGAGGCTAGTCATCTATCCGGCGTGAGCAACCGTGATCATCATGCCATACTACTACGGGGAATACAACACCATCAATCAAAGATGGTTTAGATCATGATTTTACCAGCACTAAAATGATTGATGGTGTTGTTTAAGCCATATACATGGTGGTTTAAGTTATATCCCCATGATTATTGGTAACACCACTTCGCAGCTGTGGTTGATCAACTCCTAAGTTCTGAAGAAGGCCACGGGTTTCGTCTCCCCCAGCATTTTCAGACACGTCAAACACGCCAAAAATTATTATTGTTGGTTACTGTATATTCCCCAATATATCCTCATTACATCTCAAACATTTCCTATATAGAGATATTACTATATCCCGGTTGATGGTTGGTAGTTGTTCCGTAATTACTGGTTATACCCCACTGAATGGTTGCCTTACTTCCATTTACTTCCCATATGTTCTATATAAAGTAAAATCCCATTTTGGTTGGTTTATCACCATATATCCCCATACATTCCTACATCCATTGTTAGTTTTTTTGTTCTTAATCCCCACATTTCCAGTCCCGTTCCCCCGGCAACGGATCCCAGCTTCAAAGGCCAAGCCCATGAGCCGCTGCTGTAGCGATGGCCCCTGCGGCGCCGCTACGCCGGGCTTCAGCAGCCACTGCATTGGGACCGTGTTGGGAAGCATCGCATGGAGCACCTGACTGAGAGACGCGAAAAACGTCGGAAACCCATGGGTGGGATTCGCTCAAATTGGTTAGGAACTGGGTTATAACCCATTAATAATCCGCCGATCCGCCGACCCCGGCAGACGCAAGGGGGAGCGCGCCAGGGAAAAAGACTTTTGACCCTTACTACCAGTCCAGCAGCAGCAGCAGCAACGGCAGCACATCTAGTATAGTCCATCAAAAGATGTCTGGCTGTGGCTGCCGGGAGCTGCAGCAGCAGCCAGAGCAGCGGCCGTGGCAGTAGCAGCGGCAGCAGTGAGTCCAGCAGCAGCAGTAGCAGTAAGAGCAGCGGGGACCAGCAGCAGCAGCTCAGCAGCTCTTAAAACGTAAAACAATGATAATGTCCGCACCAGCGCACCAACAGCAAGTTTTTTGTAGGATTTCAAAACGTATATTTTGGATTCGGTTCGTCCTTTAGGGCCATGGTGTTTTGCTGCCGGGAGCTGCAGCAGCAGCCAGAGCAGCGTCCGTGGCAATAGCAGCGGCATCAGTAAGTCCAGCAGCAGCAGTAGCAGTAAGAGCAGCCGGGGCCAGCAGCAGCAGCAGCAAAAGCCCCTGCAGCAGCAGGAGGAAAAGGTAGCCAAAATTCATATTCATCAGCAGCAAGAGGAAAAAAAACAGCCAAAATCTCATCATTTTCTGTGGGTTTCAGAAGTTACGTTAAGCATTTTCGGGGTGCAATTTTGGGGCTTCTCCGTCCTTCACTGCCATGGTGTTTTCCCATCCGGGGACCAGCAGCAGCAGCAGCAAAAGCCTCTGCAGCGGCAGGAGGAAAAGGTAGCCAAAAATTCATAGCAGCAGCAAGAGGAGAAAGTAGCCAAAATCTCATCATTTTTTCTATGGGTTTCAGAAGTTACGTTAGGCATTTTCCGGGTGCAATTTTGAAGCTTCTCCGTCCTTCACTGCCATGGTGTTCTCCCATCCGGGGACCAGCAGCAGCAGCAGCAGCAAAAGCCTCTGATTTTGGGGCTACATGGTGTTTGCCCATCCGGGGACCAGCCTCAGCAGCAGCAGCAGCAAAAGCCTCTGCAGCAGCAGGAGGAAAAGGTAGCCAAAATTCATAGCAGCAGCAAGAGGAAAAAGTAGCCAAAATCATCATTTTCTATGGGTTTCAGAAGTTACGTTAAGCATTTTCGGGGTGCAATTTTGGGGCTTCTCCGTCCTTCACTGCCATGGTGTTTTCCCATCCGGGGACCAGCAGCAGCAGCAGCAAAAGCCTCTGATTTTGGGGCTTCTCCGTCTTTCACTGCCATTGTGTTTTCCCATCCAAGGACCAGCCTCAGCAGCAGCAGCAGCAGCAGCAAAAGCCTCTGCAGCAGCAGGAGGAAAAGGTAGCTAAAATTCATAGCAGCAGCAAGAGGAAAAAGCAGCCAAAATCATCATTTTCTATGGGTTTCAGAAGTTACGTTAAGCATTTTCGGGGTGCAATTTTGGGGCTTCTCCGTCCTTCACTGCCATGGTGTTTTCCCATCCGGGGACCAGCAGCAGCAGCAGCAGCAGCAGCAGCAAAAGCCTCTGATTTTGGGGCTTCTCCGTCTTTCACTGCCATGGTGTTTTCCCATCCGCGGACCAGCAGCAGCAGCAAGAGCCTCCGCAGCGGCAGGAGGAAAAGGTAGCTAAAATTCATAGCAGCAGCAAGAGGAAAAAGCTGCCAAAATCATCATTTTCTATGGGTTTCAGAAGTTACGTTAGGCATTTTCGGGGTGCAATTTTAGGGCTTCTCTGTCTTTCACTGCCATTGTGTTTTCCCATCCGGGGACCAGCAGCAGCAGGAAAAGCCTCTGCAGCAGCATGAGGAAAAGGTAGCCAAAATTCATATTCATCAGCAGCAAGAGGAAAAAGCAGCCAAAATCTCATCATTTTCTGTGGGTTTCAGAAGTTACGTTAAGCATTTTCGGGGTGCAATTTTGGGGCTTCTCCGTCCTTCACTGCCATGGTGTTTTCCCATCCGGGGACCAGCAGCAGCAGCAGCAAAAGCCTCTGCAGCAGCAGGAGGAAAAGGTAGCCAAAAATTCATAGCAGCACCAAGAGGAAAGAGCAGCCAAAACCATCATTTTCTATGGGTTTCAGAAGTTACGTTAGCATTTTCGGGGTGCAATTTTGGGGCTTCTCCGTTCTTCACTGCCATGGTGTTTTCCCATCCGGGGACCAGCAGCAGCAGCAGCAGCAAAAGCCTCTGCAGCAGCAGGAGGAAAAGGTAGCCAAAATTCATAGCAGCAGCAAGAGGAAAAAGTAGCCAAAATCATCATTTTCTATGGGTTTCAGAAGTTACGTTAGGCATTTTCAGGGGCAATTTTGGGGCTTCTCCGTCCTTCACTGCCATGGTGTTTTCCCATCCGGGGACCAGCAGCAGCAGAAGCAGCAGCAGCAGCAGCAAAAGCCTCTGCAGTGGCAGGAGGAAAAGGTAGCTAAAATTCATAGCAGCAGCAAGAGGAAAAAGCCGCCAAAATCTCATCATTTTCTATGGGTTTCAGAATTTCGGGGTGCAATTTTGGGGCTTCTCCGTCTTTCACTGCCATGGTGTTTTCCCATCCGGGGACCAGCAGCAGCAGCAGCAAAAGCCTCTGCAGCAGCAGGAGGAAAAGGTAGCTAAAATTCATAGCAGCAGCAAGAGGAAAAAGCTGCCAAAATCATCATTTTCTATGGGTTTCAGAAGTTACGTTAGGCATTTTCGGTGTGCAATTTTGGGGCTTCTCCGTCCTTCACTGCCACACATACACAACACGACACACACATATGGAAAATGTTGATCGTGCTGTTTCCTCTTTCCCCATTTTTCCGGGGTCGGCGGCAGGGGCGGCAGCCCTTATATTCCGGCCAGGGGCCCCCTGGCCGTGGCATAGCCGAAGGCGTTTCTCTCCTCTCCATAGGAGAGAGGGGCCGCACCCCCTGCCGCCGACCCACCCGGTCCGGCCAAAAAACGTCCTGTTTTACGGTGTTTTGGTGCTCTTCGCATTTTTTCTCCTTTTTCGGATCTTGTGGCTCAAGATGGGTCAACATGGGCCAACATAGGCATCAAGAAGGGCGAACGTAGCCCCAACATGGGCCAACATAGTCCCCAAGAGGGACCAACATAGCTCCAAGATGGGCCCACATAGCTCCAAGATGGGCCAACATAGTCCCAAGATGGGCCAACATAGCCCCAAGATGGGCCCACATTGCCCTCAAGATAGGCCAACATAGCCCCAAGATGGGCCAACATAGCCCCAAGATAGGCCGCCGACCATCAAAATCTCCTGCGTTTTACAGTGGTTTTTTTGCTGTTCCTATTTTTCGGATCTTTTGGCTCAACATGAATCAACCTGAGGCCAACATAGGCCAACCTAGCCACAAGATGGGCCCATATTGCCCGCAAGATAGACCAACATAGGCCAACATAGGCCAACATAGCCACAAAATGGGCCCACATAGTTGGGCCCCTGGCCGGCTGTCGCGCGTAAGCGCTTAATATCAATCCGGCGCTGCCTCGCCGTTTGTGGTGGCAGCTAAGCATAGCTTTAGCTACCCGGGGGCGCGCCCCTGCTGCCGACCCTCCCCTAAAATCCTTCAGCCTGCTGGGGTTTTCACGTTTTTCGGGGTTCGGGGTGGGATTTCAGAGCTTGGGTCTCCAGATGGGGCAACACGGGCCAACATAGGCTTCAAGATGGGCCAACATAGCCTCAACATGACCCAACATAGCCCCCAAGATCGCCAAGATGGACCAATATAGCCTCAGGATGGGCCAACATAGCCCCAAGATGGGCCAACATAGCCCTCAAGATGGGCCAACATAGGCTAACATAGCCTCAAGATGGGCCAACATAGCTCCAAGATGGGCCAACATAGCCCCAAGACAGGCCGCCGACCCTCAGCATGTCGTGTCCGCGAGTTCAGATCCCTATGACAACGACGACAACAAGGACAACGACGACGACAACAACAACACGAACAAGAACGAGAACGAGAACGAGGAACAGACGCAACAACAGCAGCAGCAACAACAACAACAACGACAACAACGACGATAACAAGGACAACGAGGCCGACGACAACAAGGACAACGACGACGACAACGACAACACGAAAAAGAACAAGAACGAGAAGGAGGACCAGAAGCAACAACAACGACGACAACAACGACAACGACGACAACGACGACAATGACGATGACGACAACGAAGATGCAGCTCGCAGCATGTCATGTCCGCAAGTTCAGATAAAATCCCCCTCTCTCTTTCCCTCCCCCGACCCCTACAGGCATCGCCGGTGTGCGAAGCTCTACAATTATGGGGATTAACATGGAGGAACTAGAAAATGAGCTACCCAAAATGTCCAATGCTTTCTAAAATCATGGAAAATCCATGATCCCTCCTACAAAAAGTTGCAATTTCTAGAACAGATTCCCATTTTCAGAGAAACCGTACATCTTCAACCCACCACCCCAAGACACACAAACCGCCTGCACAAGCTCCCCACATCTCAGGGTCAGGGTGTGTGCAGTCTCTGGATCCATTTGCCTGTCGCCATACGCAAAAAAAGACGCGGGGAGAGATGCAAACTTTGGCCGGGAAGAGCGGAGTTGTGTTGGGAGAAGAGGTGCAAACTCCGGAGTCTTTAAGGTTAAGCTTTAGATTGGTTCACCGATTTCAAGATCAAACAGAAAAGTGGAGTTTGGGTTGTTTATGATTTTTAATGTTTATGAATGGTTCTTATTGGTGCTTATTAATGGTTGTTAACGGCTGTTAATGGTTGTTAATGGGTAGTTCAAGACATTGCGGTTCCAGTTTAGTCAATGTGGCAAACCCAATAGATAACGGTCTCAAATGCTAGCAGAGATGGGTGGTACTTCTACCATCCCACAAATCATCTTGAAATGGTAAATACATGATGGGCGGTTTGGTAATAGTAACGTGGGTTGTCTCCATGTCCAATGCAAACTGCTTGGTGACCTCAACCGCCCTTGACACCACCCAGATTGATCATGAAATGTCCACATGAAATGTCTGAAATCACCATATCCCATTCTACCACCAGCTTTTCCGGCTTAAAATTCTATGGTGACCCAATTTGGGATGAACTCCACATCCTCATCACCAAGGAACAGGATCCATGGCAGCGCCTCAGAATGGTGATTCACCCAGTTATAATGTAGATATTCTTCACTACCATCGGGAAACCACCATCAAAATCTCCATTTATTTTTGGTTCTTTGGGGTCCAGTGGTGAGGTTGTAATGGGCAATACCATCTTAGATGATAGAATGATAGAATCCGGATAGAATTTGGAGTGTTCTACTATATTCCAAATATATCCAAATATGATTGTGTGTTCATCATTGCTTCCATCAACCTAATTCCACAGCATACATCCTGCAGTAACCACTGCAGTAGATACAATATGGACCATATACGGAATTGGATTTAAAAAAAAAAAAACTACGTATATCTATCCAAATTACTCCAAAATGATCATATAAAATCATAAATATTGGCATATATGATATATTGGAATTCCTATATTGATCAATGACCATATGAGGCACACGGCTGATCTTTGAGACCCTTCGACCCAAATTGTACGAGCAACTCAGCTGGTAATCTCAAATTCACACCGTTGCAAGTATGAAATCCCATAACGAAAGGGCTGGGGTGACAAACCCGTGCTATCCCCATTTTCGTGTTCTGGTAGATGTCGATTTCTCAATGGATAACCCCCACCAGCTATCCCTTAACACAACCACTTTTGAAGCAGCAAAGTCTACTGTGCGCACCACTGGGGAGTCCCTTGGGCTCACGCGAAATCGCTGTAGAGTCGGGTGCTCATCGATTGGGACCTCGAGATGGAAATGGTCCAAATGGCCATGAGAATCGCCCCGAAGACTACCCTCTGGTAATTTGATATAACCCCAGTTATAAGTAGGATAAGTATGATTAGTCCATTTTTATCTAGGGTGAATAACCCCACTTACTGACTGAGATGGAGCACCAAGTATGGAAAATCACAGTTTTCAATAAATCGAATCTATAAACGGGCCATTTGCCATCATTTTTCTAATTTTTCCACAGCTACGTGAAATTAACACAGTTTAGCAACCCCAAAAAAAGATAGGCAACATCTTACTAGAATAATTGTAAATGGGTGTAAAGTGGCGCAAATTGTCCATCTTTTTGGGGGTTGGGATCATGGTTCTCCAAAGCAAATTGGATAAATCACTGAACAAGGGGTTCCTTTTTTTTTGCGCATAAAAGCGGGAAGGCGTTAGATGCGTTTGGCCGATGGGTATGGCTCCAACATGGGGTAGATGGACATGTATGCACCCACAATCACCCACAAGGTGTTCATCCACTCCTTTCTACACAATCCGAAGTAATGCAAAAACCCGGTCTTCAAATCTAGTCCCCAATGTAAGCTCTGAAAATCCCTCTGGGATTCTCTGAAAATAGAGTAACCCCAAACTTGACAATCTATCACAATCTATCATAATCTATCATAATCTATCATAATCTATCATAACTTATCAGTTTATCATCATTTTCCCCATGTTTAAATTGCAATTTTGTCGTGTAAATCCCCTGTTTTCAGGTCCCCTGCCACACCAGCACTGAGCCATCAGCCAGGCAAGATGATGATCTTCCTTCTTGGGGAGCCGCTGCACATAGCCCTGGCAACTTGGGATGAAATCAGCACAGATTGGCCAATCAGCTGCACGCATACGCACTGCCTGTGACCTGAATCTGCTTCACACTCCTAAGCTGCTCTTCAACGCCAGAGCTGTCACCACCAGCAAACTCGGAAGTGTCTTCCAGGATCGCAGCAAATGCGCTGCCTGTGGCCTGAACCTCCTGCACACCCCTCAGCCTCAGCTAATCCTGGATGGCAGAGCTGTCACCACCATGACGTGGATCGCCCCGTGTATGAACCGCATTATCTCCACAGCACCACAGAGCAAAATCCTTACCTGTTCTAGCTAGCATTGGAGTCTGCGCAATCTTTGTGACGTGATCCCCATCTTGCAGAGCATCTTTCAGAGTTTCAGCAGGATCACTCAAAACTCGCCCTGCTGCACTGACAAGCTTCAGCGGTGCTTGTTCAAAAGATTCTTGGGCCAAAAGTCTCAAGTCCACTACTTTGGAGGACTGCGGAATTGACAGCTTCTTCCGTTTCCCACTCGCCAAGGCCACATATACTTCCAGGAGGTCATCACTGCGGTAACTGCAGCCATGGTGACTCCATATATCCATGGCGATTATGGCAACTCCGAGAAAAAAACTGGAAAGGTAAAATCTACCTAAAGCAGTGATAAACTGCAGTTCTATCTTGTTTGTGTTACTATAAGTTGTATGAAACCACCCATCCACGGTTGACCCGAAGCTCGCGCATCTCCAATTCGTCCCAACGCGCCGGGTGCACCGCTCCCAAGGCAGCTGCTCCTGCAAACATTTCAGTCAGTTCCAACCGATGAAGAGATGGGGAATCTGTGAGACTAAAATATATATATATATGTATGTATATATATATATATAGACAGAGAGAGAGAGAGGGAGAGAGAGAGGTATAATATGAAATATACTGTGTATATATATATGTGTGTATATATAATATATACCAGTAGTACCCGCACGAGGCGGGGCGGAAGTTGCCTTAAAGATATATATAAGACCTTTCTCATCTATAGAACTTGCATGCGCCGTGCGCCAGCCAAGCCCGTGCGTGCGTGCATTCTGTGAAAGTGGTGTCCTGTTTCACATGTCACATGTGAAGCTCCACTTCGCACTTCACACTTCTCGCTGCACTCTTCACACTCCACCTACACACTTCACACTCCACACTTCACACTTCACACTGCACTCTTCGCACTCCACACTTCACACTTCACACTTCCCACTCCACATTTCACACTTCACACTCCACACTTCACAGTCCACACTTCTCACTTCAAGAACGCGACCAAGAACAGTTGTTGCTGTGTCCAAGGACATGACCTGCGCGCGACCCCGGTGCAACGATGTCGACTGTCAAGCAAACACTTTCCTCACACTTCACATTGCATTCTTCACATTTCATGCTCCGCACTTCTCACTTGCACTTCATTTCAACTCATCTCATCTGAGATCTTCTCATCTCATTTCATGTCTTCCTATATGTCAGCTAAGTTCTTCTGGGCTATTTTCATGTCATCTGAGCGCAGCTCAAACTTTCTCATCTCACCGAAGCTAGTCTCAACTCATCTCGGCTCTTCTGCACGTCAGAAAGCTTGAGACACAGATGCATTTCCACAGAAGAGTCTTACAAAATACTTTGTACTACAAAGCTTGCACAAAGCACGTTCCAGTATTATTTTGCACTACAAAGCTGGCAAAAGTATTTCCCAGTACTACTTTGTACTACAAAGCTTGCACAAAGTATTTCCCAGTACTACTTTGTACTACAAAGCTTGCACAAACTACTTCCCAGTATTACTTTGTACTACAAAACTTGCACAAACTACTTCCCAGTACTACGTTGTACTACAAAGCTTTGCACAAAACACGTTCCAGTACTTCTTTGTACTACAAAGCTTGCACAAACTACTTCCCAGTACTACTTTGTACTACAAAGCTTGCACAAAGCACTTCCCAGTACTACTTTGTACTACGAAGCTTGCACAAAGCACTTCCCAGTACTACTTTGTACTACAAAGCTTGCACAAACTACTTCCCAGTACTACGTTGTACTGCAAAGCTTGCACAAAGTCGTTCCCAGTATTACTTTGTACTACAAAGCTTGCACTAAGTACTTCCCAGTACCACTTTGTACTACCAAGCTTGCACAAACTACTTCCCAGTACTACTTTGTACTACAAAGCTTGCACAAAACACGTTCCAGTACTACTTTGTACTGCAAAGCTTGCACAAAACACGTTCCAGTACTACTTTGTACTACAAAGCTTGCACAAACTACTTCCCAGTACTACGTTGTACTACAAAGCTTGCACAAAGTCGTTCCCAGTATTACTTTGTACTACAAAGCTTGCACAAATTCCCTCCTAGTACTACGTTGTTCTACAAAGCTTTGCACAAAGCACTTCCCAGTACTACTTTGTACTACAAAGCTTGCACAAAACGCGTTCCAGTACTACTTTGTACTACATAGCTTGCACAAAACACGTTCCAGTACTACTTTGTACTACAAAGCTTGCACAAAACACGTTCCAGTACTACTTTGTACTACAAAGCTTGCACAAAAACTACTCTTCCCAGTACTTTCTACTTTGTACTTCCTACTGTGTACTTTAATTATGAGTTCGGACGGGCTACAGATGACCAATATATACAGAAGCCTGGAAAGGGCGGTGCATGTGTGTAACTTGACTCTGGTTGTGAGTACAGTTCCGATGAAAAACCCGAACTTAGACGAGTCGGTAAAATAGGCCTGGGAAAGTCTAGGAGAAGGGACAATAGAATGAGAACTCTGGTAAAGTAAGAAAGGAGGAAATATGTAGCGGTCCACTCCACTACCTAAATAAAGCGTACCCTCTGAACAGGGACAAATCAAACCTCAGATAGGGGGGAAGGAATAGTAAACGCCCCTCTATTCCCCGCTTCTTCCCAGTACTACTGTGTCCTACAAAGCTTGCACAAAGCACTTCCCAGTACTACTTTGTACTACAAAGCTTGCACAAACTACTTCCCAGCACTACTTTGTACTACAAAGCTTGCACAAGCACTTCCCAGTACTACTTTGTACCACAAAGCTTGCACAAAGCACATCCCAGTACTACTTTGTACTACAAAGCTTGCACAAAGCACTTCCCAGTACTACTTTGCACTACAAAGCTTGCACAAACTACTTCCCAGCACTACTTTGTACTACAAAGCTTGCACAAACACTTCCCAGTACTACTGGGACTATCAAAACTTGGCACAAAACTACTTGACTTCAGTACTAACTTTGTTACTAACAAACTTGCCCAAAACCGTTCCAGTACTACTTTGTACTACAAAGCCTTGCACACAACAACTTCCCAGTACTTACTTTGTACTGCAAAGCTTGCGACAAGCGCCGTTTGGCTTTTTCCCGCAGTACTACTTTGTACTACAAAGCTTGCGCAAACTACTTCCCAGTACTACTGTGTACTACAAAGCTTGCACAAACTACTTCCCAGTACTACTTTGTACTACAAAGCTTGCACAAAACACGTTCCAGTACTACTTTGTACTACAAAGCTTGCACAAGGCTTGCCAAAGCAGAAAAAAAGACGATTTTGAATCACTTTTTAAAAGAATGTTTAAAAGGAAAATTACTATACCAAAATTGCGAAAGTTTGCTGACAAATCACTATCGCAGCCTGGATGCAGCCACTCCAATACGATTAACAATCTTCAGCTGCAAAAGACGATAGTATTACGCATGCAGCCGCGGCATCAAGCAACCTTGACCCAGCCATTCCAATGCGATCTGCAGAGACTGAGTTGCAAAACACACTAGAACTACCCGCGCCGGTGTCGGAAATTGCAGCTCCAAAACCGGATGTCGACGCCAAAGCAGAAAAAAGACAATTTTGAAGCACTTTTTAAAAGCCTTTTTAAAAGGAACATTACTAGCGCCCAAATTGCGAAAATTACTGACAAATCACTATCGCAGCCTGGATGCAGCCACTCCAATACGATTACGATCTTCAGCCGGCACCGAGCAACCTTGACGCAGCCACGACAATGCGATCTGCAGAGACTGAGTTGCAAAACACAATAGAACTGCCCGCAACGGTGTCGGAAATTGCAGCTCCAAAACCGGATGTCGACGCCAAAACAGAAAAAAGACGATTTTGAAGCACTTTTTAAAAGAATTTTTAAAAGGAAAATTACTAGCGCCAAAATTGCGAAAATTTGCTGACAAATCACTATCGCAGCCTGGATGCAGCCACTCCAATACGATTAACAATCTTCAGATGCAAAAGACGATAGTATTACGCATGCAGCCGCAGCATCAAGCAACCTTGACGCAGCCATTCCAATGCGATCTGGCACCACAGCTTCAAGAAACGCATAGAACTACGCACACAGGAACAAGCATTGTTGCAAAACACATAGAAGGAACCAAACGACCCCAGCCGCAACCGCCGCACAGACGAGGTAGCTTTCATCGCCGGCTGCAGCCACTTTACACGGAAAAACGCAAGGTTTCGTGCTCCGGCTTCCTCCCCCACACAAAGCCCATGCAACATCATGCAGCCATTCCAATGCGATCTGGCACCACAGCTTCAAGAAACGCATAGAACTACGCACACAGGAACAACCACTCGTTGCAAAACACATAGGAGGAACAATTCGCGACAGAAACGACCGCAGCCGCAACCGCCGCACAGACGAGGTACCTTTCATCGCCGGCTGCAGCCACTTTACACGGAAAAACACAAGGTTTCGTGCTCCGGCTTCCTCCCCAACACAAAGCCCATGCAACATCATGCAGCCATTCCAATGCGATCTGGCACCACAGCTTCAAGAAACGCATAGAACATCATAGAACTACGCACACAGGAACAAGCATTGTTGCAAATTACATAGAAGGAACCAAACGACCCCAGCCGCAACCGCCGCACAGACGAGGTAGCTTTCATCGCCGGCTGCAGCCACTTTACACGGAAAACACAAGGTTTCGTGCTCCGGCTTCCTCCCCAACGCAAAGCCCATGCAACATCATGCAGCCATTCCAATGCGATCTGGCACCACAGCTTCAAGAAACGCATAGAACATCATAGAACTACGCACACAGGAACAAGCATTGTTGCAAAACACATAGAAGGAACCAAACGACCCCAGCCGCAACCGCCGCACAGACGAGGTAGCTTTCATCGCCGGCTGCAGCCACTTTACACAGAAAAACACAAGGTTTCGTGCTCCGGCTTCCTCCCCAACACAAAGCCCATGCAACATCATGCAGCCATTCCAATGCGATCTGGCACCACAGCTTCAAGAAACGCATAGAACTACGCACACAGGAACAAGCATTGTTGCAAAACACATTTATAAGGACCCAAACGAACCCAGCCGCAACCGCCGCACAACGAGTAGCTTTCATCGCTGGTTGCAGCCACTTTACACTGAAAAACACAAGGTTTTGTGCTCCGGCTTCCTCCCCAACACAAAGCCCATGCAACATCATGCAGCCATTCCAATGCGATCTGGCACCACAGCTTCAAGAAACGCATAGAACTACGCACACAGCAACAAGCATTGTTGCAAAACACATAGAAGGAACCAAACGACCCCAGCCGCAACCGTCGCACAGACGAAGTAGCTTTCATCGCCGGCTGCAGCCACTTTACACGGAAAAACACACGGTTTCGTTCTCCGGCTTCCTCCTCAACACAAAGCCCATACAACATCATGCAGCCATTCCAATGCGATCTGGCACCACAGCTTCAAGAAACGCATAGAACTACGCACACAAGAACAAGCATTGTTGCAAAACACATAGAAGGAACCAAACGACCCCAGCCGCAACCGCCGCACAGACGAGGTAGCTTTCATCGCCGGCTGCAGCCACTTTACACGGAAAAACGCAAGGTTTCGTGCTCCGGCTTCCTCCCCCACACAAAGCCCATGCAACATTCATGCCAAATCAATGCGATCTGGCAACCACAGCTTCAAGAAACGCAAAACTCATAGAACTACGCACACAGAACAGGCGTCGCACTTACTTTAATGGAAGTTTACAAACTAAACACTATTGCGTGTGGTCCCATGGTGAGGAAAGCGGAGAATGACTCAAGAATCATCGTTGGCAAAACACATGAAAGGACAAACGACCCAGCCGCAAACGCCTCAACAGAGAGTAGCTTTCTCGCCGGCTGCAGCCACTTTACACGGAAAAACACAAGGTTTCGTGCTCCGGCTTCCTCCCCAAAACACATAGCCCATGCAACATTCATGCAGCCATTCCAATGCGATCTGGCACCACAGCTTCAAGAAACGCATAGAACATCATAGAACTACGCACACAGGAACAAGCATTGTTGCAAAACACATAGAAGGAACCAAACGACCCCAGCCGCAACCGCCGCACAGACGAGGTAGCTTTCATCGCCGGCTGCAGCCACTTTACACGGAAAAACGCAAGGTTTCGTGCTCCGGCTTCCTCCCCAACACAAAGCCCATGCAACATCATGCAGCCATTCCAATGCGATCTGGCACCACAGCGTCAAGAAACGCATAGAACTACGCACACAGGAACAAGCATTGTTGCAAAACACATAGAAGGAACCAAACGACCCCAGCCGCAACCGCCGCACACACGAGGTAGCTTTCATCGCCGGCTGCAGCCACTTTACACGGAAAAACGCAAGGTTTCGTGCTCCGGCTTCCTCCCCACAACATAGCCCATGCAACATTCATGCAGCCATTCGAATGCGATCTGGCACCACAGCGTCAAGAAACGCAAAGAACTACGCACACAGGAACAAGCATTGTTGCAAAACACATAGAAGGAACATGAAGGAACCAAACGACCCCAGCCGCAACCGCCGCACAGACGAGGTAGCTTTCATCGCCGGCTGCAGCCACTTTACACGGAAAAACGCAAGGTTTCGTGCTCCGGCTTCCTCCCCCACACAAAGCCCATGCAACATCATGCAGCCATTCCAATGCGATCTGGCACCACAGCGTCAAGAAACGCATAGAACTACGCACACAGGAACAAGCATTGTTGCAAAACACATAGAAGGAACCAAACGACCCCAGCCGCAACCGCCGCACAGACGGGGTAGCTTTCATCGCCGGCTGCAGCCACTTTACACGGAAAAACGCACGGTTTCGTGCTCCGGCTTCCTCCCCAACACAAAGCCCATCGTCACCACTTCCCATGGTCACCACTTCCCTTCGTGATCACTTCCCTTCCTCGCCACTTCCCATCGTAACCACTTCCCTTCGTCACCACTTCCCTTCCTCAACACTTTCCATCGTCCCCACCTCCCTTCGTCACCACTGTCATGTAAAGTCTCACACCACCCTTCATCAAGGTCAAGTCTCAATGTGATGTATTGTTATGTCATGTAAAGTCTCACACCACCCTTCATCAAGGTCAAGTCTCAATCGCGCACCACCCTTCAAGGTCAAGTCTCAATCGCGCACCACCCTTCATCATTTCAAGTCTTAGAATTCTATTTGTCCGTAACACGGAAGTATTGCTTCCCAACTTCCTTTGATAACTTTGGTTTGGTGAACTCCATTGTACCAGCTGATCATCATTTCATCTAGTTCAGCCACCGAGATCCAAGGGTTCATTGGTACACAGATGACATGCCTCAGCAAGTCAAGCGTGTTGAACTCAGCCCAGAGCGCTATTGGTCATCAAATACCCTCTAGTAAACTAACATAGCTATTGAAAATGGCCCATTTACAGTTGATTTACCTATTAAAGATGGTGATTTTCCAGTTCGCAAACTGTTAGTTTGCAAGAGGGTACCCCCAAACGAAAGCGAGCGGAATGTACTGGCTCTATTCATTTTCCCATTTGAGCGGAATGAAGATCAAGGGGATTGGACTAACTCGAGAGAGGATAGTGAAAATGAATTGACACCACCAGCCGGCCGGTAATATGAGGTCTTAACGGGGTGCCCTACACTCCGGTCATCAAACATGGCTGGAAAATCTACGACCTCTGGGATCAGCGCAGGTCAGATCCCGCATACTGACCGGTAGACCGGTCAGTTACTTGGGTAGACCGAGCAATAACGCATACTGTGTACATTAGTGTGTTTCTTTTTATCAATGAATAATCAGATGCACCCGATGTTTATCCGAATTTCACCATTTGCGTATTTATCATATTTCCTTCGAATCAGACTTTCAACAATTCCCCGGTTGACGAGGCCTCACAACCCGGCGCCACCCTGGCCTAAAGCACCGGCACCTTTCAAAATGCGTGCACCTCGGTGGACAAGGGGCGGGGTGTGGCTTCCCGAATTTCGGGTGGTGCTTGGGGTTGCATATCTCGGATGAAACTGGGGGTATAGTATGCTTCTTGCCCCGGCACTATGTTCTTCCAAGGTTGAAACCTATAGAAACATATGTAGTTTTATAAGTTATAAGTTTTATATACATATTTCTGGGTAAACACCATGGTGTTGCATAATTCTCCTAAAAGTCCTTCCCGTGGATCAACCACTGCATGGCGAGATATCTCCAGATGGTGTCTTGGATGCAACACTGCATTTGCTGCAGGACAGTCCTGGGCCTTTTCAATCACACGTCCGAAATAAAGCCAATCAACAAACAACTGTAGGATTCTGGAGTGAAGGGCGGCTTTGCGCCAACACGGTTACACATATGCAAACTGGGCTGCGACCACTGAGCTGCAACCACCATGGCGTGGATGGCCCCAAGTCACGACTGACCCATCAGCCAGGATCGCAGCAAATGCACCCCAAGTTGCTTGAACCTGCTGGACACCTTTGAGCTGATCTTGGACTTCAGAGCTGTCACCACCACATTGTGGCACGCCCCAAGTCACGACTGACCCATCAGCCAGGATCGCAGCAAATGCATGGCCTGTTGCAACCTGCTGGACACCTTTGAGCTGATCTTGGACTTCAGAGCTGTCACCACCTTGGTCTGGGTCGCCCCAAGTCACGACTGACCCATCTGCCAGGATCGCAGCAAATGCCCGATCAGTTGCTTGAACCTGCTGCACACCTTTGAGCTGATCTTGGACTTCAGAGCTGTCACCACCTTGGTCTGGGTCGCCCCAAGCCACGACTGACCCATCTGCCAGGATCGCAGCAAATGCCCCATCACTTGCTTGAACCTGCTCAACACCTTTGAGCTGATCTTGGACTTTGGAGCTGTCACCACCATGGCCTGGAGAGCCCCATGTCACGATTGACCCATCAGCCAGGATCGCAGCAAATGCATAGCTCGTTGCTTGAAGCTGCTGGACGCCCTTCAGCTGACCTTGGACTTTAGAGCTGTCACCACCATGGCCTGGAGAGCCCCATGTCACGACTGACCCATCAGTCAGCATCGCAGCAAATGCCTTCTCAGTTGCTTGAACCTGCTGCACACCTTTGAGCTGATCTTGGACTTCAGAGCTGTCACCACCAGAGTCTGGTTCGCCCCAAGTCACGACTGACCCATCAGCCAGGATCGCAGCAAATGCACCCCAAGTTGCTTGAACTTGCTGGACAGCCTTCAGCTGACCTTGGACTTTGGAGCTGTCACCACCAGCGCCTGGACTGCCCCATGTCACGACTGACCCATCAGCCAGGATCGCAGCAAATGCATAGCTCGTTGCTTGAAGCTGCTGGACGCCCTTCAGCTGACCTTGGACTTTAGAGCTGTCACCACCATGGCCTGGAGAGCCCCATGTCACGACTGACCCATCAGTCAGCATCGCAGCAAATGCCTGCTCAGTTGCTTGAACCTGCTGCACACCTTTGAGCTGATCTTGGACTTCAGAGCTGTCACCACCAGACTCTTTTTTGCCCCATGTGACAACTCGGTCACCTCCAGAGCAAAACAAGGCAAAAGCTGATGCTGTTGCCGTCACCTTTGCCTCCAGGACAACAGCCGTCAAATGGTCTCCGTCCTCAAGTCCTGCAGCTTGCAGAGACACTGCAGGATCCAACGCGCGATGGTCTGCAGCCACAAGCCTCAAGAAGCCACGTTGCAAGGATTTCTGTGCCAGAACCCTCAAGTCCCCTACTTCGGAGGACTGCGGAATCGAAAACTTCTCACAGCAACCGCTTGGCAAAGCTACAGTAACTTGAAGCATATCTCGACAAACTCCATTGTCCGTCCGGACCAGTTTCTCCAATTGAGCCAAATTGCTTCTCTGTTTGAGCAGTGGAACAAACTCCCAAGACCAACTCGGCAATCAAAACCCCTTACTGGAATGATTGGCAACTGTCTGTCCAAGGGCCATGACGAGCAAAGCCCTATGATTCCCCACATCTTTGTGTGGGGTTCTTGTTTTTGGTTCTGTATCCCGCCGTCCGCCGTCCGCCGTCGGCCTCCCGTCGTTCTCTCGTCCTCTTGTCATCACACACCACTTGCTCACACACAACTTGTCCACACAAAACTTGTCCACACACCACTTGTCATCACACAACTTGTCATCACACCACTTGTAATCCCACCACTTGTCATCACACCACTTGTCATCACACAACTTGTCATCACACCACTTGCTCACACATCACAACATCACAACAACTTGTCAACTTGTCCACACACAACTTGTCCACACACAACTTGTCCTTCACTTTGCGTGGCAGGCAAGGCACTTTGCGCTATCCACCTTCACTTTGTGGCAAGCGTGGCACTTTGTGACATCCACCTTCACTTTGTGTGGCAGGCGTGGCACTTGACGAAATGGATTGTTACTTTGCGTGGCAGGCGTGGCAATGGCACTGGGTTGGCTCTGGTGGCGCGCTTGGTCAGCAGGCGGGGCCGTGACGCCGCGGCGTTTTGCGTGGCAGGCGTGGCACTTTGTGACATCCACCTTCGCGTTGTGTGGCAGGCGTGGCACTTGACGACATCGATTGTTACTTTGCGTGGCAGGCGTGGCAATGGCACTGGGTTGGCCCTGGTGGCGCGCTTGGTCAGCAGGCGGGGCCGTGACGCCGCGGCGTTTTGCGTGGCAGGCGTGGCACTTTGTGACATCCACCTTCGCGTTGTGTGGCAGGCGTGGCACTTGACGACATCGATTGTTACTTTGCGTGGCAGGCGTGGCACTTATGGCACTGGGTTGGCCCTGGTGGCGCGCTTGGTCAGCAGGCGGGGCCGTGACGCCGTGGCGTTTTGCGTGGCAGGTGTGGCACTTTGTGACATCCACCTTCGCTTTGTGTGGCAGGTGTGGCACTTGACGACATCGATTGTTACTTTGCGTGGCAGGCGTGGCACTTATGGCACTGGGTTGGCCCTGGTGGCGCGCTTGGTCAGCAGGCGGCGCCGTGACGCCGCGGCGTTTTGCGTGGCAGGCGTGGCACTTTGTGACATCCACCTTCACTTTGTGTGGCAGGCGTGGCACTTGACGACATCGATTGTTACTTTGCGTGGCAGGCGTGGCACTTATGGCACTGGGCCGGCTTTGGTGGCGCGCTTGGTCAGCAGGCGGCGCCGTGACGCCGCGGCGTTTTGCGTGGCAGGCGTGGCACTTTGTGACATCCACCTTCACTTTGTGTGGCAGGCGTGGCACTTGACGACATCGATTGTTACTTTGCGTGGCAGGCGTGGCACTTATGGCACTGGGTTGGCCCTGGTGGCGCGCTTGGTCAGCATACTTTGCGTGGCAGGCGTGGCACTCATGGCACTGGGCCGGCTTTGGTGGCGCGCTTGGTCAGCAGGCGGCGCCGTGACGCCGCGGCGTTTTGCGTGGCAGGCGTGGCACTTTGTGACATCCACCTTCACTTTGTGTGGCAGGCGTGGCACTTGACGACATCGATTGTTACTTTGCGTGGCAGGCGTGGCACTTATGGCACTGGGTTGGCCCTGGTGGCGCGCTTGGTCAGCAGGCGGCGCCGTGACGCCGCGGCGTTTTGCGTGGCAGCCGTGGCACTTTGTGACATCCACCTTCACTTTGTGTGGCAGGCGTGGCACTTGACGACATCGATTGTTACTTTGCGTGGCAGGCGTGGCACTGCGTGACATCCACCTTCACTTTGTGTGGCAGGCGTGGCACTTGACGAGTTACCTTGTCTTGGACTTGATCCGGATTGCGTGTGCAGTATATACCGTTTATAGCCAAGGGGGCTAGCTTTGGCTTGGATGGATTTACGCGCCGTGCGAAGATCTAGCGCCTGACACGTTCATGACAGATCAAAACAGTTTCTGTGCAATCGGTTGCCGCTGTTCTTGTGTTGCCTGCTTTCAGTGGGAGCTACATTACTACACTTGCCGCAGTCGCTTGGCAGGTCCAGCACGCTGCGATGTCGTCATCTTTGCTAGTGCTGTTGCAGCTGACGGTGCTCATGTATCTGTGCTTCCGAAAAATGACACTGGCTCCGGTGGCGCGCTTGGGTCGGCGTGGAACGCGGGGACGCCGCGGCTGTTGGCGTGGCAGGCGTGGCACTTGGAGACATCCACCTTCATTTCACGTGGCATGCGTGGTACTTGGTGACATCGACTGGGCATGTACCTCTCCTGCATCACTTGCACTTTTGCGTACACTGTGACATGTTTGTGTTGGATGAGATTGTCGTACCTGCGTCATCTGTAGCCATTTGACACCATATATATATGCATCCATACATCCATCCATCCATCCATCCATCTATCCATCCATCCATCCATACATACATACATACATGCATACATACATGCATACATACATGCATACAACACAACTTGTCCATACACAACTTACTCGTACTTGCTCTTCCACACACAACTTGCTCCACACCAATCCTTCACCATCTCTTTTCCCTTTCCTGCTTTCCCCATGCCATCTTTACATTTCTTTTGCTGCTTGTTGGAAGAAGTTGACATGTGGGGTTATCCGGTCCTTTAATTCCATTTTTGATATTCTTGACTGTTGCCGGTTATACTTCCAGCCTTGAATGTTGTAAGACCACCCCTTACTTGGATGTGCATCAAAGGAATCGCATTTGGCAAAAACAATCGTTTGTTCGATCAGTGATAAAATTTATATGCGCATTGGCATGTTATTACATACCTGGGAACTGTACGTTGCCATGTTTTGGCATGGTATCCTGTCCCAATCTGCTGGGCCCCCGCACGGCTCATTGCGATGGAAGAAATCTCAAGCTGCTGACAGTTTTTGGTTCGAGTTGAACGAAAATCGAAGTTGGACATCTAAGCCATTGGCATTATTAGCACTACTGTTTCTCTCGCTGGCAGTTTCAAAGTCCACTCCCTGGCAATCCACAAATAGTCCAAATCTGGCTGCCTTTGGCCCTTTCAAAATATACTTCCTGGGTCTGGGTCATTTCAGCCTGATCCCAAGCGGAAACAGCCACGGGGGAAGGCGTTTGGATCCTTGTGCTGGCAGTTGAACTGAGACGCTGCGAATGGGGGTGTGAATTCAGGATGGTTTATATATGCAGCTGCTTTGACCATGATTTACGAATGAGTTAATGAGTTCCGACCTTTAGATAGATCTAAAGGGTCCAAAGCGCCCAGTGGCTTTCCAGCCCAAGGGAACGTGATCAACCAAAACAACACCAACGAAATCAGGAAATCCGCCCGCACCGAAGGTGCTGGGGCGTCTTCTTCCGGATGGCACTCGTTAAAGGTTACAGGTTTACCTGGGGGGGGGGGCATTTTTCGGCCAAAACCTCCTGTTTTTGATAGGTCGTGACGCTCGCCTTCAAAAAACACTGTAAAAAACAGTACGGAAGACACCTGTTCGTGAACGCGCCCGTCCAAAATCGGCAAGCGAAAAGTGAAAAAACCCCGTGTTTTTCAACTTTTTGACCTCAATTTTTTGGTTTGCAACATCTTTTTTTGCGGTTCCGCAGGTGGCCTGGCCCGGAGGCGGATTTTTGAGTTTTTGGACCCGTTTTCGGACTGATTTTCGTCGTTTTGTGATAGCAGAAACACTGGTTTTTACAGTGTTTTTCTGTTTTCTGCATGCTTGACGGCTAGCTTCAAAACTTCCAAAAACCTCGTAAATTACGCTGTTTTATGTTACGGTGTGAATGAAAACATCGTAAATACCAGTGTTTTTTGACGTTGGTTAAAAAAACACTGTAAATTACAGTGTTTTTGGCCACCTGACCCTCAAAAACCATGGTATTTGCAGTGGTTTCTGCTTCTCACCGCGCAAAAACACTGTAAATAACAGCAATTTCGCCGTTTTTTCATGTTTTTCGTTATTTTTTGAACTGCGTTGGTCCGCTATACATGGCTATCAAATTCTTCGCGTTTTTTTTTCCGACAATCAATACTTTCGGATGTTTTTGGTCTCAATGGCCGACATCATTGGCAGTTACGAGCGGCTGCCCAACGATGCGGTGCGGGCGGTTGCCGTCGCGAAGCGACGTGAATAAGACACAAGAAGACAGAAGGGGCCAAAGCTCTATCTCAAGACCACAGCTAACAACACCCTGCCAAAACGATACTGAAGAGATGACATTCCCTCCATTTATGGCTGGAACATGACCGGTTGAATCGACCAAACCACCCAGCGGCATGGAAAACCTTTTCGCCTGCAAACGAGGCGTTCCCGGTTGATCGCCGGTGAGGCTTCTGAACTCGGCCGAAACAAACAGTTCAGACGGCTGGTACAAGGGAAATTCTTCATAGTTGGCTGGTGAAACCTTGGTTTCCTGCAGATTTTGGCTTTAACCCAGTGACGACTGGGACAACCGAAACACCGGTGGACAACCTTGGTGATGTGGATGGGATGAATCGGAAACCCTGGGGATGAGCCTATGGACCTATGATTTTTCATGGAAAAAAAGTGGGAACGAAGATCCAGAAACCTATAATGTCTCGCAATTAATTGCTTACGGAACAATCACGTACGAGTACTGAACTGGCACAAAGGAGCATCTCTTCATTTGCATTCATGTGTGATATAATGTGATACCCTCTGGTAATTTAACATAGCTAGTGAAAATGGCCCATTTATAGTGGATTTACCCATTGATAGCATGGTGATTTTGATTTTCCATAGTTATGTAAACGTTTACCAGAGGGTAAATTAGAAATGCAGCCACAGTCTTTCTCACTTCTAGAATCCAATCCGTAGATTTGTGATCAAAAACCGCTAGTACTTGGCCCTCTCAAAAACCATCGCAGCGCTCACCGGCAGCCGGTCGCGGATGGTCTCAGCATTTGCTGGTCACCGCTGCCGCCAAGCCGCCATGCCACCTTGATGGATGCTATCTGTCCAAAACTGCTTGCGGCTCGTGATTTTTTTTAGAAAAAAAAACTGGGGGATTTTTCCAGCGTCAACCAGTCAACCACAAGTGCATGGTAGTCTACCAGATATTTCGATCAGCTTCACCCAGAGTTGATGGGCACCCGTTGTGGGACCTGGGATTAAAATCCCTTCCATCGGAGTATTGCCACCTGGAACAGCACGAAAAATCCAGATGTAAGCATGATAGCAATCTACCGGGATCGGCTCCAAACGAAACACCACCCGAGTTGAATGTGTTTTTAGTCATCTTATAATGATATATATATATGTATATTGATTTATTTATTTAATATTATTATTACTATTATTAATAATATATAATGATATATATACATACTTATACTCACGTTATATAATTGAGTGACCACTTGTGTGGCTCGCCACTTGAAGCATTGAAACTCTCTGGTGGCATCCAGGTCGACGTGGCAGGAGCTCACACTCGTCCTGTCGAGACGGCATTCGAGTTGACGCTGGCTGTGCTGGCTGTGGATTCGATGAGTGGCCAGATCACCTAGAGGTAGCTGGAGAGATTCTTGGATGAAAGCGTGCCTGAAGATGATGAAAGATGATGAAAGATGATGAAAGTCTACACCTGGCATTCTTATGCGTTTTTGTTAAAAACAGTTAAACACATGTTGGGGAAAACTATAGCCTCAAACGAAAAAATCTCCGCTTCATTCTTTGGCTAAAAAAGCCATGGTTCCAAACGCTGCTTGCCACAGGTCCGATCGGATACCGCTCGTGTTCCGCAGGTGAAACACATCGCTGAGTTCCCACAGGGTGTCAGCACCGCGCGACGTTTACCGCGCCAAAGGGTACCCTCTGGTAAACTAACATAACTATGGAAAATCACCATTTTCAATGGGTAAATCCACTATAAATGGGCCATTTTCAATAGCTATGTTAAATTACCAGAGGGTACAGACCGTCCCTGCTTTTGACCCACAGCGAAGGGCTCGTGTCCGGGCCGAATTTCACAAGGCGTTCGATTGCTCACCTCTTACCCTCAAGGGATCCTCTGCATGACTACTCTTGGCTGCCCAGGTGAAAGTCAATACGTCCCCATTTATGCTTGGAAAAGCTACTGATTAAGCCAATCAAGCTATCAATCAGTTGAATTACCCATATGTGTATATATATATACCAATTTATTGGCGCTTACATTTTTTTGTCCCCAGTAATTGTTGATGACATGGGCTATATCAATGTTATATCCCCATCTTTCATCATATCCCATCCCGAAGATGACCGCATCCCAAGATCTCGGAGCCACGGACGCCATCCCACGCTGGATCTACTAGTTCTTCTCCCCTTCATCCAGCCATCGCACGCGGCGGCCGTCCGTCCACTCACCTGCAGAGACATGGTGGGCCCCCGGACGGATGTGGCGTGCCGTCGGTGATATTTGAAGATCTCAGTTGTTTGAAGAACATCCATGGAAATATGTATCTACTTGAATGAATGTATATATGTATGTATATAAATATGTATATATCATGTGTATGTATATATCATATATTATATAATATGAGATTACCTGTGTGTCTGGTGGATATGAATGCAATTAGATCTGTGTTTATTGGGCTTCATGATACAGTACAGGGGGCTGGGAATTTGTTCACGACCGAGCGACACGACGCGAATCTGCACGGATTGTTCGCAACATACCAGGCCTTTACGCTTTTCGCCGCCGGCTGTGACCTAAGGTTGAGGCAAATCTGGCCAACTGAGTTTCGTCATCCCTGCAGCTTTTACCAAGAAATTCAAGAAGTCATAGTTCAACGTTTGGGACGCAGGACCCAAATATCTGCAGCAGTTGTGACCTGCCAGGGCCCTTTCGGTGTGGGAATCCCAAAGCATGGTGACCTGGTGATATGTCGATCTACTGAAATTGATCCACGAGTTGCTGGTTGTAGCCATGTTGTTCTTGACTGATTCGAAATTTCACTGTTTCTGAAAAACACCAGTCTTTGTAGCTAAAAGACCATCTCTCTTGTTAATATTCCTCTTGTCCCTCTTGAGACTCATGTCAAAAACGCTGACCCCTGCGAGGCCCCCATCATTTCTGCGTAGCCGAGCCACATAAGTGCCAGTGCCGTGCTGCTTCCCTTCTTTCCTGGCAGGACCAATAGCTGGTGGTTGAGCCAACCCTCGGATGAAGCCCGCTTGGGGATAACGGAATGTGTCAAAATATGGAGGTTTCCCAACATAGGGGTACCACTAAATCATCCATTTTTGTTGGATTTTCCATGGTAAATCATCCATTTCGAGTTCAAGATATTTCGTGATATGGCGATGGGTTAAACGGTTAAACCCTTTACCAAAATTTCCCCAAGAGTCGAATCAGCACGTTGAACACGTGGGTGTCCCATGATCTGGCTTGAAAGAATTATTTTGCGGGCCATTCAAATAACTACCCTCTGGTAAACTAACATAGCTAATGGAAAATCACCATTTTTAATGGGAAAACTCACTATAAATGGCCATTTTCAATAGCTATGTTAAATTACCAGAGGGTATAACCAGATCCATGAAATCCCAAATAACCCAATCGTCAAAAATCCACATCCTCTGATCAGATCACCATTGCATTCCCTCGCCGCGCACCATTCGCCCTCGTATTTTCTTCCATCGGGCCACTTGAACCTCAGATTCTTCGGAGATTGAAATTGAGCCACATCCCCAAAGAGAGGTGGAAAATCGGAAACTTGCAGAAATCAGCAGAATAGGGTTTCAAAAGTCCAGCTTCAAAGTCAAGTCAAAGTCAAGCCAAAGTCAAGTCAAAGTCAAGTCAAGTCAGGATCGAAAGGATCGAAACTTCATAAACGTCAGACTTCTTACCCTCTGGTAAACTAACATAGCTATTGAAAATGGCCATTTTTAATGGGAAAATCAACTATAAATAGCCATTTTCAATAGCTATGTAACAAATTACCAGAGGGTAAACTTCAGAGTTCTTAGATCTTTGGTCCACGAGGCGACTCACCAGATCTCCGGCCCGCAGGAGGCCCCCGACATGCCGAAGCCGTCCTTCTGGTCGTTGTTGTAGGCGCCCTCGTAGGACCGGCCATCGACCCAGGTGAAGTGACCCTGACCTGACGCATGGAGGCATCGAAATAATGACTATTTAAGGGATGGGTATTACTCAATAGTTTATATCGGATATCCATGGATATCCCATATTTATATCATCTAATGGGTTTACAATGTGTAATTTATCACATCTGGAGATCGAAAATGATCGAAATATCTTGGTTTTTCTGGCAAATCTTGACGATGGGGGGCACCACGCAGAAGGTTCAAATCGTGGAAAAGTTCCATAGGTCAAGAGCCATCAAGCCACATTTGGGGGCGATGAACATCCATAAACCTAACAAATCCCAGGCATTTTGATGTTCAAAACATCTCAAAACCATGGCTAAACTGACATGTTGCCGTGAACCACAGCAAATTCCAGGATGAGATCACCCATCCCCCGGAAATTCTTGTGGACTCATGCGGAGTGCAACCAATGAAAAATCCGAGTCCTATTTCTGTATGATATAACATAATTACAGTACATAATACATATAATACATATGATACATATGATACATATGAATGATACATGTGAATGATACATATTATACATATAATACATATAATACATATGATACATATGATACATATAAATTATAATACATATAATATAATGTAATATAGTATAATGTAATATAATATAATGTAATATAACATAATGTAATATAATATAATATAGTATAATGTAATATAATATAATGTAATATAATATAATGTAATATAATATAATGTAATATAATATAATGTAATATAATAGAATGTAATATAATATAATATAATGTAATGTAATATAATGTAATGTAACATAATATAATATAATTAATATACTTCTATATGCTGTAGTATGATTGTAGTATGTATTATATTACACATATTCACTTGTAGATGACGTGATGATCTGATTGTCGACATCGAACGCGTTTCCCGGCGCACCGTGCATGCGATTCTTCACCCACTGGCCCGTGTACTGACGGCCATCGCCCTCAGTCCCCATTGGGGACCAGTCGCAATCCCCAAACTGGAGATGGTTGAAGGCATTGGGTTTACCCGGCCTGGTAAACTGTCCCATAACTATGGAAAATCACCATGTTTAATGGGTAAATCAACTATTTCTATAGCCATTTTCAATAGCTATGTTAAATTGCCAGAGGGTAAGCCTGTTGGTAATTGTTGTTGCCAATACCCACATCCGCTTTGAGAAATTGTCAGTTCATGAAGGCACCACCAATTTACGATGGAAAGACATGCAGCAAAATAGGGGCCCACCCAGGCCAGTGCGCAATCTCTGTGGGTTAACAGAACACAAGGCCTCGTCCTTGTTGGCTCAGATAAGGATAGATTCTATCCCTATCATCACATCCTTTATACATCCAATATATTATATGTTCTACTATGTTCTACTATGTTCCACTATGTTCTCTCCCCACGCGTAGATGATGTTCCCATGCAACCCCCCATGAAAAAAACTCCCTTTTTTCAAGGTATACCATCCCCATGAAAAAACCAGGACGCCACTGGGTTCACCCCGACCCATTTGTAGACGCCGTTGCCGTTGATGTCGTTGTCGACAAACTCACCCTGCGACGGACTCACAACTCGGTGGTGGGGATCTGTCTTTCCAACGCCAACAGAAATGGGGATCCAACATCTGCCATTTACGATATTTGGGGGTAATTCAATGTTATTCACATCAATAAATCTGGGCTATTTTAGGGTTCACCCCAGGGTTTTTGACCCATCCCCATTTGTTTCACGCGATAATTCGTTCAAGATCAGCACAAGATCAAACAAAATCGAAGACATCAACGTCAACATCAGCATATGGTGCATATAAATCCAACATCAACATGTTTATCATGTCTTGAAATGTGTATATATAATTTATAATATTATATCATATACGCATCATAAGCATTCATAAAAACCCTGAAATTGCATGGTGTTTCCATGGTTTTTCCTCATTTTCCATGGTTTTTCCATGGTTTTTACACGATGATCTTCCCCAGTTCACCCAGGGCAAAAAATCCACGAAACGGCCCATCCAGCCCCGAAACCGGCCTCGTACATGGAGCCATCGGACCAGGCAAAACGACCCTTCCCGTTCTTGCGCCCAGCCTGGCACTGGAGGTTGAAAAATGACTTATCAACATCACTGTAAGAAGTTACAGTAGGGGGTTCACCAACAAACATGGTAATGATATATACTATAGCCATGGATGTTGATATATATGACTTATCCTTTGGTTATGGATGTTACTAATAGCGAAATGGAAAGATTGGAAAGATCCAGCATGCTATTATAGCTAGGTAAACCATCTATTTCGATTAGGGCCATCTATACCATGGCGAACTGTTAAATAACCAAAGGGTAAATCAGCCATAACTTGATGGAAATTTATCATGGTTTCAATGCCCAGACGTTGATGTTAGATGAATGGTTGCAAAATGTCACATTGGCGATCCGTTTTCCAAGCCATACTCCAGATTTTCCTATTCCCTCTATTGATGAAGTCCCTTTAAGGCTTCAATAAGTCACTTTGAGGCCATTTTACAGTTACAGGAGCCTCGTACTCGCCCTCATACTTGGCACCTCGAACGGTGAAATCGCTCGGCTGTCAACTGATGGATGATTTTTTTTAGATCATCCATCAGAATTGTGGGTCCATTTCCAGGCACACCCATTTGGGTGGTTTGTAAGTTGTCAAACACGGCTGCGAAATGAAAAGGATTGAAAAGACATGTCGCACGGCTTTTAGTTTATTTCTTTACCTGATGAGCCGATGATGCTCAAACCCAGGTCCCCCGAGTGTTCTGCCCGAGTTTCTAGCACGCAACGTAGCATCAAGCGTGTTTCCTCTATAGTACTAGCAGCTGTCCGTTCAGCTATGTAACTAGAAAACAAGCACACGTCAAGCGCGATATGAGAATTTCGATGTAAACATGATCGAACGAGAGAACATCAACTTCAAACACAAACACCGCTTTTTCCGGTGATTATTTGATTGATCTGGGAAATAGACTATTGTATTCCCAAGCTATTCCTATTAAATGTCCTTTTCTAGATTATGTTATCAAAAAAAAAGATATATATATATATATACTGATATACATTTTCTGTACAGGTTCCCCACACCGCCAGAAGTCAGAACTCACCACAACATAACCAACTCTTGAGAGCCCGAACCATCGGGCCACTCTTCAGTACCACGCCTGGCAGCCCATGGTTTTGAGCTTTGGGTCAAGTTGTTGGGGTTGTCGCATCATGTCGCCCCAGGTGAAGTGAGTGGTTCCTGTCTGGCTCTGTTCACCTTGGAATTCCCTTCGCAAACATCAGTCAACGGATGTGCATCTCTCAAACCCATGGTCCTATGGCCATGATTGTGTTCAACCCAACAAGAACCCCAGCTCCCAAGATGGTCTAAATCAATAATTACATCGTGTACATCTCATGAACTAGATAAACGTATGATATTTATATTTATATATATATATATACATATGATATATGTATATAATTATATAGTAAATATATACCATAAGCCATACTTATCAAAAAAAAACATCCTACTTCTTACAACCTGAAGCATCCGGATTCGCCGGCGCTAGGCCCTGAGGCCACGGACCCATGCTGCTTGTCGTCGGCCCATTCGCCCTTGTACTTCGATCCATCCGCATGTTGGTACCTCCATGAGATCACCAAGGGCCACCGCACCACCAAGGGCACCACCAAGGGCCAAACCGAGTGACACTTTGGTGTGATAGTGTGGCCATGTTGATGAATCTACAATCCTACAATCGACATCTATCTAGTATAAATATATATATATATATAGTGTTCGAATATAGTAAGTTGTTGCTATTGCTGGTGACTACCGGCTATTTAGAGGTCCAAATAAAGCTTACAACTCTGCTGGGTAATCTTGCTGTAGTGAAGCATGGCTGGAGCACACAGCATGGACCTCCCTGAAGGCGGAGATGGTGTTTTTTCAAAAATGATAGTGTCTCAACATGTGGATACCGAAATAAGTGACACAAATACTTGGCCTACCCTCTGGTAAACATACAAAAAGCTATTGAAAATGTCCATTTATAGTTGATTTGCCCATTGAAAATGATGATTTTCCATAGTTATGGGACAGTTTACCAGAGGGTAGTGATTGAATGATACTATTTTCTTAACCAGTTTCTACCTGAGATGAACATCTAAGAGTCTAAGATCATCTAAGTCCCGTGACCAAAAGGGGTCGCTACAATGCCATCTAAATAGCTTTGCCTGGTGTAATACCCCCCAATTTTGCAGAGGGACCACTATCATCTGGTCACCAGGTTTTTCCAGTTGAAATTTTGGGGGGTGAATCGGTGAATCTCCCATTTTCAGGCAAATCTGCCATCGTTTTTCGCAACTCGGCAGACTATCCAAGCGCACTCTCCCTCGCCATGGGCTTTATCCAGCTTCCACTGACCTTCGTAGACCTCGGCCCCAGGATTTTGGGACACGGACCGAGGGTGCCAGGTTGCATTCCCATATGCCCAAAAACAAGTGTTGGTTACACCATCATGCCATGTTACACCCAATTCATGGTCAGTTTGGCTCACCAGTGATGTGCGTTGAGAAGCAGAACACGGCTCCCATGTTGGTCACAGTCCGAAAGCCTCAAGCCTGCCTCCAATGTATTGGTTGTGGATGCCGCTTCATGGACTCAGACTTCAACCGCATCACCACACGTCTTTCAATCCCGAATCTTGGCCCAACCCAAACAGATCTGTGTGGCGTTGGATGGTTTCACTTTCCCATCCGTATGGCTTCCGGAAATGGAAGTGGGTTACAAATGGTAAACTCAGCCTGTTCACCAGCATGATCAACAAAATCAAGCGGCTTACTTGCTGCTGTGTGGCCACCATGTGCTGCAAACGGCTTGGAATGTACCCACCAAACACAAGCCACACTTCAACCGCAAGGGATCCGCACGTCGCCATCCACGTGTTCGAAACGCCCAAAGCCGTGTGCTTTGTCGTTCTCCTCATGACGTGGTTGGTGGCCAACTAGGTAAGGGTTTGTACACCATCCATCCCCGAGAATAGTCGTGGGCAATCTTCCCATGTCGATGATATCAAGCTGTAAGATTCAACAGGGTTCCTTTTGTTTCCTCTACGAAGATGTCCCCTTTGACATGGGGTTCACCACTGTTTTCCCAGGAACGGCCCCCAGAAATCTCCAGAAATCACTGGGGCACCGCACCCACTGGCCTTTGTATCTGGCCCCGTCAGGCCAGACCTTCGGCGCAAAGCAATGCTTCAATGTTTAGCAAGGAATCTATTTCTAGAGCTCCCAAAGCTTTTTTTGGGGATTTCCATGGCAAAACCCACACCTCACCATATATATATATATATCATATTTTGTTGCACCATCTTTAGTATGTTTTTTGGGTACATCATGCGGTCGTCAGTGAGGTCGCTGGCCTGTTCTCCTTCACCATGCCGGACGCTTCCTAGGGATTTTGGAAGCATCACACTTGAGATGATACTGATAATTATGTTTCAATGGTTACGAATGGTGTTTTTCATTGCTTTGAATGGCTATTAAAATGGTTGTCAATGGTTGTGAATAGTTGTTAATTATGCTTTCTGTCTTTTCAATGGTTGTGAATGGAATTCAACCTGCAATGCTTGGGATTTTACCACTCGAAATGAGGATGTACAATCTCCCCGACTGACACAGACCCTATGAATAGCCAATGGTTGGAGGAAAGTAGGCTTCCCACCCCATATTGGGCAGGGTCGATGCTAGTTCTGGGAAGGGTAACGAGTATATAAAGAATAAACAAAGCCATGGTCATGTTTGGTAAGATCCAAACAATTCTTCCATTGTGTTTTTCCATCAGTTTGGGGCTGATGGGGAGGAAAAAAATAAAACTGTACCGTTAGTCCATGGGAATAAAATGGAAACAACATCAGTTACATCCATTTCTCCTGGATCCAAGACTGTATCATCCAAGTAACTTGTGCTCATGTGCGTCCCCAACTGGAAAATCGGTGAAAGTACAGTAGTATCTAATATGACTACCCTCTGGTAAACTAACATAGCTATGGAAAATCACCATTTTTAATGGGAAAACTCACTATAAATGGCCATTTTCAATAGCTTTTTGTATGTTTACCAGAGGGTAATATGTGAAAGAAACATCAGTTCATCCATGATCCATCTATGATTCATCCCCTACTGGAGTCCGTGAAATCAACGCTACGACACGCCCGGTACCGCAAGTACACAGTACCCTTCAGGAGCACGCATGATGTACAAAGATTACCCTCCGGTAAACCCAACATAACTATGGAAAATCACCATTTATAGTGAGTTTTCCCGTGAAAAATGGTGATTTTCCATAGTTATGGGACAGTTTACCAGAGGGTAGTACAACCTGTTTGGAACCCACCTTTCCAGCCTTTCCATGATCCCTGCGAGTCAATCTATCAGGTGCACCACGCTGCGACCACTTGTTGCACTCACCACTGAATATGGACCACCTGAGGACCTGGCCTACCCATTCTCCGGTATACGTGGCGCCATTCTCGAACCTTGGCCACCATCTTTTGCCACAGGGATGGGTCAAGACGGGAGCAGGGTGCGTACCACTCAGGGAACCACTTTTGAATGGCATATGTTGGTATCTTAGCATATAAACAAAGCACGGGTGGTATCATGTGGTATCCCCAACAGCCAAGGAGCTACTGGAACACCAATCATCAAGATTTAAAAAGCATATCTTCTCTTCCAAGTTTGACTACATATTTCCACTCATCTACTCGCATCCTTATGGGATCTTTATCTCAACTGGGCCTCCAAGGAAAAAAATGTTCTATTCCTGTGGCCATCGATGCGAACCCTCCGGGAAATCTGAGATGACGCTGGAATGTTCCATCTGTCGTCTCAAATTCCCAAAGGTTTCCAAAGAAACGAGGTCTTCCAAGGGCAGGTTTCTGTCAAATCTTTGGAACCGCACCGATGCGGCCCTCGCTTCTCTCGGTTGCCCTCCTTATTCAAGGTGCCCTGCAGGTGATAAATGCTGATTTTTGGGGGAAAACCATGGTGAAACGGGTGGAATACACAGTTTGATCATCTTCCATCTTCCCAATTTGCCAATTGAAATGGGGTTCCCATGGGTTCCCCCATTTTTCAGACGCCCAAATGGTTCGGGTAGATGAAATTCAACGACGGGTTACCTTCTTGGCAACGGCGGCAACTTATGAGACCAGGCCTCAATAGCATTGCCATCAACTCCAGTACAGAAGTTGCACCCAACTCCATGTTGGTTCCTCAGTTCCAAGAAATTCAGTGCATCATGGAATGGACTCATGGGGCCCTGTTGCCAAGATGGTCTTGGCAGAAAACCTGCCTGTAAATCTTCAACTTGGCAGAAATCGTGCATCAGCAGGTGCATATTCTTCCCTCTAAGAATATGGTGGATAACAGCAGTGTTTCCGCGACGTTCCGCTTTCCTTCCTCGTTTGCTCCCGCTGCCAGCATTCAATACCTTCCAGGACCCTGCAATCAACGACGTTTCAAGTCCGAAAGAAATGCAAATCTCCGTCTTGGCGGCTTCAAGCCACCCAGAAATCCACTCCCCAAAGTTGCACTGGACACCAAAGATATACCACAGCAGCCATGCTTTCTGCCTCCACCAGAAGATTGTGGTGCATATGAGCAAACCCTGCAAAAATCTGCCTTGCCTTTTTGAAGGCTCAAAAAAAGAATTCTTAGAAAAATACGCACGGCAAGTGCAATTGATTTGGGGTTGCTGGAGATTGATCCGCGTTTATAAAATGGTGGGTTAATCCATTACAACCCATAATCTATTGCAAATCCTTCGATATATCATGATATACCTTCTGGTACTCAAACATGGCTAGCTGGGACATCCTCCATTAATAATATTTATATATATAATTATATTATATACATTATATATATACATTATATATATATACATTTTATATATATTATATATTATATACATTATATATATACATTATATATATATATACATTTTATATATATTATATATTATATATATTTTTTTTATATACATTATATATATACATTCTATATATATATATACATTATATATATTATATATATATATATACATTATATATATACGTATATATAGTTGATTTTCCTTCTCAAACCTCCATCTTTGGATGGGGATTCTGGAGCTCTCACAATGTTCCCTGCCCAGACACCCCATGGCGGCAGCGGTGCAAAAAACACCACGCTATGCTGAAGCCAACAGCAGGTGGCCGGTGGCCGAAAATTGGGTGGTTGGAAAATGAATGACCCAGCAAGAAGTGCAGCGAACTGGTATCGATTCCTCTCTTCCAGAAAGGTTGAACAAACCACTGGGCCAAAAAAGAACGCTTGATTTCATGAGACTTGAGATGTTCACTTGGTTATGTATCACAACCCTCTTGCCCTTCTGTTTACCCAATCTTTTAAAATAATTGGGGTTCATGGATCCCCCTTGTTAATCCTAAGCCGGTGCTGGAGATGACATCAAGGTCCAACAATACAGCGTCCAATAGCGCAACTTTTTTCTTCGACTTCACTCCGAGCGGTTTCAGAAGGAAGTCAGGGCATTAAACCAGAAGTTTGTGTACTTCCAAGTCGCTGTTTGCAGGTTGTCATGACGAAATCCACTGGGCTGTCAGGGCATTTGGTTTCCGTTTCCGGTCGTTTCAGCCACGGATGTCATACATTTTGGGGGGTCAATAGTTTGTTTCATCATCCCAGACACCATTCACAACCGCGGCTGCCCATTCGGGGGGCCGACAGTTTTCGGGTGTGATTTTTATGGGACTTAGATCCACACATCCAACAGTGAAGCAAACAAACATGGCTAGAATCCATCCGTGTTTCATGGAAAAATCATCCATCGATATTCTTGGGCTACTTTCCAACCATCTTTGATTTCTGGATATTTCTGGATATTTCTGGAGGGTTGGATACGTCTCATTTTCTTCACACACCAGGCGAGATATCACTAAGTCCGGGCGCCGGCCCGACCCTCTTGGAGGATGGGCCTCCCAAGTGGCATTGGAGGCATCCAGTTGCGACCGTGGCTTCGAACATTTTCGAGTCCTATCTATACCATAACAACGGCAAAATCCTTCGAAAAGTAGGAACCCTGGGAATATGAAGTAAATAGATATCATGAATCTATCTCTATCATCTATAACATCCTGAAGGCAAACTTTCTGGTGGGGCTGCCACACTGTAGTTCTTTCCACAGTTGTGCCCAACTTGATCCCTGGTGGAAACCGTTGCGGCTTGCGGTCCTTCTGTTGAGCTTTGCACTCCCACGGACTCAACCGGTCCAATGCCACAAAAATCTGGTCGCGGACGTTTCGATTCAGCACTGGTCGCTGGTTTTCAGTTGACCCTGTGCAACGGCGTCGTTGATTTCTGGCGAATGGAAAACTCAATTTGGAAGTCTGGGATTTGCATCTACAGAAATGTTGAGCGACTGCGGACTGCTGATGACTGTTGGTGATTTGTGGCCTCTTTCAACGCGTTGGATTCAGAATTTACGGCCCTCAAAAACTGATGTCTTGATGTGAATCATCAGTTTCCCCAGCCACCAAGAAAAAGAGATTATGACTGGGTTTACCACGGTGACCACAGTAGTTCCAATGCATATGGGCCAAAATGGGGTGTTCAGTGAGCCACCCAGCACTAAATCCCCCATTTTTCAGGGGTGAAAACCTCCAGATTCTTGGACAAAATCACCAGAAATTGGATGTAAAAATCCTAATTTTAAGACTGATCCTGCTGCCAGAAATAATTGCTTCTACAGTATTTCCCATTATAATCATTCCCATTCTATTATCATTATAAGCCCATTATGGTGGCTCTACTATCCAGATTATATTGTTAAATATCCTATGGCCTTGTTTGAAAATGGGCTACCCCAAATTGGCTTAGAACAGATCAAAACTGCTATTTGATATATCTGGGCAAATAAATTAATTTATAATAATTCACTCACCTGAAATGTTGGGCTATCTTGGGGATGATTCCCCTTACTAACTATGATTATATTGATATATGTTATGAGGATTCCCATTTTCGTCCCATAATCCCATATCTTCGTCGGACCTCATCGAGAGACAAAGGGCAGGTCGGGAGACCTGCGAAGGACCGGGCTGTGCTCCCTAAAAGCATGGTGAAGTGCCACAAAACAGGGGAGGGGGGGTTTAATGAGAAAAGAGATTTCAACTTCAACCAGAATTTTTGGTGGTTTTGAGATGGTTTCCAACCACTGACAAGCAAGGTTCAACCAAAACCGGGGATTCTTTGAGATGGTTTAAGCGAGAAAAGTTTGGACTTCCAAGAAAAATGGTGACTCAGCCAGCAAAAACCTGATGGTTCTGCCAGCAATCCTGGCTGTACAGTGATGAGACCAGTGGTACCTTGGAGGTTCAGACTGGCATCCGCCACTTTCACGCTTTCGGCCATGTAGTCTCTTCAAGTCTGACCGCCAGTCTGGCCTGATCCTACATCAAGTTGAGCTGCTGCAACTGAGGTGTCACCACCGCAGTTCGGATTGCCCCATGTCACAACAGAGCCATCTTCCAGGATTGCAGGGCTTGATGTGTGGCCTGAACCTGCTGCACGTTCCTCAGCTGGTCTCGGACCACTGAGCCGTCACCACCATGACGTGGATCGCCCCATGTATGAACCACATTATCTCCACAGCACAGGATCACTCAGGATGCGTCTGCAGTGACAAGCCATGAGAAGTATTGTCCAAAGGACTTCTGGGCGTCTTCAAGTCCCCTACTTTGGAGGACTCTGAAATGGAAAAGCTCTCACTGCGACCACTAGGACTACAGTCACTTCAAGCATCGTTCGCAGTAAATCTCAAGCCAATGCGTACCATGCGTACCAATGCGGCACTGGGCATTTCACTTCCTGGTGAAGTGGTGGTTTCGTTGGACGCTGAACAGGGGGGCCACCACCGGTTGTTGATTTCCAGTGGGGCTTCGAATTCATCTCTGAAAACATAGGATGGGCAAAGTTCACTACTCCACAGCTGTGGTTCCCATTGGATCTTGGAATATCTTGGATATCTTGGCCCAGCCGAAACGTACATGTTTTTCATCCCCCAGCCGACTAGTGACTAGTGGCAGGAAGCCAAACCCACGATCATTTCTGGTGCCATCTTTGGCAGCTGGAACTTGGGTACAGGTCAAAACTTACTTCGAAATTGGAGAGTTGAATAGTAAAATTGGCCCAAATATCTGGTCATTATGGTGGTCAGTCAGTTTGGCCCACAGCTGATACAGAAACATCGCTGTTGGCAGGCCAGCCCTGATGGCACTCCAACTGCTCATGTGCGGCACCATGGCACCTTAACTTCATCAGGTTGGTCGTCTGTTTGATGCTGATGCCCTTCTGCGTCATGCCCATCACCATGTGCGGGTGCTGGCAGGCGGCGCGTTCGGCCGGCGACGAGTTGGTGAGGTGTGTGGCGTGATTCCAAGACAGAAAATGATGTGGTCAAGAAAAAATGAAACCTAGCCAAGTTCACAGTTTTTTTTGGTGTTTCTTCTCAAACAAATCGGAGTTTTTTGGGGTTTATGCTTCAAACTAGGCCCCAATTCATTGCCCTCCCACCATATCTCCGGATCGCGCACCGTAGCAGGGCTCCATCGGCAATCACCCCATCCGGTGACCGTCAAGCGCAGGGGGGAGCCACTCTCTTGAAAGCCCTGGTGGGAGGTCACCGGTGGACTGGGAGGTCATGGATTGGGAAAATCCAGAGGAAAAATCCACAGGAAAATTTCAGGGTCTTTAACCCTGACATTACCCTCCAGTAAATCTTAGTAACATAGACCCTGGCAGTTGTCGGGCTTGGAAGATTTCCATTAAAAATGGGTGATTCTCAGGGTCCAACTGTTAATTTACCAGAGGGTAATATGGCTCTGCAGATTTTCTCGTTCAAGACATGGGATGAGGATTATCCCGGCCTGGAGCTTTGAAGAGGTGGTGACGAACTGCCTCAGCCAACGATCATTGAAAAAAAAGGGCCCTCAAACGTGGTAAAAGTGATGGGTCCCTATGTTAAGACTTAGGAAAAAAAAAGTCATGCGGTTATCAACTAAGTTTCCAACATTCGATCTTAAGACGCTCATGTCGTTTATGTCCTTATATCAGGTCCATATAACTCACCATTTCTAGCTCAAAGCTTGATCTCTTTCAACTCTTATCCATCTGAATATTCACCCAACAATGTTCAGGGGTTGGTAACTGTCCCATTTTGGGAATATTGGACATCACCTTATAGTAGCCATTATAGACCATATACCTAATGGTTGGGTGATGTTTTGTCCTGGACTGATTGCTTTATTTGGGTTGGGAAGGGGCAATTGTCCTGAACCCCCGCATGAGTTTCCTCGCAGACATCCCTTAAACATCAGAGCCCAAAAGGGGCTCTTAAAGCCAAGCAAGACTATGGTCGCCATGGTGAACCAATCGACAAATGATGGCTTCCTAAAAATGGCAGTCACCCCCAAACCATCCAAGTAGATCCAAGTCAATAGGCCATTTTTAGTATTGAAACCTGTGGGGACTTGGGGAACCCATCTTTGTGCTGGGGAGCCCTGCGAGTCAGCGTAGTAGTCTCCTGCAGCAATGTGGGATTGCCATAGTTACCATCCCAGTGACCATCATTCATAGAGCTATACCAGGTATACCCCAATCTCATGAACCCCCAAAAAATTGGGGGATGGTTTATGGCGGGTTAGCCCAAAAGACATCTTGTTGGGGTTCCATGTCCCACTTTCAGGAGGATGATTGGCCGGAACAAGACCACCGGAGCCGTACCAAACGAGTTGTGTACGTGGACCGAGTTGCAGGTTATAAAAGTAGCATGGCCAAGGAAAATCTCATATATAATGGCACCTGGAAATCATTATGACATATGTGAACATGGTGCTGATGCAATCCCGAATGTCTGATTCTTTTCCTGTTGTTTTTCATGATTCCAGGTGCAAAAGGGATCAAACCCCAGGTACCGTGGTGAGCCTCAGAACAGTCCTATGGTACCTGGGTATTCAGTCCCCAAAAATGGGAGCTACCCTCTGGTAAACATACAAAAAGCTATTGAAAATGGCCATTGAAATAGTGGATTTACCCATTAAAAATAATGATTTTCCATAGCTATGTTAGTTTACCAGAGGGTAGCTATTGACTCATAGTCATATGAGTCATATTCTGAAAGTCTGAAAATGTTGGCTACTCCCAAATTTGGCGATTTGAAAAAACATAACTATTGTCTGAGAATAGGCTACTCCCAAATTCATCTACAGTTTCATATTGGTTTTTTCAACAAGTTGTGATGGTTTTATCATCATCTTTCCCAAGTGAAACTGCTATTTTATGGCTACGACTTTTCCCCATTGTCAGACAAACCCATCTCCGTAAATCTTCGATGATTTACCATCCCCCAAAATTAACATAGACTGGCAGACTGGGTTGGAAGATTATCCATATTTCTGGGTGGTATAAACCAATATTAAACCAATAAATGGTGGGTTTACTAAACAATTCACCATCTTCAGGGTCTACGTTAATTTAGTGGAGGCTACCCTCTGGTAATTTGTTACATAGCTATTGAAAATGGCCATTGAAATAGTGGATTTGCCCATTGAAAATGGTGATTTTCCATAGTTGTGTTAGTTTACCAGAGGCTATTGGGATTGTTTGCTTCCCATGTCCTGAAAACGTTCTGGTGGCACTTCTGGCACTTCTCACGCTGCCGGCGCGGGAGGGTGGTGCTGAGCTGGTCTGCCTGGACAGGGCGAAGATCCACCCGGTGGCTAGACTCCAGCTTCTTCAGCTATTTGATTCTTCAAATCAAATGAGTTCCAATAGTTTCATCATGCTTAATCAAGCTACATAGTAGATTGATGTAGATTCATGTAGATTGATGTAGATTGATGTAGATTGATGTAGATTGATGTAGATTGAAGATAGAATACACCAAGCATGTCATATTATATCATATTATCATATCCAGCAAAATCTCACGTCCAAGAAAAGCCCCAACTCCGTCAGATCAAAAAACCTGGTGCGCTTTGGCTCCGCAAAGTCCCTCTGCTTGGGACGCGTCATGAAACCTCGGTGCTGGCCCTTTTTGCGCCTGGAGGATTAACGGATGTTCATGGGATGTTGTAATGGGAAAATCATTGGGATTTTTGATTGCCATGTTTGATTTCCATGGGATGTTAATGGGATGTTAATGTAAATGGATTGGATTAAGGGAAAAATTTACAGGAAAGCTCCATATTTCATGGGAAAATCTATGGCTTCCTGTAGATGTTCCCTTCAACCAATCCATTGATAGTGGAATGTTAATGGGATATCCATCATTTTCATTGGCTGGAACAAGATTCCTAGTTTTTCATAAATAAGATATACCGATACCCCCTGGAAAATTCTTGCATGGCTGATTTGTTGGAATATGTTGCAAGGGTCATGTTCCATAGTGATGTGAACTCACCAGAGAGTACCATAAAATACCATGAAATCGCTGTATTTGTTTGTTTGGCATCGGTATTTCTTTGTTTGTTTTTTGGTCTGGTACCCAGGTTCCGTAAATCATGCCATCTGTTTCTGGTGACATCCACATCTCTACAGCTTGTTGGTATTGTTATCCCGTCTGTGTTCGCAGCTGTATCTCTCCATTTTGTTGTATCCAACCACTCTTTTTGCTGGTTAGATCCTCTATGTTTGTTACTCTTGTATCGCTGCTGTTATTTCATGTTGCATGTCTGCTATGTCTATATGGAGGTTTCCAAAGTCCTGGGGGTACCCCCAGTTCTCATCCAAGTCATTAGATGTCGACAAGCAAACCCCCAAACCCATTGAATAAACTCCTGATTTGGGAATGGTAAAATGAATAGTATGGAATAGTATGGTTTAACCGTTTAACCATCAACTAAGTCATGGTTTCCATACTATGAATTAGTTGATGGTAAAAACCATGACTTAGTGACTGGAAACCCATGGTGACTTGGGCATCCCCCAATTGTTCAGAAAGCGTCCCCTGGGGCACCGCACCGAAGTCATGTTCGTAGGTGCTCAGCATCTCCGACCGATCCTGGCGAAGGTGGTTGGCGAAGGAAAATCTAGAGCACACCATGGTTATGTCACCATCTGTACCATCAAAATGTTGCAAGAACCCATGGGTTTTTTTTCCCATCAAACTTTGAGATTTCCTCCGGTCCCCTTTGAAAAACAACTCGAAGAAACGCTACAGGTTTAAAAAAAAGGGACAAGTCGAAGAAACACTACAGTAAAAAAAGACAATAAAAATAAGAGAACAACTCTAAGAAAGCCCAAAATCCAATTAAAAACCTGCGAAATCTAATTTTTGGGTTGGCACAGTCTTAACCAACTTCTTTTGCAAAAGACTGGTCAAATACGGTCCCTTTCCAAACTTGGTCGCCGTTGGGCCAGATGAGTAGCTGCGGTCCATGTCCAACGGGGAAATGCTACAATTGTTTCATGATTTCACAAGATGTGTCCTCAAATTATCAGGAGAAAAGCCCATGGTCAGAGGGAACGATTCCCATCTTTGGGTACGTCCCTTATTCTCCCACCCACCACTTACAGCAAGTTTACTGAATGGATATGTGTTAAATTATATCAAAACACTTATTTAATAACTAGAGTCATAGTAATGTCATAAACATAACAATGATAATATTATGAATATGCTAATTCAATTCATGGGTTTTTACTGACTGATTTGGGGAACCTGTAGTCAATTGCCATTTCAGGTACCCAAACTGTTTGTACTGTACCTTGTAAAACCATAGAAATTGGAGGTATAGCCCCTACAAAACCCTTACATAGACCTTATGGTTGGTGTTTACCTCCAATTGATCGCTTCCCGAAATGGCCACTGATTTTTTGAGGGTAGCCAGCAATTTGTTCCTGTTCCAAATAGGGTTTTAAGTTTATGAAACCCAGCGATTTGTTAGGGTTCCCTGTACCATATAAAGCCATAGGAATTGGGGGTATATCCGAATATCGAGGGTAATGGAAGCTCTATTTACTAACATTTGGAGCTATGTATCTATGAATATATCAGACTTATATTTATATCCTAATATTTGGAGGTAGTGTACTATTACATGACCCTTACATAGCCTCCATTTTAGGGTCTTGGACTTCCCGTTTGACTCAGCCAAGTCTCCGCCATCTGCCGCAGGTAGTGCTTCACCGCAGCTGTCCTGATCCACGACCGCCAGGCCATCATGTTGGCATGTCTGGTGGTGCCCGTTTTCGTCGCCATGTTGGTTGATAAACCATGGAACATATGGAAAAACATGGAAAGTCATGGAGTAAATAAACCATGGAATATACAGGAAAATCATCTACAAACGGATCTTTTTTTGGAGGATTTTCCGAACATCACTGCTGATGCTTGCTGGTTTACAAACCACTGTATATGTCTATCTACATACAACAACACCCCAACTAATCCAGTTAAAGAAAAACAACGCTTAGCTCATTAGGGAACATCACCTTGTCCCTGAACATGGCTATCATCATTGGACTCACCACATCAGTATGAGGCCGTCCAGATCACAGCATAGAGATCAAGACCAGTGTGGCAGTCCATTGCCCACAAGGACGCCAGGCTAAGTATCAGGAGAAAACCCTTAACTCCTCCACCTGAAACTCCTGAATCCTACCAAAACAACCTAAACACAATCCAAATTCATCAGAGGGATTCAATTAAATTCAAGATCGGATACAACTATGATAATAGTCATCCAACATAGTTCTATCTGATCATGGCACATCATTGTATTATTCATGATAATCACTGGATTGACAAGTGTGATATGGCTGAGAATCAAAACCCAACAGTGCCCTTCTGTTCACATCAAAATAGCTTCTAGGTATGGACGCTCATAACCCTCAATATGGTATTGACAGGTTTTGATCCACCCAAAATAGCTCTGCTAACTAGGGTGACTATGGTAGATATTCAGATTTTACTTATCTCTTTCACTAGTTACTTCGGTATTTTTCATGGGAATCTCTCCCCAGCAGCGTTTAAGTCCAACTGCGGCCTGTGAAGGTGCTGATGCGTCTCAGTTTCCCGGATATGTCGGGGATAGACCTGTGGGCCATAGGTGGAACCATATCCAAAAGTCCCCGTCGAACCAAAAATAAAACATCTCCAAACCTCATTGATATTCAAATACTTCATCTGGGTGGATTATCAGAGCTTGCAGGCTTTATCCTATGCATTCCTATGCCACATGTATGTTAGCCATGTGTACCACTGAAAACTGTTACCCACATTGACTACTTCAGCTGCGACTGTTATTCACAAATGGCGAATCGAGAAGAATCCATACGAAGTAGAAATCCGCCCACACCGCTTTGGCGGTGAAGGCGTGCTTATTGGGGGGCAACAGCAACACTAAATGCTCAATGACATTTGTTAATATAGCAGTCGCTATATCAGCTTTAGCTGGGGGGGGCAAAAACGGTTTCGCACCGAGACCAGAATACGGTGGTGTTTTCGACATTTTTCGAGGATTTTTGGGTGTCTGAGCGCAAGAGGGTATTGAAATGGAATTTTGGGTCATTTTGGTAGCTTTCCGGCAATGGAAAAACGGCCAAAAATGAAAAAAAACATTGTACATAGCAAGATTTTGCAAGGTTTTTGGATGCCAGAGCATTGCAAACACTGCAAAAACAAGTGTTTTGGACTGACGTTATAGCAAAAAACGTGTAAATTACCGTATGCTTGACTGGAAACATTACAAAAACACTGTCAAAAGCAATGTTTTGGAAGGATTTACTGCCTTTATGGCAAAAAACGTGCAAATTACCGTCTGTTTGACTGGAAACATTGGAAAAACACTGTCAAAAACAATGTTTTGGAAGGATTTCTTATATATAAATATATATATATATATATGTTGGAGTTGGCTACCGGCATTGGCACATGGAAAAATTGAAGAAAACACTGTAAATAGCGGTATTTTCAACGGTTGGGGGAGATAAGGGAATTGGAAGCATTGTCGAACATGATGTTTTCGACCGGTTTTATGGCGACAAAAGTGTAAAGTACCGTGCTTTGAAGGAAACCATTGCAAACATGGAAACACATTCAAAGAACACGGGATTTGGGGGACTATCTAGGCGTCGTTGTCTAGCTATTTGAAATTCCGCAGCTTGGAGAGCCTCCAAGGGAGGGAAAAGTTAAAATTCCATAGCTTGGGAAGCTGTCACGGCGGGGAAAAGTGAAAATTCCCTAGCTTGGGAAGCCCCCACGGGGGGGGAAAGTGAAAATTCCCTAGCTTGGGGAGCCCCCACGGGGGGGAAAAGTGAAAATTCCCTAGCTTGGGGAGCCCCCACGGGGGGGGAAAAGTGAAAATTCCCTAGCTTGGGGAGCCCCCACGGGGGGGGAAAGTGAAAATTCTTAGCTTGGGGAGCCCCCACGGGGGAAAACCACCCTTAGCCCCTCTCACGGACCGAAATAAACTTGCGGTGTGGGCGGCCACCCCACGCGAAGCGGGGTGAATAGCAACAGCAATGACCATAATAAGAAGCATTACGTACCATTGATGGTAACATTGATTATATTGATGATATCATGGTAATGCTTCTTGACCATTAATAATATATTGTAATATTGATGACCATGATTATGTCAATAGATCATCAATCTTACAATGATATCAACCATAATTTCAAGGCATTTAATGTGTCATAAACAATATCAAAATGGCAATGATCATCATGTTCAACATCATGATGATGGTGTAATCATTAATCATCATTTGTTGTTCCTTATCTTTGTTGAGAATGATGTTCTGGTCGGGTTTTCCTATGGTTTTCCTATGAAATCACCATTTTCCCATGGCTTTTTCATATGTCACCATCATCACCGTCCCAAAAGGTTCCAAGGATTCCCAGTTTCGCTACCCGCTGATCCCGCCTGGATATCCCGCACCACTCGACTTCCTCCCCGGTGATCATGCCACTCACCAGCCTGCCGACGATGCCATGGATCTGGGCTGTTGAAGCAGGCTTTGAGGTGGGCTTTCAGTGGGTTTTATGTGGCTTTTTATATGGGGTTCATGTGGGTCTTCTCTGGTTTTACCTGGTGTTTCTTTGGTTTTTAGCAGTTGAACCTGGTTTTAAAGGAAGGCCATGGTCGAGGTACAGGGGATGAATGAGGTATGGTGGATGTCCATATGCCAGACCGGCCCCTCTATTTTTCCTGAACGGACAATATTGGTATGGCCATTCATCCCATGCATAATGGGAATGGTTATGGTTATAATTGTTTATTTATAATGGGTATATAAATCCCGTTGAAAATTGATTGATGACCATCTCTCAATATGGGTATGTAATCCAACTTTGTATTGAATTATTCGGCTTTATTGGTTTTTGTAAATCTGAAAATTGGAAGTGAACATGGAATGGTTGCTGATGAAATCCCCAAAAAGATGGGTTTCAACAGCAACACGTGAGGATCCAGACAAAAAAAATGTGCTGGATTTGGATCCAAAAAGTATCTTCCTGACCACAGAGAGATTCCCAGACCCTCCAGCCACTCCGTTTTTGGGTCCGGACCGTGGACTGGTGGTCCTTACCCCGCGGAAACAACCTCGAGTCGGGGCTGACACTCCAGCTCCACCAATGGTCATGGAATACCCACCATGCGTTGATCATTTTCCGAAAGCCCCTTGATTTCCATATATCGTTCAGGCACTTCCTCCAGCTCCCCCCTCTCAGTTCCGGAACGGGGCTACGGTGTTGACGCAGATCTCAGGGCGGAGCAGATGGCGAGTCCCGACATTTATAGACATTTATACAATTTATACATGATTCTGTCAGGCAAAAAAAAATGAAATGCTCCTTTCCAAGTGTAGGTCATGCTCATTCAAAAAACATGGGGTCGTCGAAGCCAACAGGCTTCTCCGCAGATCATCTTGATAAATGGCACTTCTGGTTATCCGTGCATTCTCACGTGTTGATGACCAAAATACTGCAGTTCACCCAAAAAATATGGGACCAAGTTGAAATACCCAAAAGATCCCGTGGATGCTGCATGGAGGTTTCCTAAAATAGGTGTACCACGAAATCATCCATTTTAATAGGATGTTCCATTCTAAACCATCCATTTTGGGGTACCCCCATTTCAGGAAACCCCCACATACCTGGATCAGGGAACTGCTGCCGGCGAATCTTCCACTTTTCGTGCCACTGCGATGGGCACTGACATGTAGTTATCAATAGTTACTCCATGTACAGGAACCCCTGTACAAGAGAAATCAAAAAAGTCACTGTCCACTACTTTAGGAGGGATCTTACTGACTTCTTTTTTTTTGATGCTACGAGGTATCTTCCCCAGATTTCCCGTACGGTTTCTTCAGATCTGGGCTCGCCAACCGCTTGCGGCGCTAGGCCCGAGGGGTTCGTCATGGCCGCCTATGAAAAAACTAAAATCCAGGGAAAGGGTTGGAAATCTCTGGTGAAGCCCAAAATTTTCGGTCATTCATTGTTTTTTACCCGCAAAAATATGAGGATAGCCCAGCAGCAATTTTTGGGCGGAGATTCAAGCAATTTCACCAAGAGTTCGGAGTGAAGCAATCAAACATCTGGGTTTTTCAGCTAAGGAATTGGGACACGACTGGCCATGACCAGGTGATCGAAAAACCTGTCTATCTCCGAAACTTTGGGACAAAATCCAGTCGGGTCGGAATCAGTGCAACTCAGGGTTTTGTCTCCATTTCCATCCCTGAAATCCAAAGTTCGACAAGTCAAATCCACTTTTAAAGGGCAACCCAGTTTTCAAAATACACGTGGCGTTTCAGTGGCTTTTCGAATGTGCCAAGCCGTCCCAAAAACCGCTCGCCTCCCGCTGACCAGGCGACGGCCCGTTGGGGTTCTCTGCTTTCGAAAGCGCCCGCGACGCGGGGCTGAGGGGGCTCCACTTGGTGGAGACCAAATGGCTGCAGGTTCCCTGGCCCTAGCCCAAAACACTGGTGACAGGAGCCACCAAGATTGAACAGCAATCAAACGTGGCAGACATGAAAGACCCTCCTCGGACTCAGAGTGATATTCCCTTGAGATGTAGAGAAGGCCGCTTGCTATCTTTGATTTCCAGAGTGCAACGGCTGGAGTCTTTCAAGCTTGCGAGTGATTCGAAGGCATGATGCCCTTAAGTAGACAGTACATACAGAGTGTATCAAAATGTGTGTCTTTTTGGGGTACAATGTTGTGTTCCTCTCCCTGCATGTAGTGCCTTTGTGCATGAAAACCACTGACCGGACCCAAAGACTGGATTTGGCAAAATGTGTTCCTGCTTCAAAATGGCTTTTGCTTGTGCCCCATTTTAACAAACTCCTGGCGGGTATGCCTTTAAACTTTTAGTCATAGAATAGTTGTCTCTTATCTGGAAGTCTCCATCAATCACGCGGCAACCTGACGATGGCAACTCGCAGCTTTCCATCTGCATCAACCAACTCCTGTGCGTTGGTCTCTGAAACCACATCGTCGCCTGCACTTGTGCGACACAGGCCCCCCAAGGTAACCTGAACTACACTGTGATGCTGTGATCCAACCATCAACCACCACAAAAACCGATAGAATTGTCAAAGAAGTTCAACTGCGGGGGAGCCGGGCTCTTTCGGAAGAGCAAAGCAAGTCATACAGCCACACAAACGCCATATACTACCTCAGCTCGAATGAATTCAGCTTCTCTTATCAAGCTGAAAACTACCAAGCCGATTGACGCTCACTGGCTCTGCCCCGGGTCGTCCTGCCGAATGGCGGTTTTCCGCGGGTACATCAGCCACTGGGGTGGTCAAGCCACATCGGCCATGCTAATCACGTTGGGACTCGCACAACCAGTCACCTATTTCGGTTGGTTTCTATGTGACGATGGTGGGTGATGCAAAAAGCCGAGGTTTTGTTGGCCAATTTAAGTCCCAGCTTGTTGCTGAGATATCGATATCGCAGATATTACCATTGTGTGGAAAATCCATCGGTCTTGTCGGACTTGACCTTGGGCCCTCTCCAAATCATCCAACATCCCACCGCACACCTCAACTTTCCGCGGGCTTCTGCAATCCGGCCAACACTTTGTCCTAGAGGCTGAGTCCCTCAGCATTCCAACTCACATGGGTTACTATTGTGCTAGGAAACAAACATGGGGACCTTTTGTTGCAAATGGGGGGTATCAGGGTGACCAACAAAAACCAGAGATCAATGGAATAGCGATGGGGAGAACTATCTAGTTGCTGACTGATAACCCATTGGGACAACCCCATGTGTCACAATTGGGTAGCTGGGAGTCGATGAGTTGAGATAGTCACTGCTCCACTATGGGTATTTTCACATAAGAACTAGGCATAGGCACTTGTTTCAGTTCTTCGCCACTTGAGGCCAAGTGAATTTCCGATAAACGGAAAACCACGTGTGCCTACGCAAACGCATTCATTTCAAATCACCCTTACCAAAAAAAACTCACGGAAGGCTTGTCTCAATAATATAAAATCAGGTGTGGTATATCATTATGTGTCAAAAAAACACATGACATAAAAAACCTCAGATCTGGCGATTGCTTGCGAAGTTTCACAAGTCGTCCCAGTCCTGCCACAGGGTGGCCGACTTGGAAAAGACGGTGTCATAGACTGGCTTCAGATGTTTGTCCTGCCACCGACACAAATGGGTTTCGCTGGCTTCGGCACAAGGGGATGGCTGTGACTTTCCCAGTGTGGAACTCCAGGAGGCTACTGATGTGCGGAAAGCTGCAGAAAGCTGCAGCTACTTCCCATCCATCCAAGTTAAATATTTAAAAGTCATCCCGGAGTAAGTAGAATATGGACATGTCATTTAAAAAAAAAAACTCACTATAAAACAGGAAATCGGAATATCTTTGAACATCCCATATTCTATCTGCTCCAGGGGATATTTTCCGACCGTATCTTAAGCCTCACATTCCAAGAGTTTCCCCTCCTGGTACGCACCCAGGGCAATACCTGGTCAGGTCCCCCAGCTATAGCTGAAGAAAGCAGCAATACGGGGAACAATAACCGATGACCCACTATAACTGCCAAATATCAACAATAGCTATTATATTACTCATTAATACTCATTATGTTTTATGATTTATAATTATATACTACCAAATATATGGCTATACTACTGTAATTTAGTGCAATTCAAATGACTATGGTTGTTACTAACAAATATCAACACTAGTCATTACCATTGCAACATCTAGCTGTTTCATGTGACTGTAACTTGGTGCTGTAGGGAACCTCCGGGCAAGTCTCAATTTTGGAGCTTCCAGTGTCGAGCTCGAAAGAGGTTGAATATCGGCCACATCTGTTGCCCACCTGCGCAAAAGCCGGTCAAGAGCATGAGGAATGCCATGTCCTGCAAAAGAAGTGGCAGCAGAGTCCCCACTCTCTCACCCTCTGTCAACACCTCTTGAAGATCTGCTAAGTTGAACCATGGTAACCATACCAAATCACGATCCCAAGAAGCGGAGCTTTGGGTTTAGGGTTTAGGGACCACTTGACCACAGATTTCTGCTCCTGCTCTGCCACGAGTGCGTGCGTCCCAGCGTCGACTGCTAACTTGCCTGTAAAATGAGCCCTGTCGGCGTCGGGTCGAGGCCAATTCCCTGGAGCAAGAAATGATGTTGAATTTTGCAGGACCACCAGGCCTTTCATGATAAATATGTATGTGTATATATATATAATATATATATTGTACATATAATGTAGGTATCCAACTTGGTTTTCATTATCTCAACAGTTGTCTTTCTGGACTGGGAACCATGGCCCAGAATTGGCATCTATGTCTATACATTCTAAGTAGGCAATCCATCGAAGAGTAAGTTGTGATGTAATCCAACGCATCCATTTTGGGGTGGCTCCGGACTCCGGAGTTCGCACTTTTTTGTCGTTCCTGCGGGACTCAGAATGGAGCAAATACTCCTGAAAAGCACTGCGCTATAACCAAAAAAGGTTCAATTTAAAACTGCAGTGCAAAAAAAATTCTCGCACTGCTTGCCAGTAAAGATTGCTGTCCAAAAATCGTGAAGTTGGCGCTGTGCTTGTCAGAACTTGTGAGACACTGAACTCTAAAGTGGTGCCCCACGGCAGGAACAATACCCTGAGGGCAGGTCGGTGTGGTGTGGGTTGTCCCAATGGCTGTGGTGTTGGCGTTTGGGCCTTGGGGGCCCACTGTTCGTGTTACGTCCGCGGCGCAGCGGAGAAGTCTCCAAAACTTACCCCCGGGACGCGTCAGGAAATGACCTGTGCAGAGGCAGTCAAATTTCATCGTTGATCATCATTTTCCCTGGTGATTTGATGGCCATTTGACCATATATCGCCCATTTTCAGGGCCCAAAAAACTGTGGTCGTGGATTATCTTTGGATTTGTCCAATCTCACAGTCAAAAGCACAAGAATCACATGGCCATTGAATCTTCCAGCGTCCTTTGTGCAGATCACTCCCAAATGGCCAAATGGCCGGCACTGGCCATCCAACAATATCTATCCCTACTACGCCCCCAAAACCAAGCCGTATCGCGCCCACCAACATTGCAAGCATTTCTGTCCAAATTAGCAGAGGGTATCATCAAGTTCTGGTGAATCTTCCCCGGGGGGTGCTTGGTTACCATAGGGGAAGCTAACATTGGAAAACCCATGTGTTTTCCCTATGAAAATCATCTAGAACTATTAGATTATTAGATTTTCCACATCGATGTTAGATATATCAGCTGGTTTATAAACCTATGGTAGATATATCAGCTATACATGGTTGATATATCTACCATAAACCCAAGTTATTGGACTTATTTCAACCAACTGATCGCTAACGAACTGGGCACCACCCGGAGGGGATCCCGGTAAACATCCAGAGGACCATCAAGGGGAAAAACTCCGTGCACCGCTTCTGCAACTTGGTCCACGCCGGAGAGTCCTGTGGTCAGCGTTTGGCCGGCGGAAAATGGCGGGTCTACAACCACTGATGATGGGGATATCGTGGGGATATCCGCAACCATTCTATTGGGATATAATGGGATACAGTGGGATATGGTGGGATATACTGGGATACTAGATGAATGTCATATGATCATGTTTGGTCTTCAACCCCCATCCACTATGCGAAGATATCAGTGACACCCAATGGATATGGCCCGTGAAGATCCATTGATTGTAGTACGCCTCGATTGTAGCATGGGTTTTTGATATGGAATCAACTATATAACTGTAGAGTAGACCCATGGTTTTTGAATGTCTTAAATATGGAATCAACTAACTGTAGACCACAAAAACCACCAGAAAAAGCGGCTGAAACCCCAGCCCCAGGCCTTGCCGAACTCTTTCTCCAGGTAGGCGAGCAGTTTCCTGCTCTCCTTCAGGCACATCACCTGAGGCATCCGCGAACGCTCTTGATGCAAACCGCAGACCGCCGATGCAATCAATGAATCTGAAAAGGCATCAATGATTTCGTGCCATAGAAAAAAAAAACGTACCATTAAAAAAAAAACTCTCCATATTTCTCGTGCTACCACCAAGAAATGGCCGGTCGTCATGGATCCTGCTTGGTCAAGGCACGCCCTGAGGCTTCCAGGCCTGGAAGATCGGAGATGTCGACAGAAGAAACTGGGAAAATGTTCATAGCTGCATGGATTTTTTTGGGGGATTCAATAATGTAAATGAACTACTGGATGGTGGTTTTAACCATCTTGAAAAATATGAGTTCGTCAATGGGAAGGATTATCCAAAATATGAAATGGAAAATAAAAGCCATGTTTGAAACCACCAACCAGACTATATTTGTGGGGATTTCGGACTTTGTATTATTTTTGCGGGGGGACTCTTCAATATCTGCTGTATATATAATTTCAAAGCGGATATATCTATTTGGCCCAGCTATTGAATTGAATGGCAATGAAATGGAGATTTTCCCAAACAAAGACGCCGTTTTACTGATCAACAATCTCTTGAGAAATGGGCAGTTTACCAATAAGATGGGGAGTTTGATGAGATTGTTTATCAATAAAACTGTCATTCATTTGACCCTCTACATTCCGTGCAGAGATCCTGGCATCGGTCCTGTGCTCCAACCAAGGGATGTCTGACCCCAGCTGATTCAATACCCAACAATATCACTTCTAACATCCATTCTTGGTTGCTCACATCCGATTCTTGGTCACTGTTCCCAGATGTTCCTGGTCAGACGGATGAGCCAACCATATCCCCGTGTTTTGCTCGTTAAATGCATAGCACAAGAAATAAATCAAAAAAAGGCGCCGGTGCACTGCGGCCTCCAGCAGTGCTGCTCTATCTCTTCCAGCGGCCTTCAGGCATTTCAGGCCTGGCCAAAGCGCAGTGGCTCAAGCAGTTTTTAGTCGTAAGATCTGGCGGCAGATTGATTCACACATCTGGATCTGTTGCAACTATGATGTACTGTATAGCTGTATATCTGTACATATATCTAACAGGCATGGGAAACAGGCATGGGACGGTATGACTACAGTACATGAATCAGTATATGACATCAAAACAAGCCACGTGTTCAGCGTTGTCCTTGGGCCCCGCACCATAAAGCACCTCCACTAGGAAGATGTCAGATGCTCCCTGGAGGTTTTCGATGCGGAAATCCGCTTGGAAAAAGCTGAGAGATCCCCAAAGTCTCCACCGTATATAAATGGGTTTGTCTGAAAATAGGGTGCCTCTAATCCATTGGCTAATCAAAATTTTCCCTATCCAATGGCCATTTTCTATGGCAACAAACCCCATTTTCAGACCCAAATCACAAGTCAGCCACTCAGCCTTGATCCGCGCTTCCACCTGGTCGACCACCTTGGAAGCTGCCTTGGCCATGGATGAAACCCGGGGAAACTGACTAGGTGTCAATGGTATAGCTGGATGTCGATCCCCCAACTACTATAAGTTTTGACGCATCCAACTGAGCAATCAGGATGAAGGAAGAATTGTTGAGTATTGTGCGGTGCTCTTCAAAGTAATATTGACTGAACCAAACATGAGCATGTTGCATTTGTGGGAAACCAAAGAATCAAAATCCACGTAGAAAACCAAAATGATTTCTATAAGTGTGGATTCTGGTTCTAAATTTCTTATGACCATTCTATTTCTAGAAGACTCAAATGGGTTTCAGAGGTGTCCTTGGTATTCCTTGGTCCCATTAGTGGCCTCTCTCATCTGCGCCACCGAGGTGAAAGGTGTGGCACCTCGGTCAAGTCATGTCCATGCTGTTGGCCAGACAAGTCACCCTTCTGGCAAATGATCTCCCCAAACAATCCATGTGAAATTGCGGCAAAATCCATTCTAACAAGAAAAAAGGACATATATCCCCTCAGATTATGGTTTGGAGGAAAAATCTCCTCCACCAACCCCTGTTCCCTGGTTGCACCTTCGCCGCCCAGGATCACGGCGATCTCAGGGAGCACCTTGCAGCTGTGGTGATCCCCAGCCATTTTCATGGCTGGGAGATTTTCATCCCAAATGGTACAGTAGGTCTTTATGGCAGGCTTTCCCAACATGATGACAGTTATCTGATAGTTGTTTTCCTTTTTGATTTTTGTTGGTCTGTTTCTCTGTTGACTCTTTTTCCTCAGAAGTACCAAACCCTTTATCGCCAGCATTCCTGTCGAGTTCTAAGCACAGTCGGCAGGAAGCCAGTCCAGAGTAAATTCATGGAATGGCCATTCAGCCATCTTTGAAAAACTGTCACCGGGGTCATCCACTGGGTTCAAAGAAATGCGTCTCACAAAATGCCAAACTCCTCCTGCAAAAGTTTTGTCATAGTCTAACTTGGAAAGAGCAAATTGGAAAGAGCAAAGATCTCTGCAATTTGGCTGACAAGCGGTCTGAACATAGAGGGTTCGGTCTGTTTTCAGCTTTCTGGTACAAGTACCACTAGAAGCTCCTCAGCCAAGTCGTCTCTTCTCCAATGCGCACGTGGGCGCCCACATCTGCGTCTGTCACTGGGCTTCCCCAACCACTTCTTTGCAAATCTGCTCCGGCACGTCCTTCCTGAGTTGCCAGGGTGGCCGGGGAGCTAGAATTTCAGGGGTTGCGGTGTCCAGTTTATTGCAGTGACTCTCTTTTTGGTCGTAGACTGTTCAATGGCTAGTTTCATCCTCTCTCTGTCAATCGTTCATCATTCTCCAACACGTATGCAGCAGAATTTCGAATTTTCCAAAATCCAACTCCTTGAAAGCAGGCACTTTTTAATGCCAAGCTTGGAGTTCCAGACGCCCCAGAAACTCATCTGAGATGCGAACTCCAAGTCCATGACGAAGCAGAAGTGCGTCAGCCTGGGAGTGGGCAGACCATGACCACTGCCTGAGATTTACCTGGGATTTCGTGGGTTAGTAGTGGTTTGTTTCAGCAGATAGAAGACAGTTGATGCTTTTCGACAAAATTCACCGACCCTTCCGCAGAACGAAAAGAAATGGAACACCTGTGATCTAAGTTCGGGTATATGGCTGTACAAGTTTGGGATATGGATGACAACCAGGGGATAGCGGGGCAAACTGACCGCATTTTGCTGGTTGCAATCTTTTGCTGGGTATACAGGTATCACTCTATAACAATCTTAATTAAGTCATTCCAGGGTGAACCGGGAATGATTTTAAAAAATACATACAAAAAATGAATGGTTAAATACAAAAATGATCCATAAATTCTGGGTGCATGTTGGTACCCCATTTTCGGAGCCATAGCCAACTGACACCTAAGTACACCAACTAGTACGTATCCCCATAGCAAAAGACTTTAGGTATCGAAATATGAACAGTTCATTTACACATATTTAAGGGAAAAAAGAATAATAAAGATATATATCGAAGTCTTCAACCACCCAGCCTGGATTTTTCTTACACGGGCCAGGTATCACAAACGAGCCAGCAGCCCCATTCCTTTCGACCCAGCAACGGAGCCACCAACTTGTAGTAGAACTTGTCCTCTCCACCCAGCTCCCACAACTGTCTCAGCGCCTGTGCGATTTGGGCAGGGAATGGTCAAATGTGTTGGTAAAAAACGGTGGTGAACACTGGTAAAACATCAAAAAAAAACGGATGATAAACTGAAAAAGGAAAATCTTGAAGGGTTCTTTACTTCAGAAGTGTTAAATGATTTGTTATTGGGCCACATTGGATCAGTTCTTCTGAATCATATTTTGAGACATCTTCCATTGGGTCCCAGGCCTGCAGGCAGTGGAGCACCTTCTTCTGGCGGCTGAAGACTTCGTAGGTCATGACCTCACAGCTTTGACCCACAAGGAGATGCTTCGGGACCACACAACAAATGGTGGTACAAATGGTGGTGCCCAGAAGATAAAACTGAAGGTCCCCTCTGAAAATGTGTCGAATTCCAAAATCCCTGCTCATCCCATGTTAGATCCTGCCAGTGTTTTTTTTCGATGTGACCCAAGCGCAAACCAGGACGATTTTGGATGATATTAATCAAAAATTAGATTAATCAGCAAAAAAAAGTCATTGAACTCATTTACCCCAATTAAAGACATAGTAAAACCACACTTGAGGCCGGGGGTGGATGACGAAAGCTAGCGGGGTAGGAGAAAGAAGGAAGGGAAGACGTAGCTTCAGTGTCAGCAGGGAAATGTCGGTGGCGTTTCCGCGTCAAACCCTCAGTGAGGATGCTGACCCTCTACCAGCCGGAAATCTCCTCTCGGGAAGGCTCGGGGGGGACCAGGGGGGATCGAACCTGATGCCGATGATGACGATGATGATGAGGATGGTGATGATGATGATGATGATGATGATGATGATAACAAAGTTGATGACGATGACAATGACGCTGACGCTGACAACGACGATGACGGCTGAAAATGACAATGACGGTGACGATGACAATGACGATGACGATGACAATGACAATGACACTGAATGACAATGACACTGACAATGACACTGACAATGACGATGATGATGATGATGGTGATGATGATGGTGATGATGATGATGATGATGATGATGGTGATGATGATGATGATGATGATGATGAAGCGGATGCGGCAGATGATCGGGATGATGATGATGATGATGAGGATGATAAGGATGAGGAGATGATGATGATGATGATGATGATGATGATGATGATGACGATGAGATCATGCCAATGACCATGACGATGACGAAAACGATGACGATGACGATGATGACGATGATGCTGATGATGGTGGTGGGGGGGGGCCTTTCGCGTGAAAAATCACGTGATGTCCTTGAGCAGCCCCCGGAATACTTGCTAAAGCAAGAAGACTCCAGCTAGCTGACGCTAGCTTTCGTGATAAAGCCGTGGTTCCCTGTAGATGTTTCCCTTGCGAAGACCTCCGCCCCCAATGATCCGCTAGGTTCCAGGCATGGGTCGCCGAATCGAGGCCGCTGAAGGTCACCATGGTGCGAACCTGAGCCATGGGGTAGACCCTATAATTATGATATTTTGATTGAGGATAGTTGATGGCTCTACCGCTCTACCACATTATGCCCAAGTCTTGGGCACCCCGAAAATTGTCTCAGTAGAGGTCCGATTGCAGGCTGCAGAGAGCTCCGAGACATCTTTCATCTGCGACCACTCTAGGCTCTTTCTGTTGGTTTCGCTCCGCTTCTGGGAGCTCCTCCACCACTCCACCAGCATGACAGCTGTGCCAGGATCATTCAAGGCATGTCAAGGGTAAGAACCAACTGGATTGACGTGATCTGACCGAGGGAAAAGCGTAAAAGCCAGCAATATCAAAATTGATTCAAATTGACGCTACAACCCCAATGGAAAGTGGGCCAAGAACTATGACACCGAAGCCGATGCAGTTGACCCTGGCACAATTGGGGAAGACGGTTTTGCTGTCGCTGCAGAGCTCTGTGTGCTGGCCCTGTTGTACCACGGCTGGTGTCGTGGAATGACCGGCCAGGGCAACGTACTACTAGTACAAAGCCATGCACCATCTACTGTAAGCTAAATCAATTGCCTGGTTTCACACGGCATTTGCAGCTGTAGCCCTGAACATCCAAAGCAAGTGGATGGACACTAAATATGCGACATACAATCTTGTTTCTCGATGTGAGTCTTATGTTTCCTGCTCATTATTCCCTCCCTGTCTCGCAATGAACTGGAAAAGGCTACACATAATGCCCAGGCAAGCTAAAGAGAACATAGTTCCTTTTGGGAACATGCCAAGCCAGCGTGCAGGTACAGCAACAACAGCATAGCAGGATATCAAAAACGCATATCATCATTTTGACAAAATTGAGGCAGCCTTCCAAACAAAAATCTGGCAACCTCTTGCAAACATTGGGTTTTCCCACTGAGCTTCATGTTTCTTCACCCAAGTTTTGGACAGATATCACTGAAAGGACTACACTGCACCTGCTCGCTGCCAAAGACAGTTGCTGGGTTTCACAGCGCCCTCAGTCCGAGCACCGCTCCCAGGAAGATCCGGGGTAGCTGACGATGGAGTTTCCTTCCTCGGCCTCAAAGCCGCAGCAGGTGAGCTTTCCAAATAAAAGAACAAAAAGGCTGTATATCGGCAGTTTTTTTTTGGAACAATATATAATGATATAATGATCTCATTTTGGAAGAAAAAAAGTCACCTTTTTCTTTCCAGTGGGGCCCAAAAAAAAAGACGTTGTTGGACTAAACCTCCAAGTTGATCGACCAAAATGAATCGAAACTTAAGTGGAATCACGCTTCACCCTGCAATGCTAAACGAACTAACTCAAGACTCAAAAGCCCAAAATTTGGGCCATGGCTCTGTAATCCTATGACCATAGCATTGAGAAGCTCAAAGTTTAAATGCTTAAACTGATAACAGCTCGCACATGGCATGTTGATGCAGTTTCTGCTACTCATGAAAACTGACGGTTTCATTTTGAAAACCAACCCATTCAACCTGCAGTTGTAGGTTGCAAACATAAACCTCATCTCTACCTGACATGGGCTGCCCATCGTCCCCGGCAATCTGAAACTGCCAAGGTGCAAGGCTCTTGACGGACATGACCTCATGTTTCTCGGCCTTCGAAATCTTCCCTTCCGACATCTCGGACTCATCATCCAGGGCCATGTGGAAGACTTGCGGCACGCGGAACACCTCTCCGGAAAGTCAGGGGACAAACATGGAGATAGGTCATGCTGTTGAGAACAGAAATCTATTTGAAGGCGTTCATCCCAGTTGGGCGGTACCCAATTTTCAACCCACAACCCCAGACCACTGGAGGAGGCAAACACTGCGACCCGCAGCCTGTGGCTGCGGTGTGACGGACTTGAAACTCACGCGGAGGATGCCATCTTCACACCTACTGTCTGCGTGGGACTTCAACCCTCAACACCAGCAGTGACCATGTGATTTTGACATTCGAATCACTGTCAAGAATCAAGAACCCTTTCAAAAGCTAGTGTTACAAAAGACAAAGATCCTGTCCGAAGGTATTATAGTTCAGTGCCCTTTCAAACTGCGTCTGTCCTGTGAACAAGTTTCAAAAAGGCAAGGTTGAAATGAACCAAAGGCGGCTTTCCGTTCAAACCTACCAGCACGAGCAAAAGCAGAAAAGAGAAATCCCAGCCTTGTTTCCGACTGCACAAACTCATGGTGCGAGTCGAAGTGGAATGTCCATCCCCACTGCAACGACGGAACACCCTGCGCTTCCTTGCGATCGATTTTTATCTCTCCTTTGCTGACACCATCGTAATACTCCACGCGAATATCGTGGATGGTGACCCCGGGGCAATGCACAGCAATGACCTTGCGATCATCTTCCACCACCATCTTGACGGGGAAATCAGGATGTCCTCCAGATTGAAGCAACGGAAGCGCATCTGTTGAAACACAATGGACCTACCAGGTGCTCACTTCCACAGCAAGAAATGGAACCGACGAACTCACAAATTCTCTAAACTCAGCAAGGTGTCCATGATGTAGCTGGGTCAAAGGCCATTCCACTAGCAAGACATTCTTCACCTCCTGAAGAAGAGATCTTTCACCTATGTACGGGCTAGACTACAGTACGTACTTAGGATGCAGAAGTAGCAGCCAAATCTGTCTTCTCCTCTGTCGTTCTTGACAAGCTTTGCAATCATCTCCACAAAGTGACTGACAAGGGCGATTGCCACCAGCATCCCAGTTCCAAAAGGAAGGCATGCATACCACTCGGCAAGTCCAGTTGCAAGACTTGCTGGCCAGGCTTGCTCAAACTTTGCCTGGAAGTGTTCCGGTTGCTGTTCCACCTGCGCTTTTGCTGCAGTTGTTTCTTGTAGCTTTGCCTTGACGGCATCCAATTCCGCCTTATATGTCTCTTCAAGCTGCGCTTGTGCTGCCTTGACCTCATCCAATTCTGTTTTGGATGTCTGTTCAAACAGGACTTTTGCTGCAGTGGTTTGCTCCAGCTTTGCCTTGACGTCATCCAATTCTGCCTTGGATATCTGTTCAAACTGGACTCTTGCTGCAGTTGTTTGCTCCAGCTTTGCCTTGACGTCATCCAATTCTGCCTTGGATATCTGTTCAAACTGGACTTTTGCTGCAGTGGTTTGCTCCAGCTTTGCCTTCATATCATCCAATTCGGCCTTGGACGTCTTTTCAAACTGGGCTTTTGCTGCAGTGGTTTGCTCCAGCTTTGCCTTGACGTCATCCAATTCTGCCTTGGATATCTGTTCAAACTGGACTTTTGCTGCAGTGGTTTGCTCCAGCTTTGCCTTGACGTCATCCAATTCTGCCTTGGATATCTGTTCAAACTGGACTTTTGCTGCAGTTGTTTGCTCCAGCTTTGCCTTCACATCATCCAATTCTGCAGCAAAAACCGCAGATTGATTCTTTAATGCTGCGTGTTTTACTTTCAAATCGCTCAGCTCCGTAGGACACAACACATTCAAGCCTCCCAGCGAAAAGATGGAAACGGGACCCCAACAATTGGTTCTGAAATAGAATATATAGAACATGAAACATTCAAGGATATCCTTTAGTAGCACTCTGTGTCAAACATGTTCTTTAATCCATGAGAAATCAGAAAATGCACCAGGCAGTTCTGCGCCTTCTTCGGCCACTGGGGCTTCCTCAGCGCTCGTGGTGCGGTTGGAGGTGCCGACAGGGCAAACGAAGCCGGCGGCGCAGGGCTCCGCCGGGCGGCGCGCGTGTTTGCCTTGGAGCAAGGCTGGGCACATCAAAATCTCGAAAAACTGCAAACGCTGTTTCATTCTGTTGATATTTGGATTGTCAAATTGGGTCCGGAGTCCGGGCCAAAACAAACTTGCTGCAAAGGGCATCATTGGGGTTCCCTTTCAAGACGCTAACTCTCAGTCAGTCTATCATGAATTGAGCTACCTTTTTCTGCTTTGGTTTTGAAATTTCCATCAAAAATGCCAAGGCACAAAAATGTCCTCAGGACAGGTGAATGGCACAGCCCTTGCCTGCAAGGACAAAATGTTCCAGCATCGCAAGGTTCAGCTGCCTTCGCACCCACGAAGATGCTGGCAGCCATCGGAATCGCTGCAGGACCTTGCCTTCAGAAATGCTGAGCTGCAGGGGAAAGCACTCCCCGCAGAGACATCGCACGCACCGTATGGATAGGCTGAGGCAACTGGATCACACCAAGCCGGAAAGAAAAACTGGTTGGGGAAATGAAGGCTCTCCCCAACTGCCACTTGGACTGGGTTCAGCTGGCCGTTTCTGTTTCCAATCCCCAGCTGACCATCTTCATTATGTCCCCATGTCCACAAGGTGCCATCCTCAGACAAAGCCAAACTGTGGTAATCACCATTAGCAATTGCCACAAATTTCTTTCCAACTGCCACTTGGACTGGGTTCAGCTGGTTGTTTGTGTTTCCAATCCCCAGCTGACCATGGCTGTTGTATCCCCATGTCCACAATGTGCCATCGTCCGACAAAGCCAAACTGTGGTAAATACCAGCAGCAATTGCCACAAATTTCTTGCCAACTGCCACTTGGACTGGGTTCAGCTGGCCGTTTCTGTTTCCAATCCCCAGCTGACCATCTTCATTATGTCCCCATGTCCACAAGGTGCCATCCTCAGACAAAGCCAAACTGTGGTAATCACCATTAGCAATTGCCACAAATTTCTTTCCAACTGCCACTTGGACTGGGTTCAGCTGGTTGTTTGTGTTTCCAATCCCCAGCTGACCATGGCTGTTGTATCCCCATGTCCACAATGTGCCATCGTCCGACAAAGCCAAACTGTGGTAAATACCAGCAGCAATTGCCACAAATTTCTTGCCAACTGCCACTTGGACTGGGTTCAGCTGGCCGTTTCTGTTTCCAATCCCCAGCTGACCATCTTCATTATGTCCCCATGTCCACAAGGTGCCATCCTCAGACAAAGCCAAACTGTGGTAATCACCATTAGCAATTGCCACAAATTTCTTGCCAACTGCCACTTGGACTGGGTTCAGCTGGTCGTTTTTGTTTCCAATCCCCAGCTGACCATGGCTGTTGTATCCCCATGTCCACAATGTGCCATCTTCCGACAAAGCCAAGCTGTGGTCATCACCAGCAGCAATGGCCACAAAGTTTTTGCTGGAGGGTACTTTGACCGGGCGCCACTGCTTCTCCGTGTTGCCGAGCCCCAGCTGCCCCTCGTAATTCCGACCCCATGCCCACAACTGACCCTTCACCACGACCAGGCTGTGCAACCAACCCCCGGCGAGCGCAAACTTCTCGGTGGAGGCCGTCAGCTGCTTCCACCACGGCAAGGCTTCGGCCAGCGACCCGCGCAGCACCTTCTGCAAGTCCTGGCCCTCGCATCCTCAGTCTGCAGCACGTGGTTGGTGGACCAAACAAACAAATATAACAAATACATACAAATACTAACAAATGCCAATATAATACCCATTCAATTCTATCATTTATGGCCCGCACTCCCAAGTGCGGATATCAGGTTTCCTTCACAACCTTCCTTTTGTGATCGTGCGGTTTGCTTATCCAACAGAATTAGTGTGCCGCTCGTCTTGCCTTCCTGGTCGTCTCATGTTGAGAGGCAGAAGTCAACACTTGCATGATCCAAGTCCAAATTCTTATGATCTAAGCACTGCGCCTTCCGATATTTTCCATTCTTTGGCAGCCAAGGATCGAAATCCCTCCGGACAAACACGGGGCTCGGAGCTCTGCTCAGGGCAGTAGTGGTGCGGGGGACACAGCGTCGGCTTGCCACTCTTGGCCGGGCAGAAGTAGCCCGCCGGGCATCTCTGCGGCGTGGCGGTTTGATTGGAACCTGGGCCGACAGGTTGCCAGGCGACATCTTTAGGAATGCTTTACCAGGAAAGTTCGCTCTGATTTGGCAAGTGCTCGGTAGATGTGTGATCAACCATCATTTTGGATGTGGCCTGCAAGAAAGAACCACCGCGGAATCAGGAATGCTATATGGAGGTTTTGGATGAATGAAGGGCAAATGAATAGAATCCGGCCCGGCAATCATCCCTTCACGAGTTTGTTGGAAGTTGACAGATGTTTCTCTGCTTGCCGAAATCAAGCTACCTCCGTGATCTCCCAGCCAGCAGCTCGTTGATTTGATCGAACTTAAAATTCCAACCAGAAGCAGAAACTCACTGCAGACCCCAACATTTAAGTTCGCCCCAAAAAACATCCAACCTCTAGAGCCCGATGATGCGATGTACAATAACAAAAATGTGGATATTGCACACGTGAAGCTGCCAATTTCAAGTTAACGCCCGAACACCGCTCACCACTTCTTCCCCAAATCACAAGCAGCAGAAGTGCTTCCCAGGGCAAGCGTGAGGCTCGGTGCTGCCGCGCGGACAAAAATGGCCATCGGGGCACGGCTCCGGCGCACCGCTCTGCGCTTTGCAAAAAGCTCCGGCGGGACACACCGACCTTACGGGGCAGCTCAAATAGTGACAGGCGAAGTGTTTCATAGCATGCTGAGTGTGTGGTTGAGAATTGGTGAGTAGACAGATTTTGCAAGATTGGATTAGATTAGATTGATGTTCGATTGCATTGGATCAGATTAGATTTAGATTTAGTTTGAGTTTTGGCTTGGATTACATTAGTCGGATTGGATTCGAATGGATTAGATTAGATTAGATAGATAGACGGATAGATAGATACGCTGGATATTGATATGCAGATAGATCTCCAAAAGAAGGGACGATGAAGAGTGGCATCCATTGCAAACCTGGCCAGAATTCCAGAGTGGCTTTACCACTTTACCATTTCCCAATGCCAACTACAGCCCTGATATTTGGAGTCAGATCTGGATGGCTGGCAGCCCCACTTACTGAGGAATTGGCCAATCTGGGAGTGGGGGTTACCGGGTAAAGCCAAAAAACCTTATCCAATTTTGTTCTTTTAAACCATACCCAGTTGGGGGTTAAAGACGAATTTTGTCGTTATACAACTATACCCAGTTGGGGATTAAATACGTTTCAACTGCCGAGGCACGGTTCACTCGCCACACCACACAGCCAGACCAGTAGTAGCATCAACCGGTTTCCCATTGCACAGAGTGGAGACCGCTGGGAGGAGGAAATCAAGAGGTGACTGTGAGCCGTGCAACTTCCAAGTGAAAGATACTGCTGTAAATCAATCATCTCCCGTCAGCAACATCACAAACCATTCGGATGCTCCCGAAGTATGATGGTGGCCCGTGTGGCTACGTTCTATGTCCTGGATGTGACTCCAGCTTAGGTGCCTTTGGCAGCACTTCGGCATCCTGCTGTCTTCCTATACTTGCTTGCTTGCTTGCTTACTTGCTTAGTGATGTGGGCTCATGTGGTGCTGCGCAAGTTCGAAAAGCCCAAAATTCGAAGAATTCTGCGTCCCAACTTGTCAAAGCTGAGCTCTCTGGGCTTCCCAAACAATTTTACTGGCCTGCTCCATGAAGTCTTGTTGCCTCAGGTTTGGCAAAAGGGCGAAGAAAATTGGAAGGTCAGAAGTAGTTGTCAATTTCAGAGATGAAGTCAAACATGTCAACTTTTGAAACACTTGTACCATCAATCATCATTGTTGAACTCCAGAACTTCGACTCACCAACAGAAGTTTCCACCACTTCCCCGTGGCCCCAACATATCCCAAAGCCACATGGCACGCTGTGTTCCCCCGCAGGAGTTTCTCACCATCTGGATCATCATCCACCTTCTTCGGCTTCCCCGTGGTGGCCGTGGCATTCTGGGCCGTCGTCCTGGCGATACCACCAAGGCCCCAGGTGATGTGTCTTTGACCCTACCACAAAGCAGATCACTAAGGACACCCTGATTTGGGAAAATTTCGGATGCACAACTTTTGGAGAAACGATCTGTCATTCTTTAATTGTTTTGCTGAGAACCGTTGTTTCCTGCTCCATGGTCGGCCGAACAGGAAACAAAGGTCCATTTATACTGGTTTCTGTTTGTCTGTGTCCCACAATTCCACTGTTCTATAATGCTCATTGGTTCCCATAAAAATACGCTTTGGGGTGATACCCCATCTTCAGACACACTTCAACAGTCAACCAGCCAGAGGCACGTGGCTTTTTGTTCTTGCTTTTGTGCCTCACCACGGTGTCGGAGCAGCCACTAAAGGCCCTTGGAGTCGGTTCTCAAATAGGTGAACATGTAGAGACTTCAGATAGTGGTCGGGATGTCATTCAATCATTAATTCGATAGCTCCCTTTGTCTGGATCCCATCTGTGGGGCACCTCTCTCTTTTTCTTATGCTTCAGCTTTTTCTTTTCCTCCGCACTCAGCTCATCTTCATTGCCTGAGCATCGGCAGCCGTGTTGGCGGCAAGTGATCAAACATTCGCAAGTTTCCTCCATCCATCCCAGCTTGTAGGCGACCAAAACCCCTTCCGCACCTGTCTTTGCAGCCCCATCGCCTGCCCAACCTTGGGGAATTTCACCCGTCAACCAGATTTTGACTAGGTCTCAATATCTCATAATCAACTCACTCCTCATTGGCATAATGTTTGGAAAATTATGTTTTAGTGAATGATTGAGCTGCTTGGGGCCGCTGTGATCATCCATCATATTTCATGGTCTAGGTTTGAATGGTGAGATTTCTCTGTTCCCGTTGGACGTGCCCCTCGTTTCGTTTTTTGACTCACTAAGCTTGGAACCAGCAGCCTGGGGGTATCCATCCGCCTTGTCGCCTGCAGCATCATGCTCGAAGTTGGGGGTCTGAAACAACATGTTGAGTTTCTTTCACCTCAAAATGGAGCTTGGAAATGGGGACCAACTTGGAGACAAACCCCTTTTCTAACTCCAGGGATTTTGGGAAATTCAATCCTTTTCGAAATCCTGGTGGTCCCTGCATCCCTTTGGCCATCTTCCACCCCCAAAGTCCCCAGTAGAGGACCCGCCTCCGGCCACACCTCAGGTGGATTCAGGGCCGAAGCATTGGGTGCTGCGAAGTCACAATCCACCAGCGTGTTGCATGGTTTTGCCACGTATTTAGATCGGCAAAACCGGTGGGTTTCAAAAGTGACCTTCAAGCCTTCAGCTCTATCTTAATCCAGTGGGCAAACCCATGAAATCTTCCATGGGAAGCTTGGATACGTCCCCACCTTCCGATCTAAGATCCGGACCATCCACACCTGCCACGCGACAAGTCCGGAACTATTTGGAACAACAACATAGTCTCACTGAAGACTTCCAGATGGAAATGGTCGTAATCTTCAGGATTTTTTAGGAACCTTTTCGGGCTTGCACATAGATCGGAATGAATCTTAGATCCCTTGGCAGATTTCCTAGCCATCCAGCTGTGTTAGCTGGATGAATCCCCCGCCGATTCGTTGCAGAACTGCCCAAGTCAATGTCAAGGCACCAGCGACTTTGGCGTCCTCGGCACAGCCGAGGACAGGGCAACCCAAGAGGCATTTGAGTAGCTCCAGGCCCCTTTCCAGGAGAAAATATGACTGGATCCATGGTCAAAATCTTGTCCATGGACATGTTTTTACGTGCGAAGCATTCGTCACTACAAAGGCCGCTACCATGGTTCTTCCAATCGCTGGTGTAGTTTCAAGTCTCTCTGGGGTTTTCAGCGAAGATCAAATCAGGTGTTTCCCATTGTGATCCTAAGCTGGACTCCTATAGTTCCCTACCTTCCTGCAGGTCACGGCTTCAAGTTCAAGGCATCAACCGCCCAGCTGGGTGCAGCCACGTAGAGTTCAAGATAGATCTTGACTGCGTCCTGCGAAACGACGCCAGGTACAAGGTCCAGTGCGGTGAAAGGGATGGGATGGGATTTTGATGAAGATACGAGGACCATCCAGAAACCATTTTGTCGCTGCAACGATGAATCTTCTTGGTCGATCATGCAAAAAGCAAAAGATCATAGTCCACGTTCCCCTGCAAAGTGCCCCATACCAGTTTCAGCTTTCTGAATTTGCTCAACCTCAAACTTTAAACAAAGCCATTTTCTATGGAAAATTCAGAAAAAAAAAATCACCATCTTCCCACCCTGTCCTTGGCGGCGCGGCGGTAGAATTTGTGCGAGTAGAGCCTGGTGAAACGCCATGGAACCCGGGCCATCCCCATGCCATGGATCTATCTAATTGGTATAATCAGTACAAGATCAAGGGTGTCCTTTCAAGTTTGCCTTTAATGATGATTAGGTACCCAGCCATACGACAAGGGGTACGACCCAAAATCTCACACACCATGCTGATACTGAAAGGGCTGGTCATTTGTTGCTGTTCACTCAACGAAAACTGTCATGAGTCATGCCACCAAACAGGATTGAAATTTACAAAAAGATCCAAAACCAACAACGACAGGGATGAATCACGTGGATCAGCATCGGAAAGAAGGATTTCGCCCATGACCAGTTCCCTGACAGCTCCCGGCTGCCTCTCTTGCATCCTCAACATCGCCACATACGCCTGCTGTTAGCACAGCCACCGGAGCTTGAGAATAAACCGAACATTTTGGGATGCGGTTTACAACCCATTGATGGTAATATTGGGGATAGTTCATTCTTGGGTTTACCACGGTGTATGTCAGTCAGTGTCTCTTCAGTCCCCCAAAAACACGACGGAAGTACAGCCCGGACCAGAGATGCCACCCAACTCACCAACTCACAGACCAACCAGCCCTCACCATCCCTCAGCATCAGGGCGCCTTCAGCGTGGTTTTCCGCAGGCAATAATTGTGGAAGTCAAACTGATCCTCCGCGATGTCGCTGAAATGCTTGAAGGTCTCGTGGAACCTGGGATCTGCAGCAGCCGGATCCACAGCCCCCTGGAGGACATGGGATGGAAAATGCCGTGGGTTTGGTTGGGATCGATAGCCACATGATTGCCGGCTTCCTAGCCCTAGCAGGAATATATGGGGATGGGTCAAAACCCTGGTACCTAGTGAACCCCAAAATAGCTGGTAAATGGATGTTCATCCCACTAAAAATGTATCTATAGGTATTGACCCATACCCATATGGAGTATGACGTAAAGATTCAGCTTGGCCAACTTCCTAAAATGTTCTTCCAAACTCTTTGAAGTGGCAACACCATGCAACACCTAGAGTCGAGTCGGCCTAAATCACAAAATGCCCAGAGTCAGCACAAGCTTGCAGCTTGTAAGTACAGCCTCCAAAGACTTGTCTGCTTTCAAAGCCAGAACCAAGTTGGGCATATGACTCATATGACCAATCCAGAAAATTCACTCAGTTCATCCCTCAGAACTTTTCCAAGTTCGCACGGCCAAGGCCAGCGGTATGCTCTCATAGCGAGCACCTTTTGGTGCCACCATCAGGTGAAACGAATCAACGCTTGGTGGGCTTCGTTTCCCGCCCACCCAGTTGCCATGGCTTCAGGGCTTCAGGTTGGGACCCTGGGAGACAAACCTGAAGGAACTCTCATACTTCTCCACTCGACCCAAAGTCGATTCACCGGTCCCACTGCGGCACGCTGCCACTTCTCCTTTTGGGATCTCTCCTTCACCATCTCGAACCTCGAAGATCGGTGGGGTCAGCAGATTTCGGCCCTCGAAGATGTCGGAGATCGCCTCGTTTGGCCCAGTGGGAGGTCGGACTGCGGCTGAAAAACTGCAGGGTTTCCAGTCATCCCTCCGTCGCGCTACCTCGGCTGGTGGAAGATGGATGTTGAAGACAATGTGTCAAGAAAGACCTTGGGAAAATGAGGTGATGCTGATGTGGTCATTCTAGGAATCTGCTACCATTTACCATCTGGTTATTTAACATAGCCATGGAAAGATCCACCATGCTATTAATAGGTAAACCATCTATTTCTATGGGCCATCTATACCATGGCTATGTTAGTCACAACCAGATGGTACCATTCAACTGGAATCAAACTTGTTGTTGAGCGGATTCTCTGAAAAATTCGCTCTCCAGGCGACTCTTGGCGCCCAGTACGTGAGCCAGTTCCATCTTGGACTGGGAACCTGGAAGCTTGCGGCAAGCCCTACAGCCCTTGATGTGGAACTGCTCAGCTGGAGTGACCATGGATGGTGAACCGAAGTCAAAACCACATGCAGTCCTTCCCCCCATCCAAAATAAACGAATGATGTGTTTCACCTTCATTCCGACGTTTTTTCTCCGAGACAGACAAAAACCAAAACACCTGTGCCATCCAATCAACTGTCCCATCTGTCCCATCATCTAAACAACGAAGGACACTACAACTTCAAACAACCCAACAAGTTCCAGAAATGAAAACACCTACCCTCTGGTGGAACTAACATAGCAATGGAAAATCACCATTTTTCATGGGAAAATCCACAAAAAATAGCCATTTTCCATTGCTATGTTAGTTCACCAGAGGGTAAATCACCATAAAATCCCATCAAATCCCATCATCCCATCATCCCGGCCTCCGCGCACCAAGGATTCGAGCTCCCCTTCCTCGGCATCTTCCAGTTCCACCTCCTTGGGCGGGTCCTGGCCGCTGAGCTGCTTGACGTCGGGCTCCAAGATGAAGCTGCCTCAATGGGCTTCGGTAAAGGAGCACTGCGGGGAATGGAACAAATCCAGCTGAAGGTGGGGTTGAAATATCTGATAACTCGGGGTATTTTCAGATGACATCCCAAGTAGGTTGGACTTAGGAAACACGGAACTGACCAGCCAACGTGAATGCTGGGAAACTCTGCCAAAGCCGGTCGGACCTGGGCCAAGCTACAGGACGCCTTCATCATTAGCGAAAAACACAGGATGAAGAGCCCCATTCTCTGGATCCACGTCAGCGGCTGCGTCTGCGTCCTCGCCAGAAGCACCCCGTGGTGGAACCAGCTTGGAGTTGGAGGTTTAGGTTTGCACCCCGGCTAGCAGAAAGTAGGTTTCAGAATTGCTAGATCAGTCCTGCTTTACTCAAATGATACAGTACGAATTGAAACCCCTGTTGGTACACGGCAGCAGCTGGCAGGGGCCTATCCTTGTAACAGGTGGTATCTACGTGCACCTACCTAGAGCGTCGTTAAGTGAGAGCTACAGCTGCAGATTGACGCTGGCTAGTATCTCCAAAACAGGCTTCCAGGCATTACCACTGAATGAATCATTTGGCCCTGGGCAAAGTCATTGCTATTCATTGCATTGTTTGCACATGAAACTTGGAATTAAACCGTATTCGACACCTAAACCTCATAATTTAGACGTAATTACCTACACTTCATTTCATGTTGCCAAAAACTCTTAGAACCATATACATCCATATACTCGCATCATCTATCCCACAACTCCCCCCATGTTTTCCAAGTCTCAGATAGGACAGGAAGATGGTGCTCACCTGCCGCGCATTCATGGCCGCCGCCAGCGCCAGAGCCCCGAAGCTCTGCACCATGGAGAAGATGTAGTACTGCCCAGCTGCGGCGCTGAGCGACAACCTGGGGCACTGGGGTGGAGATACCATGGATTTGACCCCAAAAAAGGGGGAAAGGATGGGTTCGAAGATGGTCCAACAGTCAAGTTGGAAACAGTTGGTTCTAACCCTCCAAAAAAAATGGTCTAAGCATCAAAGAGTCCAACCCTCCAAAAAAGTTGGCTCCAACCCTCCATCAAAGATGATCCAACAGATTACGCTGCCGGAGCGACATCAGCACGTGGCTGGCGAAGCCGGGATGGTCCAGGAAAGCCAAGCTGTAGGGCAGCATGCCGCCGAAGACCAAAAGGCATCTGGTTGGAGGCTTGGAAAAATGGATGCCAATCATGCCAAGAATTGCCAAGAAAGGTGATCCTTTTATCCGTGATCCCTGGATTCTTAGATTCTTGGAAATGAAAAATCTGCACAATTTTGACGAAAATGGAGGTTAACATGGATGAAAATGGTCCAAGATAGAAACAGGAATGTCTGAAGCAGCAAGACCCATCTAACACCAGTTGCCCACATAACTGTCCAGATCCAAATGCCTCAATCAACATTCCTTGACCATTCCCTTCTCAAGAGAGGTTTGGAGGTGATTGCACGGACTTTCAGAATTTCTTCGCTGATAGTTTGGTCAGTCCACATCTGCAATCAAGATCAATCAAGCGGCGTGGAGACTAACGCAGAGCTCAAGTTCATATAGAGCATCTGGTTGTACTTGGACATGTTATCCTTGGCCATCGGCCATCCCCCGGGGATGTTCAGGAAATCGAAGAAACTGCTGGTCATTCCTTGCCATTCCTTCCATTCCTTTCCCCCCATAGTTCGTGACCATCAAACCCCCACTCTTCAAACTGTCTGAACAAAAGTTTGAACCCCAATGTTTGGACTATAGTCATAGCCCTAATCCACCATTGAACCCCCCAGTTTTTGCGAAAATGTCTTATCCCCCATGGCTTTTTGGCCCTTGAAACCAATCCCCACCGTCTCCACCCAACCGATCAAACCCAGCAACTTCTTTGAACAACTTCTCTTGGAAGTTGGAGGTGAAGCTGTCGAACACCAGGAAGGCCATCAGCAAACAGATACCTTTCGTCAGAAACTGCCAGGCCAACAAGATGGCCAACAAGATGGCTCTGCAGTCAGAAAAATCCTGGGGTTTTGCGGATGCGGATGACTACAATGTTGGCCACTAGAACTCAAAGTTCTCCAAGCTATTGTGGTTCGAAAGGCTCCCCAGATCTGGAAAAAATGACCATAGATATTTGGTTCCCCAGATATCCCCAGATCTGAAATCTTGACAACAAAAAAAAACACCTCCATCCCAGGGCCAAGACGCCATAGAAGCTGGAGCCTTCGGCATTTTCGGAACTCACATTGCCACCGGCCACGAAGAGCGACAGGCCCAACGTCAGCAGAGTCACCTGGCCACGCCGCGAA
>CAMXCT020001061.1:0-20551 GCA_947184155.2 Cladocopium goreaui
AGCCCTATTGGGGTCTGGAAATAAGGATGCTGGGGCGTCCGGGGCGGTAGTCTTCTGGCAGATTCCCGGGAACCCCCAGAGGGGGGGACAATTTTTCCACTAATATGTCCATTCTGGATTTTCAAGTAACATGTCTCTAGTATAGGGCATTTATCATAGCCTATGTTCACAGCAGCTAACGTATCCAAAAAAACACCAAAAAAAAGTGGATACGTGTCTCGGGCTACCGTTTCAGGTATCAACTAACATGTCCACTCTGTACCGGCGTTTTCTTGGATTTCCTGGGGAATGTATTGCACCTTTTTGGGGCCATTGACCCAAAAACAGCTAACATGTCTCAGTTCCTGCAATTGGGGCCCTTGGATTTCGACCCTGATCTGGGATATGTTCGCTATTTTGGGGGGATAGATTCAGCCAATAACCACTCACATATTTCAAAACCACATCCTCTGAACAACACGGACACGTTAGGTGGACGCTTTCCATGGCCAGTCATCCAAGCCTTAGTAAATGCAAATGGTTTTTGGGATGCACCCCCAATCTTCCTGCCCACCCACGGGCATCATCTATGATGCGCTCTTCCGGAAGGAGTTGGGACCCCTTTTTTCTCCGCCGTTTTGTTCTCAATGCAGTCTTTGATTTGAGCCCTATTGGGGTCTGGAAATAAAGATGCTGGGGCGTCCGGGGCGGTAGTCTTCTGGCAGTTTCCCGGGAACCCCCAGAGGGGGGAACAACTTTTCCACTAACATGTCCATTCTGGATTTTCAACTAACATGTCTCTAGTATAGGGCATTTATCATAGCCTATGTTCACAGCAGCTAACGTATCCAAAAAAACTTTTTTCCACAAAAAAGTGGATACGTGTCTCGGGCTACCGTTTCAGGTATCAACTAACATGTCCACTCTGTACCGGCGTTTTCTTGGATTTCCTGGGGAATGCATTGCAACTTTTTTTGGGACCATTGACCCAAAAACAGCTAACATGTCTCAGTTCCTGCAATTGGGGCCCTTGGATTTCGACCCTGATCTGGGATATGTTCGCTATTTTGGGGGGATAGATTCAGCCAATAACCACTCACATATCTCAAAACCACATCCTCTGAACAACACGGACACGTTAGGTGGACGCTTTCCATGGCCAGTCATCCAACCCTTAGTAAATGCAACTGGTTTTTGGAATGCACCCCCAATCTTCCTGCCCACCCACGGGCATCATCTATGATGCGCTCTTCCGGAAGGAGTTGGGACCCCTTTTGTCTCCACCGTTTTGTTATCAATGCGGTCTTTGATTTGAGCCCTATTGGGGTCTGGAAATAAAGATGCTGGGGGCTTGGGGGGGGAGCGTCCGGGCCGGTAGTCCTTCTTTCTGGGCAGTTTTCTTCCCTTTCCTCTCCCGGGAACAAAAACCCCAGAGGGGGGAACAACTTTTCCACTAACATGTCCATTCTGGATTTTCAACTAACATGTCTCTAGTATAGGGCATTTATCATAGCCTATGTTCACAGCAGCTAACGTATCCAAAAAAACTTTTTCCACAAAAAAGTGGATACGTGTCTCGGGCTACCGTTTCAGGTATCAACTAACATGTCCACTCTGTACCGGCGTTTTCTTGGATTTCCTGGGGAATGCATTGCAACTTTTTTTGGGACCATTGACCCAAAAACAGCTAACATGTCTCAGTTCCTGCAATTGGGGCCCTTGGATTTCGACCCTGATCTGGGATATGTTCGCTATTTTGGGGGGATAGATTCAGCCAATAACCACTCACATATCTCAAAACCACATCCTCTGAACAACACGGACACGTTAGGTGGACGCTTTCCATGGCCAGTCATCCAACCCTTAGTAAATGCAACTGGTTTTTGGAATGCACCCCCAATCTTCCTGCCCACCCACGGGCATCATCTATGATGCGCTCTTCCGGAAGGAGTTGGGACCCCTTTTGTCTCCACCGTTTTGTTATCAATGCGGTCTTTGATTTGAGCCCTATTGGGGTCTGGAAATAAAGATGCTGGGGCGTCCGGGGCGGTAGTCTTCTGGCAGTTTCCCGGGAACCCCCAGAGGGGGGGACAACTTTTCCACTAACATGTCCATTCTGGATTTTCAACTAACATGTCTCAAGTATAGGGCATTTATCATAGCTTATGTTCACAGCAGCTAACGTATCCAAAAAAAATATTTTCCACAAAAAAAGTGGATACGTTTGTTCCCTAGAGAGTAACTGGATAATAGTTGTTCATGGGATATTCTGGTAATGGCTATGTATATATATATAACCTATCAAACATGGTGTGTGAATGGAATTTAATAGGATGTACTGGAGATGTTTCCCGGGAATTATAACCAACCTATCGGGGGTGCAGTTGCGGTTGGGATATGAGGCCCCTAAAAAACAATATAGTGAACATATCCACTTATACCCTCTGGTTATTTAACATAGCCATGGAAAATCACCATTTTTAATAGGTAAACCATCTATAAATGGGCCATTTTCCATGGCTATGTTAAATAACCAGATGGTAACTGGAACTGCATTTCCAAGAAAGAAACCTGACACACCAGACATGTAGAACATGGAAAATCTATGGCAACCCACATGTTTTAACCATGAAAACTGATGGTTTAGTTTGACACACTGGTTGTATGGATGTTACACGGAACACGGGTGGATCAGCCATGAAAAGCCACCAGACATGTCGATGTAGATACTGAACTGTTGGCTTCCTCTGAGAGATCATGATAGTAAATGTTTGACCATCTACAGAAGTATAATGGGATTATACATGACATAAATGGGGATGTGACCATTTTGACCATTTCACCATCTACGGATCTACGGGCTTTACATCAAACATAGAGTTTTTTAGCCAATTCACCATGGATTTTTCGAGATCAAAATTCAGGGGATCATCCAAAACAGTGACTCCAACGGACGATGTTCGAGGCGAACATTGGCCAATTCTTCCATCGTTTCACCGGCGGAGTTTGAGTAGCATTTGCGTCCTCTGATGAGAGATGCTGACCCACAAGACGAAAATTCCAACTCACAGCAGCCGAAAAAATTCTTTACGCGTTGTTTGGTTCATGATTTTCATGAGTCTACCGAACTGGGACTTCCATTTCTAGCATGGCTTACCCTCTGGTAATTTAACGTAGCTATTGAAAATGGCCATTTATTAATAGTGGATTTTCCGAATTTCCCATTAAAAATGGTGATTTTCCATAGCTATGTTAGTTTACCAGAGGGTATATACAGTAGTCCATGACAATCCGAAACTCCATGATTCAACGATGTATTCCCGATGGTTCGGTTCTGTGCTTCCGCCATAAGCATAGAAATCAGTCGTCCACCATAGTCCACCTATGTCCACCACATAGTTTCTTGACAGTATTTAAGTATGAAAAGGAAATGACTACCATGATTACCATGTCTCTTTTGTGCAATATTTCTCCATCAATCATATGCCCATCTACTGTATCTACCTTCGGACGAGCTGTGGCAACGTCTCCAGTATCAAAGGTTGGACTAATATATGTAAGCCATATTTTAAACGCACGAAATCAATGTCCCTTCATTCGTGGGTTCATCCTCCACACACTCTCCGCCTGACTTTCAAGATCAACAGAGCGCCACTAGGAATCCCTGTGTGCTTTTTGGTACATGAAGTCAGATCCCCACGCCATGAATGGCGGTAACCGGTAACCCTCCCAGGGGATTCTCACCGAGACGACCGACAGAAATTTGTTGTTGATCAGCACTGGCCGCAAATCCTTGATCCACCGATCAGGGTCCTGAGATCCACAGAGTTCCGAGAATCTTCACTCCCATCTTGAAGCATGCAAATGTCAACATGATTATAGTATATTGTATTATATTATATTATATTATATTCATTTCTATTCTAGTTGTGCTGGTGAATTGTTCATTGTTTTCAATGATGAATGTTGATTGACTCTCCCCAACTTCGTTGGTAGCACACATGGTTGTATTTCGTTGGTGGTTTCCTTGCCGTAAAATACAGAAGTCACGGATTTTATTTTAAAACCATCTGGATGGAAACACGACATATTCGTGAAAAGCCACCAGCTAGGATACTAAATCAACGCAGACAAATCAGTCTTGTTTTCTTGGATTTGGTACCCTCTGGTAAACTAACATAGCTATGGAAAATGGCCCATTTATAGATGGTCTACCTATTAAAAATGGTGATTTTCTATAGCTATGTTAAATTACGAGGGTATTATCCGTGTGTTGTTTGAACAATTCACGACTTGAAGTCGTGCTCCCCATGTTTGGTCGACAAAAATCCATGACCAGGTTTCTGTGTTTCAGCAGGGTATCCCAAAATATCATGGTTGATGATTCTCCGCTGAATTCATAAATTGACTATCCCATTTTGGGACACATCCAAAATCATATTGTTGTTTATGCAAAAAAAGTGGGATATATACAGTAAAATGTTTATATATATATATATAATCTATATATTATCTACATATATATATATGTATATATAATATCCAAAATCATATTGTATTGCTGCTTATGCAAAAAAAGGCCTCGCTGATATCCCCACGATGTTCCAAGTATATGCCCCGTGTCATTCGGACATTGAAATGATTCGCCAAACTGAAGGATTCGGCCATTTGATGCCATTTGGGAATGATTCCCTTGTCCTAAGCGCCAATTACCGGTCAGGTTGCGACGTGTGGTTACAACATAATTCATCCAGATATACCCAAATTGGATACGTAGGCTAGTCATATCCCATCAAATTTCGTTAATCACTAGTACAGTATGCTATGGTTATACATATATATGAGCTCGTATATACGTATATACACCTTTAAATCCCATTGTATCTCCAATAAATCTGCGGATTATTTCCTCAACCCGGGATTAATCAACCCGGGGTGCCCTCCATAGTTAGTAAACCAATGCCTATATTAACCCAGGGTTAACATTAGTGCGTTTTCATTATTACATACATATTACAATTCAATCCTATAGACTGCCAATATCCTGATATATAAGATATGTGTATAATAGCACCCCTGAGTTCCTAAAAGAACGGTACCTCCCATGTTTTGGGTCACTTTAGGCCCCTTCTGTCACTTTACGCCCCTTTGTCAAAATTAGGCTTTTGGTATGTTTTGGTCATTTTGCTGATTTTCATGGTTTGGAAGAAACTCACCTGAATTTTCTGAATGGGTCATACTTTGGTTCCCAGCACCAGATTTTCCAGGCTGTCCATTGGGGAACCCCTTTGATTCGGTGTTTTGTAAAAAACCCTTTCGTAGGGATTATCCCACTACATATCCCAAGTAAATCACCACTGATTCTTTTCATATCCAAATATTATATATTAAATATATATATATATATGTGTATATATCATATACATGTATATATCATATATATATGTATATGTATGTATATGTATATATGTATATATCATATATATATATATATCATATATATATATGATATATATATATATATATATATATATATCATATATATATATATTATATTATATATATAGATCCAATATATATATATATATCATATATATATATATATCATATATATATATATATATTATTATTGTCCCACTACTGTATATATCCCAAGTTGACTAATTTTTTTGGATCTGCCGGTGGCCCCGACCTCGCCTGGTTCGCCAAACCCAGCCCGAGATCGCCGCAGATCTGGATCCCTCGCGGAACGTCGGGCGAGCTGATCACATCTGGTAGGGCTGCGAAGCTGTCCTTGGGAGATCAGGAAACATCAGTGATGAAATCTGAAAAGTTACAAATTTTGATGGAATTTGATTGTTTTTTCTCACTGGTTGCTGGAAGAAACTGCAAATTTGATGAGGTCTGTGGTGAAAAATCAAGACACCAGTGATATAAGTGATGAAATTTGAAAAGCTACAAAAGGATACAAATCAAAGACTTGAATTCAAGGGACACTTTCCCTACCAATCAATCAGTTGGGCTAAGGGGAGGACTGCGGAAGAAAATCCCAGCCAAATCGGCAACTGGCGGCGTGGATGAAGGGTGGAAAACAAATGCAGTTGTGATCATAGCTGCTGCTGTTTTGTTTTCGTTCATGCGGCGACATAGAAGAGCCTGTGGTAAACAGGTCCGTGCGGATCAGGAAAATCATGGAAAATCCCCGTAATTGCAGATCTATACACACGAATGTGCGTAAAATAATTTCATAAACCATACCCCAGTCATCACCATAAACAGGTGGTATAAACCATTCCCAGTCATGGTGCAAATGGCATTGTTTTACCCACATGATATGAGCCATGGTCAATACTCACTATATGGTTGATGGTCATCCCATCCATAATAAGGATCCTTATAATGGTTATTATAAATCCCTATGAACCATTGGATGACTAGCCCCTATTAATGGTTATTAACCATGAGTATTGACCATAGCTCATATAAATCATCTGTGCAGGTTGATTTCCTCCGGAGGACCCTCCCCTGTGCTGTGCTGAGTGGCACCGAAGAGCAACAGGGGCGATTTGGAGCTCGGCTTCTCGACATGACAAGCGAACCTGGGATTTCTCACGCCAGCGCCCCGAAAGGGGGGCCGGGAATTTCTGGGAAATGAACCAGTTGTGGGTCTATAAATTGGAAATTCCTATTGAATATGAGTGAATAACGAAGAAAAATCTCCCAATAGATCATCAAATTCATCTTGATTTCATGGAAAAAAATAGAAAAGTCTTGCTTCAATCAACCTGGAGGGCATAGAAATTCTATGCCACAACAAACATATCATATGCCCCACCCTACAACTAGTGCGCTTGTGCATGATTTTTTGCAAGATGTAAACCATGGAACACTAAACCCCAAAGAGAAGAACCCAAGGGAACACAAACGAACACAAATAGGAATATTCTTCAAATCATCGGATATTATATCATCATATATTGTATATGTGTTCCATTCTAATCTGTATAGAAAAGTTAAACTTCAACTTACGTCAAATCATTATATATAATTTGCCTTTTGATGGGCTGAATCTTCACTACAAGTCTTGAACACGCAATCATTTCGAAATGTGCTAAAGGTGAAGACTCATTTCACATTTTTCACGTGGATTTCGGTGCTTTGCGGCACAGCCAAAGCCTGCTGATTGAGCAACCCGTCCCGAGTCAATCATCCCAGGAAGGATCAACAGATCTGGAAGACGGTTCTCCCTTGATTAATCTTGATTACCTATCTCATCCGGCAGTTTCCCAGAATTACACTAAACCATGGAAAGACACGGAAAGACACATGACATACTTATCCCACCGGCTGAAACCCCAAAATCCTTCAACTTTGAAAACCAAAGCAACTGTGTTTGCAGCTTGCCCCGCAAGCGAATCGAGATGCGATGGTTCCCAGCCTTTAACTTCACCTCGAGGTGAGTGATGAAGATGCATTTCTTGGGATGTGCCCTCTGGCAATCAATCAATGGATTGGTTTAATTGAAAATCTACAGGAAACCATAGATTTTCCCAGTAAATATGGGGCTTTCCTGTAAATGTTCCCTTAAACCAATCCATTGAATCAAACCCTGGATTACCAGGATGGAAAATAAGTATCCAACAGGTCCAACAAGTCTTGGGATGGGCTCCTGGTCGCACTCACAATGTCATCCGAACATCTCCAAACCGTGAGCTATCGAACTCCCAGGACCACCTAACGCTTGTTGAGATGTCTACTTCACCAACTCTTGCGAACCACACCCAGGAAAAAATGACATGCTGCCCAAAACAGTTATATAACTTGCAATACCGAAAAACTCAATCCCAAAAATTCTTGCTGGGTTCCTACAGTGTACATCAACACGTCGTCAACAAATGGTGGATGGTCCATTTGTTGAATCAGCTGGGAATCCAAACATGTGGATACTAATCATTTGGGTTAGAGTCGTCGCTTAAATGTACAGAATATTAGTGTGTACCTAGACCTGGAAAAAGTAGCCATAAAAAAATTGGTATTATGTTACCCCATAATTTGTTATATTTCTTATACCTTTACCCATTTTCGGCTTTTTCTGATCTAAACATTTTCGGCTTTTCGACCGATCGACGCTGGGAGGCCCACCACGTGCGCAGGCAGCTTGGCCCAATAGAGATCCCCGACAAAGCTCTGAGAATCGTCCAGGGTGAATGATGTTACGCCTTGACCTGGGACATGCTGGGACATGAGGGGAAGATTTTAGAGCAACAATGGTGGTAAAAACCATGGTAAAAACCAAAGATGATATGTTTTTTCCCCACCTGCCAGGTGAGGGTTGTTAGATTTGATCACTCGAAGTAAAGTATGTTTTTTTTTTTTACTGGGGATGTGCTAGAGATTTTTGGGGGTTTCCATCAATGGGGGGTACCCAATAGCTGGATGGTTTATAATGGACAATCCCAATCTAAAATGGATGATTTGGGGGTACCCCCATTTCAGGGAAACCTCCATATACAATAGGGATGCAATGGGGATATATAGCAGGCATATATATATATATTTATACATATATTAGGTGGGCATTTCAACGGCTGCCAAAAATATGAAGGACATGACTTGTCCTCAGTTTTGACCCCAGGTGTCCGCAGAAGGCCATGTCATCAGGCAAAACAATCACAAATGCTCAGGATAAGAACAAACAAGAAAAATCATAGAGGCCAACGTAGTATAGTGGGGATATACTGCGGATATAGTGGGATATACTGGGGATATAGTGGAGATATGGAACCCCCATACCATTTTAGGTGTGTTGAAAGTGCGGCATAACTCCAAAATTGCAGCTTTATCGAGAGAATGTGATGAACCAGCAACAATATGTGATAAAACCTCATAATTCTCATATGTATGAGATAACGAGAACCAGGGGCTACCCTCTGGTAATTTAACATAGCTATCGAAAATTGCCATTTATAGTGGATTTTCCCACTAAAAATGGTGATTTTCCATAGCTATGTTAAATTACCAGAGGGTATCTCAGTACTAGGACCCCAATCAACAAGCATCGAAGTGTTCGAAGTGTTTTTGTGAAATTAAGGTGTCTGTTTGCCATGATCTACCCGCACTGGTTGTGACAAATCGTGATCACCAAACAACCAGCAATGAAGGGACATCATTTGGAGAAAATTATCCACACTTTCAAGGGCCAGGTACAAGTTGTAGATGTTGAAAAAAACACCTTAAGACTCTGCAAAATATAAAGTATTCCACTCCATTGGCCTCTATTTGTTCATCATCTCCATTACATTTGCCCATTTTGGATGTATACATGTTCAGAAACATTCAACTCATATTGAGTTGTACTGATTCCCAGTTTTGTTGGTTAATTCCCACATTCCAAAGGACAAACCCCAAACGGTCAACCCTTCAAAACCACCAGGACGCAACTGATGTGGACGTTGCTTCCGTCCTGAGAGCTGCGGGTTCTCTGCATGGTATCTGGAGACGTTGTACTTGATGTTTCGCTGGGCATTGAGAATTTTTGAAATTCTGTACCAATCAATGGCCATTTCAGGAACCGATTCATTGGAGGTACCTACCGTATATAAGGCCTATGTTTCAGGCCTATGCAAGGGAATATCCCCACAAAATATGGCCTTATATGGTACAGTACCTCCACTTTAGGATCCTGAAATTCCCATTGAAGCAAGGATGTTTATTTTCATATTTGCTGGCTATTGATTAAACATACTGTGGATGGGCCAGCGAAATCCGAATCACCAGTTCATAGATGGTAAAAATCCCATTATTTATAGGGTTTTAAGATGTTTTAACCATCCAAAACTGGTGGTTTATCGGATTTCGCTGGCCCATCCACAGTATCATCATATCTGCAAAACATATGATGATTCACCAACCTGAAATGTTGGGACATGTTGGGACACCCCACTCCACAGGCTGAAGGATTCGGGCAAAAGAAACCAATGCACTGGGGATATTGATGGGAAAAACGTTTGAAAAATCAATCTCAACGTTGTGTATTATGTCTATATATATATGTGTGTGTGGAAATGATACATTGATATTTCAACCAGGTATATAAAACTATCATACTGGACATTGGTATTTTATAACAGACCCTAATACTTTATGAAAGACTCAAACCAATTTCAAGTGACTGAATCCGTTGTGTGCTTAATTTGGGCCAAGATCTTCAGAAATTCCTGACTGACCCCCCATTGCTACAGGATGGCCCCCCTAGTTATAAGTTGGCTTATATCCCCTAAATACCCTCTGGTTATGACTAACATAGCTATGGAAAATGGTCCATAGAAATAGATGGTTTACCGAACTTAAAAATGGTGGATCTTTCCATGGCTATGTTAAATAACCAGAGGGTATATTTATTTGATTTTGCGTATCATACACTATTGTTATAGTTACTTAAACCAACTTAGCTAACGAACTGGGGGCCCCATCCTGGTTCGTACGGCTGATTTCGACACCAGATTTCCGGAGAGTTGCTGGTTCCGAAGTCGTGGGGGATCCATAGCTGGATGGAGTTTTGTTGGAAAATCCGAAAAATACGATCACTATTTTTTAAAATGAATGATTTAGGGGTAGCCCTATTTGAGGAAACCTCCATATTTTCGCAATCACATTTTTTCGGGCAATCGGTGGTAATCTCAACCGTTTACCCAAAAAAAAATGCCCAAAACAAAAGATTGTTATTTCAACCCCTACAGGAATTACCAGAAAATAATGATGATCATTCAACCCCTATAGGGGGATTACCTCAAAACACATCTCAACCATTTACCCAGAACTTCTTGCTGCGCAGCTTCTGTTTTGAAGCCACCCACCGCCCTGGCTTGCCATTCCAAGATCTCATGACCGCCCACACCATTCACCAAGGATTGCCAATCGACCTGCGAATCACTGGTGTTTTCGGAGCAAACAAAAAAGATAAGTTGGACGCACCTCCAACTTAGTCCTTGTTGAACTGCCTTCCTTGGACCTCAATGGCATTCAAACCTGCTTTCTCTTCATTCTAGGACTGCTCAATACGTTTCACCAATTTTGTTATCTCAGATGTTCATCACTTTCCCATCATCTTCACATCATTTTCCCATCATCGTCCCATCATCTTCCCATAATTCTCATAGTTTACCCTCTGGTAAACTAACATAACTATGGCATTTTTAATGGGAAAACTCACTATAAATGGCCATGTTCAATAGCTATGTTAGTTTACCAGAGGGTAGCCATCTTTGAAACCATGGCCATCAGCATCCCCCCATGGCCCCGGCCTCGGGCCACGACACCGCGACGCTGCCACCACTCTGCGCCACGAACTTCTTCAGCGCTGCGCCGCCGAGCTCGGAGGAGTTGGAGCTGCGCCAGGCTTCGCCGTCCAACTCGTTCTTCCCTTAACAGAGCGGGGAGATGACTCACGGAGATGAGTGTTTTTAAGAGATGGTATCGTACATATATATATATATATATATGTGTGTATGTATGTATGTATGTATGTATGTATGTATGTATGTATGTATGTATGTATGTATGTATGTATGTATGTATGTATGTATGTATGTATGTATGTATGTCTGTGTCTGTGTCTGTGTCTGTGTCTGTGTCTGTGTGTGTGTCATTATATATCTGGGTAAATGATCATATTTCACTAAGCTGAAAAGTTCGGCCATTTGGGGATGATTTCCCTAGAATAAACCATGATTCCAGGGTTTGGTCGTGATCAAATTTACCCAGGTCATCCGTATTGTTGTGATGTCATTCGGTCGTTTTTGCTGTTCAAATGCCCACTACCAAAAGGTGCCTTGTAGCCTACCAAAAAAAAGGTGCTCTGAGTGAAACCTACATGATATGGCTATTCCTGGACACATTGTTTCAGCTAGATATGATATGAATCTCATTGTTCTACAGTTTCTTGGATAAGTATCTAACTAAAACGCTGAAATTAAATGTCTCATGGTGTTGGTTTATGAGAAATCTTTCGCTTGACACAATTCTTGGACCATCTTGCTGGTGGCTTGGTGACGGTCTTTGCCTATCTCCAGCAATCATACAACTTCATACAACCTCTACGCCTCTACAGTCGCTCAAGGTTGAGCATTTTCGTAGATCACTCCCATCGCCACGGCAAAGCGGGGCCACCGTTTTCAACAAACCCAGCAAGGCATCCGATTTCACCCGTCTTCACCAGTCAATGTTGATCCGTTTTCTCTGGTTTCGGTTGGTGATGTCAACCCCCTGAAAATGAAAGTCATTGGGGATCATGATCCCATCTCTATTGAAAATAAAACACTTGAAACCATAATATTCAACACACATACTCGTTTATTAAACAAGTATGTATATTGAATATTGTTTAATATTGAACCAAATCAAAGGTTTTGAACCCATATATATATATTATATGTATATACACTAATATAGACATATATAGACTGATTAATTGTACATAATCCTTTACTTCTGGATGATAATTCCATATTGACCCCATATAATTCCCTACAATTAATTATCAAATTAAACCAATCAATCCACGCAAACCGAATATAATTGCCATATGTCACCATTGTATCCCCGGTTTCATTGATGGTTCATTCCCGACCTCATCACCGAGATTCCTATGACAAAGGGTCCCAACACCGACCATTTCTTCACTGCTGCTGCGCTGGCGCATGGCACAAGACATGCAAGCAGCACCAAACCGCAAGCAGCGCGCCATGTGACGTGGCCAATGGCATGGCTCATAGGGATCTACGCGACCAATGGCATAATGGGATCTGGCGGCGAGGTTGTTCTTTTTCTACATGATCTGCTCAGTGTGAAGAAACTGCTTACCCAACTCTACCAAATGGTGGGAATTTCTTGGACAACTTCCGCGGCCCGATTTGGGTGATCTTGGGGGACGGCTAAAGGACTCAACCACTAAACCCGCGCAAAAATCCAGGTTCCGAACGCAGATTTACTGCGTTGCAGTGCAGCAAAGCGCGGGGCACGATCAACTCCTCATGATCTGCATCTATCATCTGCAGGACTCATGTGGCTTGAATTCTGATAGGTGCCATGCAAACTGAGGAGGCTCAAAAGGCCGAAAAAGAAATGGTGACAGGCTGACTGTCTCAACTCCCTCCAAACTCCAAAGGCAATCGAGGATAGAACCTGCACAAATGGTGTGCATACAATACGTACATTTTTTCATGTATGTATCTAATCTATTTATATTATGTAATAATTGGATATACGGTAGTACCTGCGCCAAACATTGGATATCTCATTTTATGACCAACATGACACAAACTGTAAACCGCTTTCTGAAAAAACGAAGAAGCATGGAGGCCACAATGCCCAAACCCAAAAGCGGTTTCATGAAATGGAAGAATCCTATCACGAACCTCAGTGTCGCCGCCTTTTCTTCCCAAACCCGTGTGGCCGAAAAAAAATCTCGCCAGCACCCCTTGCTTCCTCAAAGGGTGCAAAAAAGTGAAGAGGTGAAAGGTTCCGACGTTCAGGCAGTTGGATCTGTCATGACAAGAACAGTTGCTGGCTGGCACAAAAGACATTCTTCAACTTCACAAGTCATTTCTCCAACTGCTGACAGGATGCTGATAGGATTTTTCATTTCTTTAACCTTGCTGTGGTCATTGTACCTATTGGGAAACGACCTGTAGATGGAACCCCAAAAAGGCTGCAGCCGCTTTGGCCACAAGAAAACACCGCTTGCCTTTAAGGCAAGGGCGCGTGAAATGTTCTCCCAAACAGGATCTGTTTCTCTCCGGTTGTCTTTAGCCAAACAGTCTCAAGACACCACGAAAGGCATAGGTTTTGGAACATCCTGGGCGGCTAGGTCCCATTGATTTTCCTCCCTGGGGCTAGAGATGTCGAATTGAAATTGGAACCACTCCTGTCTGTCTAGCAGCCTAGCATCAAATTCCTCATTTTCTGCGACAAATTTGGGGGCAAATCCCCCATCCTGAGAAAAACCCAACAAATTATATTGAGTTGGTGAATATCCCATAAATATCACAAAATATCCCCATAATCATTATGTTCCCATCACATCCCCATCAAATGATTAGTAATTATACCCAAAAAACACTGGACTCTGACCAGCAGTTGCTATCAAAAACGCTGCTTAGGTGGGTTGAGGACGTAGGTGATCACACCATTCCGGCCTTGTCGTGAAGGAAAACCTACCTCCATATGCTCCACATATGGAATATCTACCAACATTTATCCCAAAAAGGACCCAAAAGTAAGGGAATACCCTCTGGTGATTGAACATTTCCCATTTGTAGTTGATTTACCTATTAAAGATGGTGATTTTTCATAGCAAACTGTTAGTTTACCAGAGGGTAAACCGCTTTTGATCATTTTTGTATCTCATAATACTTGAAATGGAGCATATGGGTATAAAAGCCAGAAGGATTTCTTAGGCTTCCATCTACTCTTTGGTGGTTGCAGCCAAACAAAACGTAATGCCGCAACTTGTTTCGGCATGCCGCGTAATGATATTCCCTTGAGATCCACATCATTATCACTTGTAAGTATCAATTCATCTATACATATATATATATAATTATATATATTATATTATATATCTCAATTCTCAGTTATATATCCCGACTTCATATAATCCCCCGAGCCTTAGTAGTGCCAGGGGATGTTTGTTGGTTTCTATTTATTTACCCGTCCAAGCTACTGAACTGAACCAACCTAGCTAAATCCCACCAAATCACCATCTTATTGAGGCTGAAACCATCCCATGAAATCACCATGAAATCCCATGAAATCCCCATGAAATCACCATGAAATTCCACTAAATCAGCACTCATCTCCCCATATCCCAATCTTTCAGCCAGCTGTTCGGCCAGGCTCCTGAATACCATCTCTGAACCGTCCCAAGGCCTCGGCTGCAACGCCAAACAGAGTTTGACCAAGGGTGATCTAATCGGATTTCATAGAAACTTCATGGGATTTAATGGGGTCGAATTGGTTTATGCATATGGGGGTTGTCCTAAATTACTGTTCCCACAAAGGCCTCTTGGGCCGAGCTTGCGCCAACCTTGCGCGTTTCTTGCGCGACCACACGCCCGGATCACTTTCATCATTTCAGTTGTTTTTCATCATTATTCTCGTACTTGTTTTCGAATGTTAAATATTTAGTATTCACTTAGTATTTCGTACTGAGAAGTAGTTTGTGCAAGCTTTGTAGTACACAGTGGTACTGGGAAGTAGTTTGTGCAAGCTTTGTAGTACAAAGTAGTACTGGGAAGTAGTTTGTGCAAGCTTTGTAGTGCAAAGTAGTACTGGGAAGTAGTTTGTGCAAGCTTTGTAGTACACAGTAGTACTGGGAAGTAGTTTGTGCAAGCCTTGTAGTACAAAGTAGTACTGGGAAGTAGTTTGTGCAAGCTTTGTAGTGCAAAGTAGTACTGGGAAGTAGTTTGTGCAAGCTTTGTAGTACACAGTAGTACTGGGAAGTAGTTTGTGCAAGCTTTGTAGTACAAAGTAGTACTGGGAAGTGCTTTGTGCAAGCTTTGTAGTACACAGTAGTATATACTGGGAAGTGCTTTGTGCAAGCTTTGTAGTACACAGTAGTACTGGGAAGTGGTTTGTGCAAGCTTTGTAGTACACAGTAGTACTGGGAAGTAGTACTGGGAAGTAGCTCTGCACGTGTTGAACTTCTGTGGTTTCAGAGCGGTTTCAGAGTGGTTTCAGACCCCTTCGGGGTGTCTAGCTGACCTTGATGAAAAGAACAATTTACAGACAGAAAAGACTTGAACACAACATACAAGGAAATACATTTAAAGAGCAGACAGATAGATAGATAGATAGATAGAGATAAAGCAGCCAACGCGGTCCGGAAGACATGCAGCAGCAGCCCGGAGATGGTGAGCAGGAATGTGTTTCAGAGTGGTTTCAGACCTCTTTTGGGCTTGTTTTTTGGGTACCCCCAGCTTTGGGAGATGAAAAAAGAAAGAGAAAAGTAGGTAGAGAAAGAGAGAGAGAGAGAGACAGAGAGAGGAAGAGGGAAAGAGAGAGAGAGAGAGAGGAAGATGGAAGATGGAGACAAACAGAAGGCGAGAGAGAGAGAGAGAGAGACAGAGAGAGGAAGAGGGAGAGGAGAGAGAGAGAGCGTTGTAAATGGTGAGCAGCGGGGTGTTTCAGAGTGGTTTCAGACCTCTTTTTGTCCGTAGGCTATCTCAGCTTTGGAGAAAAAACAGGAAAGAACGGGAAAAGAAAGAAGAGAAGGGAGAAAGAGACAGAGAGAAAGAAGAAGTCTTGAGACGGTGAGCAGGAAGATGTGTCGAACTGGTTTCAGACCTCTTTTGGGGCCGGTTATGGGGCTATAGTTCTTAAGACATCCAAAAGAAGGGGCTCAAAACAGATTGTACTTGAAACACATGCGGTCCGGAAAGACGTGCAACGGTCCGGAAAAGCAAGCACCCAAAACGTACTCTAATCGTAGCGATTGCGGTCCGGAAAGGCATGCAGCGGTCCGGAAAAGCGAGCACTCACAACGCACTCTAATTGTAGACATTGCGGCCCGGAAAGACATGCAGCGGTCCGGAAAAGCAAGCACCCATTACTCTAATTGTAGACATTGCGGCCCGGAAAGCCATGCAGCGGTCCGGAAAAGCAAGCACCCAAAAAGTACTCTAATTGTAGATATTGTGGTCCGGAAAGACGTGCAGCGGTCCGGAAAAGCAAGCACCCAAAACGTACTCTAATTGTAGACATTACGGTCCGGAAAGACATGCAGCGGTCCGGAAAAGCAAGCACCCAAACCGTACTCTAATTGTAGCCATTGTGGTCCGGAAAGACCTGTAGCGGTCCGGAAAAGCAAGCACCCAAAAAGTACTCTAATTGTAGATATCGCGGTCCGGAAAGACGTGCAGCGGTCCGGAAAAGCAAGCACCTAAGACATTACGGTCCGGAAAGACACGCAGCGGTCGGGAAAAGAGGATAGCACGAGACAGAGATGGAGACAAACACAAGGCGAGAGAGAGAGAGAGAGAGACAGAGAGACAGAGAGACAGAGAGACAGAGAGACAGAGAGAGGAAGAGGGAGAGGAGAGAGAGAGCGTTGTAAATGGTGAGCAGCGGGTGTTTCAGAGTACGTTTTGGGTGCTTGGTGCTTTTGGGTGCTTGCTTTTCCGGACCGCTGCAGGTCTTTCCAGACCACAATGGCTACAATTAGAGTACTTTTTGGGTGCTTCCTTTTCCGGACCGCTGCATGTCTTTCCGGACCACAATGGCTACAATTAGAGTACGTTTTGGGTGCTTGCTTTTCCGGACCGCTGTATGTCTTTCGGACCGCGATATCTACAATTAGAGTACTTTTTTGGTGCTTGCTTTTCCGGACCGCTGCAGGTCTTTCCGGACCACAATGGCTACAAGTGAGAGTACGTTTTGGGTGCTTGCTTTTCCGGACCGCTGCATGTCTTTCGGTCTACAATTAGAGTACTTTTTGGGTACTTGCTTTTCGGGACCGCTGCAAGTCTTTCCGGACCACAATGACTACAATTAGAGTACGTTTTTGGTGCTTACTTTTCCGGAGCGCTGCAGGTCTTTCCGGACCGCGATATCTACAATTAGAGTACGTTTTGGGTGCTTGCTTTTCCGGACAGCTGCATGTTTTTCCGGGCCGCAATGTCTACAATTAGAGTACTTTTTGAGTGCTTGCTTTTCCGGACCGCTGCTCATCTTTCCGGACCGCAATGTCTACAATTCTACAATTAGAGTGCGTTTTGGGTGCTCGCTTTTCCGGATCGCTGCATGCCTTTCCGGACCGCAATCGCTACGATTAGAGTACGTTTTGGGTGCTTGCTTTTCCGGACCGTTGCACGTCTTTCCGGACCGCATGTGTTTCAAGTACAATCTGTTTTGAGCCCCTTCTTTTGGATGTCTTAAGAATTAGGTAGCCCCATAACCGGCCCCAAAAGAGGTCTGAAACCAGTTCGACACATCTTCCTGCTCACCGTCTCAAGACTTCTTCTTTCTCTCTGTCTTTTTCTCCCTTCTCTTCTTTCTTTTCCCGTTTTTTCCTGTTTTTTCTCCAAAGCTGAGGTAGCCTACGGACAAAAAGAGGTCTGAAACCACTCTGAAACACCCCGCTGCTCACCATTTACAACGCTCTCTCTCTCTCTCTCTCCTCTCCCTCTTCCTCTCTCTGTTTCTCTCTCTCTCTCTCGCCTTCTGTTTGTCTCCATCTTCCATCTTCCTCGCTCCCTCTCTTTCTCTATCTCTCTCTCTCTCTCTTTCCCTCTTCCTCTCTCTGTCTCTCTCTCTCTCTTTCTCTACCTTTTCTCTTTCTTTTTTCATCTCCCAAAGCTGGGGGTACCCAAAAAACAAGCCCAAAAGAGGTCTGAAACCACTCTGAAACACCTTCCTGCTCACCATCTCCGGACTGCTACTGCATGTCTTCCGGACCGCGTTGGCTGCTTTATCTCTATCTATCTATCTATCTATTTATCTATCTATCTATCTATCTATCTGCTCCTTTTTCTTTGGATGGCCTATTTACCATCTTGGTTATCTATGTTTATCAACTCGAGATATTAATATTTAAGATCTAAATCAGATACGGTAGTAGTAGTAGTAGTAGTAGTAGTAGTAGTAGTAGTAGTAGTAGTAGTAGTAGTAGTAGTGGTGGTGGTGGTGGTGGTGGTGGTAGTAGTAGTAGTAGTAGTAATTGTAGTAGTAGTGGTAGCTAGTGGTGGTAGTAGTAGTAGTAGTAGCAGTAGTAGTAGTAGTGGTAGTAGTAGCGGTAGTAGTGGTAGTAGTGGTAGTAGTGGTAGTAGTGGTAGCAGAAGTAGTAGTAGTAGTAGTAGTGGTGGTGGTGGTAGTAGTAGTAGTAGTAGTAGTAATTGTAGTAGTAGTGGTAGCTAGTGGTGGTAGTAGTAGTAGTAGCAGTAGTAGTAGTAGTGGTAGTAGTAGCGGTAGTAGTGGTAGTAGTGGTAGTAGTGGTAGTAGTGGTAGTAGTGGTAGCAGAAGTAGTGGTAGTAGTAGTATTAGTAGTAGTAGTAGTAGTTGTAGTAGTAATAGTAGTGGTAATGTAGTAGTAGTAGTAGTGGTAGTAGTAGTAGTAGTGGTAGTAGTAGTAATAGTAGTCGTCGTCGTCGTAGTAGTAGTAGTAGTAATCAAAATGTTAATTAAAATAGTACTTGTAATAATGATAACAATAGTACTTGCGCGTACCTTGGGCCGCCCTTGCGCGAAACTTGCGCGATGCAGGTTTTAGACCATGGGAAAAATGCGAGAATAGGTCCTTTACTAAAAACCTTTCTGGGGTTTTTTGGACGGCTCCCATATACAATCAGGATATAGTATGGTATGTAAATGCCCAGATCATTTTTTCATGAGGAAATATGGTATGTATAGTGATTTTATGCGATATAATATGGGATACACACATGGTATATAAATGATTATAAATGCATATAGATGTATATGCTGTATCTAATTGGGATTTAATGATATCTAATGTATTTTCATAGGATTCAATGGGATTAGAATGGGATTTTATGGGATTACGATATATGGAATGTTAATAGGATTTAATGTTGACTTAGCCATCAGATTTAGTGGGTGTCAATGGGAGTTAGTGGGAATACAAAGGAATAGAGATAACTTGAATTAATTAGATTTAAAGTCAGCTATGTTCCTAATTTTATTGGAGTTTTGGGACAATGATTCGATGCAGCAGTGGATGGAATGGGGCACACCATGGCAAACACACTCAAAGGTTGCCTCAGCAAATTTGGTGTCTTGAGATGTTCAAACTAACCTGGTTGGTGGTTTTAACCATCTTGAATTGAAAAATATGAAAGTCAATGGGAAGGATTATCCCATATATTATGGAAAATAACAAATGTTCCAAACCACCAACCAGCAAACATTGGGCTTTGATCAGCGGATACCTCCTTCACATGGTTCCGACGTACCTTGCACATCACCATCCTCATGGTTTTCGACTCCTTTAAAAGACCAGCCATTTGTAGCCCTAGAGTTACCACGAGTGTTAGTCAATTGATCAGTGGTTAGTAATGTGGTAAAACTACTGGAAACTTATTATAATTAATCAATCATCATCCCTGATAACTTCGCAGGAATGGCTGGTAGAAACTAATTATGCAAAAATTCAGCTGTATTGCGATTGTCATAGGGTGTTTACCACATTCACTGGTTTCTCTTCAAGATATTCGGATGATGAATGATGGATGATGGATGCTGGATGCTGGATGATGGATGATTGATGTTGTTGTTGTTGTTGATGATGATGATGATGATGCTGATGATGATGATGATGATGGCGGTGGTGATGATGATGATGATGGTGATGGTGATGGTGATGGTGATGGTGATGGTGATGGTGATGATGGTGGGAGTGACGGTGATGGTGATGGTGATAGTGGTGATGATGATGATGATGATGACGATGATGATGATGATGGCGGTGGTGATGATGATGATGGCGGTGGTGATGATGATGATGATGGTGATGGTGATGGTGATGGTGATGGTGATGAAGGTGGGAGTGACGGTGATG
>CAMXCT020001061.1:21770-84270 GCA_947184155.2 Cladocopium goreaui
GATGATGATGATGATAGATGATGATGATGATAGGTGATGATGATAGGTGATGATGATAGGTGATGATGATAGGTGATGATGATAGGTGATGATGATAGGTGATGATGATAGGTGATGATGATAGGTGATGATGATAGGTGATGGTGATAGGTGATGGTGATAGGTGATGGTGATAGGTGATGGTGATAGATGATGATGATAGATGATGATGATAGATGATGATGATAGATGATGATGATAGATGATGATGATAGATGATGATGATAGATGATGATGATAGATGATGATGATAGATGATGATGATAGATGATGTGATGGGTGATGGGATGGATGAAATGGTGATGATGATGGTGATCGGTGATGGTGATGGTGGTGATGATAGGTGATGGTGTATGGTGATGGTAGATGATGATGGTGATGGGATGGTGATGGTGATGTGATGATGATGGTGATGGTGATCGGTGATGGTGTGGTGATGGTTGATGGTGGATGATGGTGATGGTGAAGCCTGATGGTGAGGTGTGGTGATGGTGATGGTGATGATGATATGATGAGATGGTGATGATGATGATGATGGTGATGGTGATGATGATGATGATGAAATGGTGATGGTGATGATGAATGGTGGTGATGGTAGATGGTGATGGTGATGGTGATGGGATTGATGATGATGGTGATGGTGATGGTGATGGTGATGATGATGATGATGGTGATGGTGATGGTGATGGTGATGGTGATGGTGATGATGATGATGATGGTGATGGTGATGGTGATGATGATGATGATGATGATGATGTGATGGTGATGATGATGGTGATGGTGATGGTGATGGTGATGGTGATGATGATGATGGTGATGATGATGATGATGGTGATGGTGATGGTGATCGTGATGGTGATGGTGATGGTGATGATGATGGTGATGGTGATGGTGATGGTGATGGATGATGGTGATGATGATGATGATGATGGTGATGATGGTGATGATGATGATGATGATGATGGTGATGGTGATGGTGATGGTGATGGTGATGGTGATGATGATGATGATGATGATGATGGTGATGATGATGATGATGGTGATGGTGATGGTGATGGTGATGGTGATGGTGATGGTGATGATGATGGTGATGGTGATGGTGATGATGATGATGATGATGGTGATGATGATGGTGATGGTGATGGTGATGATGATGATGATGATGATGATGATGATGGTGATGGTGATGATGATGATGATGATGATGATGATGGTGATGGTGATGGTGATGGTGATGGTGATGATTGTAGCCAGCCACTGGCGGTAATTTTGGAGTCTTCCGTGCTGCATCCTGGGCCCTGCTGAGGGCCCTGACGGTCGTTGCCGTGCTGAAGCATTTCCCCAGAGACTGGCAAAACGAAGACAGGCTGGGGAGCACTGTCCCATACTGTTCAGATATGGTATAGCTATCCAAAGAGTTTGGGTGATGTGGGAGGTAAATACCAACATGAATGAGTGACTTTTCCAGGGGAAGTTGGGCGTAGAGCTCAGCCCAGTCAAAACATGCCACGGCTACGAGATTTTGCGTGGCAAATCCAGGCCTCAACAATGAGGGCCGATGAGGCAGCATGAGGTGGTACCAGTTATGACCAACTCATGACAACTTGATATTGTGAAATCATGTTATTCAGCTGATGTCGCCAAAACCACCAAGAAAAACCTTGCGCTGATCCCTCTGTGGTGAGTGCACAGTAACATATTCCTCCATTGGCCAAAAAATAGATCTTTCACGAGCCAAAATAAAGGTTTACCCAATTGTTTGTGCCATTTCATATAATCTACAGTACCGGGTGTGTAGTTTCAACATGTTTCAACCCTGTGCTACACAAACTTGTTCGGCTGGTGAAGAGGGATGATCATGCCGATTCTTTCGTCCACCAATCTTCCTTCGCATTCTGTTGATCGATTTTCATACTTTTTCCATACTGTTTAATTATGCAATCCCTTCGCGAATAGTTAGATACCCCCCCCCACACCCACATACACACAAAAACAAATGGTTCAGTATTGGATTGTTGGATCTGTTCATCTTTGAGCGGCCTATATATATGGGGGGTACATCATATGATGGGATCAATCTCGCTTCGGACATCGCTTCGGCATATTCTGGATGTACATAAGCATACATGAAGAACTATAGCAAGCAACAAAAAAGATGCAGAACAGTGATGGAACACTCTTTTGGTAGGAAAATGTTTTGTCTTTTTCTGAATGGGAAGGGTTCTATAATATGGATCAAATTACCAATGGATGTACAAAACCATCCAACTTGTGTAGGTTACCCAACCATATTTCTGGTTGAATGCCCCGGTGTTGCAGGGTGTTTTTAGCGTGTGAAACTCCAATCATTTCTCGGCTTGGGCCCCGGGCACATAGCCTTGATATCCAGGGAGGTGCGTTCCTGGCCGAAAAGCCAATAGACGGCAGTGTCTATGTTACTTTGGATGAGTGGAACTAAGCAACTTGATATGGGGATGGGTCAAAACCTTGGTACCTAGTGAACCCCAAAATAGCTGGTAAATGGATGTTCATCCCACTAAAAATGTATCTATAGGTATTGACCCATACCCATATGATTTGGCTGTGTCTGCAAATGTCTGCAAATGGGAGAATCAACTGAAAAATAAATTGAATTAAAGCCCATCATATGGCAATTTATGATCAAACTGGTGTCTGAAAATGAGGTTTTTTGTATCCCCAATCTGAATGGACTTTGTTTTGGCAATTTGGGGTATCTCATGGTAGAAAACCTATTTTTGGACAAAGCCAAATCGTTGTGAAACTATTCGTTGTGGAGTTCCTCCGTCTCGGAATCTGTTTAACGAACCTGGGTCGCTGTCCCAATCCCCTATCAACGTTTTTCTCGACTGGTCGAGACCACTGAAAAAAAAACGTTTTAGAGAGACCCTATTGAAGGGTGTATAGAATGTGAAAATATAACATGCTATACATATCATTCCACATCATATCATACCACATCATATCATACCACATCATATCATACCACATCATACCACATCATATCATATCAAATATCATATCATATCAAATATCATATCATATCATATCATATATCATATCATATATCACATCATATATATATAAGCCTAGCCCTGGATGTTGTCATTTTGTGACACAATTTCTCTCATGGACCAGGCGGCGAAGCGCGGACTTCCGGGGCTTCCGTCCTCGCAACGGCAGCTTGCCCTGTTCAAAGCAGCTCTTTTGGAAGCCATGACCGCCAGTCCTCAGCCGGCGATATCGGTTTTAATATGTTTTAATGGCAGATGAGACCTGAACACCTGAAAATAGTGGATTTCGCCCAAAAGATATGGGAATTAGATTGGGATAAGATCTAAGATCTATATTATATAATGTGATCTGGGATTGTCTTAGAATAATTAGTTGATTTACCCCAAATTATGGCCATTACAAAATGGTGACAACTATTGATAACTACTTTCTAATCAGGCACAATAAAGTATGGAGTTTGGGAGTATATAGTGTTCGGACAAACCATACGAGTTTGACATTCGTGTTGAGCCAGTCTTGCAAAAAACAGAAAGCGGATACCGAACGAATGTTCTGGGTTTGCCTTCGGGTTGGGTTTTAGATGGTCTTATCTTTTAGATTCTAACTTAGTATGTTTCAGTACGCTACTCCATCTTTCAGGTTTCATGATCATGGGGATTCAATTTTACCATTTCGGTGATCCCCCTAATAATTGATGGTTGAGGTTCGCTCGGCCATATCCATATGGTTCTTCCTGATTCGGATGGGAACAGTTTTCCGTCACACGAGCCATGTGAACAAGTTTGCAACGTGTCCAAATACAGCCTCCCAAAAATTCAAACAGACATTTGGAATCTTCCATCTATTTTCGGACCTTGGATTTCCAATAGATTTCCATATATTTCCATAATTTTCCATATATTTCCATATATTTCCAGATATTTCCAGATATTTCCAGATATTTCCAGATATTTCCATATATTTCCATATATTTCCATATATGTCCACTTCCACCAGCACCTGTTTTTCATGGTTTTTCCTGTTTCACGATGGGCATCCCGACAGCTGCATGGTGCTGTTGCTCATCGCATTCGTCTTGGCACGGATGGGCTCACCGGGGAAGGGCTACCCAGGGCGCGCTACTCGTTGAACTTACGCAACGTGAACGCTACCGGGAGGTGTGAAAAAACGAAGTTACCCTCTGGTTATGACTAACATAGCCATGGAAAATCACCATTTTTAATAGGTAAACCATCTATAAATGGACCAATTTTCCATGGCTATGTTAAATAACCAGAGGGTAAGTTGAAAAATGTAGATGTGATTTTGAGTGATGGAAAAAGACGACCTGAACATGAATTGATCATGTTGAGCCATGCTGTTCAGTATCCAGTCTAAAATACAGTCTACATTTCAAAATCCAACCCAGTTTAAAAAGACCATGGAACCAGCAACACGTCGTTGACTGCTTGCGACTTGCAATTTGGGTTTCTCTCAAAAAAGCTTACGGCCAATTCTGATGATTTTTCTCCCCATCAAATTTCACATCTGGGGGTATACCGTATACCATCATATACTGGTTGGTGGTTTGAACCCCTCTGAAAAATATTGGTCAGTTGGGATGATTATTCCCAACATATGGAAAAATAAAAAATGTTCCAAACCACCAACCAGTTGATGATGACCACATGCTGACCTTCAGATGGTCATGATGGTGCCACACCAAGTGACATGTCGATTGAAGGTTGCCATAGCAGGTGAGCTCGCCTAGGTCTAGGTCTTTTCGCGGGCACGCTGAATCGGCCAAGGTAAAGAAATTCAGGGATTGACAGTACACATGGGGGACATGTATATCTAAATCAATGCACAACCAGCTCCAACCACCGAGTAGACATTGAATGAACAGTATCTGCGAATTCAATGGCATGTGAGTCATGTGAGCTTTGATAATGGGAACATACCAATGGGTTTGCAACAAAAAAACACTGTACTTACAGACTGTGAGGATTTTGAGGGTATTTGGTGTTTCCGACATGGGATGTAGTGGAATAGTTGCAGAGTATTGCGGTGACGGTATATTAAGGGTTGCAAGCAGTGCAGAAGCTCGGTTGCCTTTTTGTTTGTTGAACAAATATGTCGAGAATCCGTTTTCTTTGCAAGGCCCCAAACTCAAGTAATCAAACTGAGCTTCTTGCACCTGTAAATCAAACAAAAAAATCATGACTTCATCATTTTCAGCAGAAAAATCACCTAAAAAAGTACCCATTTTCAACAGGAGAGTAAACTTCGCACCTTTCAAGACCTCAAATTTTTGGGGCTTCATGCTGGATTTTCAGGGTAAACCATGATCGTGCCCAAGTTCTTATCTCAAATTTTGGCTCCCAAACAGATCGAGCCAACGGCGAGTGGTACCTGCCGCTGGTTGCGGGATGCCCTGGTTTTCTGCATCTTCGACCTCTTCGACTACCCAACCCTCATTTGCCATTAAAATGCATAAAAGTACGAAAGCTTTGAGTAATTTCTTGCCCCTAATACTAAACAAACACCCCCCCCCACTGGGACCCCTGTCTGAATAGATCCAATACCAAACCAAGATTTCTGGGGCACCAGGTGATGCCAACCCTACAACCCGGGCCAAGCCCTGAAGAAATCGAGCATGGAAGAATCGCTGACATTTACAAAATCAATAGCAAACCAATCTTCTGGGACAACTATGTCCAGGTTTCCACATGATTAATGGTTTTTCGTTGTTTTAAAACATGAGAAGCCAAGGGTCAAACTAGCGGTATAGCAACCTCCTGAATAAAGTTCACAGGTTGAACACCTATAAGCATAAGATGATCCTATAACATCCTACGAAAACTGTTCGGCATCTTCAAGGATGGGCCCCTTTTTCAAGGCAAAACTCCAGGGTTGCACCGGCACCTGTTGCCATCTAATGGGTTGAAGAGATCTGCAGTGTGGGTAAACCCCACTGCCTTGGCATGACACCAAATCTGTTGGGGAAGAAATAGAATCCCAAACAAAAACGAAAAAAAATCATCTGGTTGGTGGTTTTAACCATCTTGAAAAATATGAAAGTCAATGGGAAGGATGACATCCCATATATTGTGGAAAATAAAAGCCATGTTTGAAACCACCAACCAGACATATATGTCATGTAGATAAATACAGTAAGTCCATTGTAAACAGCCATAATGTGGTGAAATACGGCCTCCAAATTCATACCATTTATACCGGCTGGTGAAGAACAGGATTCCAAGTGAACTGGCATGATAAAAATCCACGACATATCAAGGGCAGATCATCCCCAAACTAAACATCCATCAAACATCATTTTATGAGTTCTATCCGCTTTTATCCCCATATCTTTCTGTTGGTTAAAATCCCTTGTTTAAATGACTACACTGATCAACTTCAAGCAGTGACTGATTTCGAAGCATTTCGGGTGACTGTCCCCTCTTCATCCTTTCTGAAGCCTAGGATCTAGAACTGGTTTCAACTCATGATTTCCTATAGCTGTTCCTGGCTCACTGTTGAAGACCATGGAAAATGTCTCGAAAATCTGTGCCAGACATGGGAAGCATCGCTACGACATGTCGGTTTTCAGGTTCAAGGCATCGCTACGATCACCAGTGAACAAAACTACTTATTCAAACATAAAAAAACTGTTGGGCACTAAGCAAGGTGGAAATTGGTGATTAACATTGAAATGTTTGGAAAGAAAACTTAGATTTCCATCCATCTAAAATTGTCAGCAATCCATCACTAACATCACTAACATCCATCAAAGACTAGGACTAAAATTGCTGATCTTAAAGTTTGTCCTGCCATGCCCAGTTGCGAGCTTCGCAACTCACCCAATTGAGTCATGGCACCAGATTGGCGGAAGGTCCAGTCAATCTCTTCAGCCTGGCTACTTGGGGAACCTTGGACTTTCTTTGTGAAAAATGGTTGTTGTTGTTGTTGTTGTTCTTGTTCTTGTTCTTCTTGTTCTTCTTGTTCTTCTTGTTCTTCTTGTTCTTCTTGTTCTTCTTGTTCTTCTTGTTCTTCTTGTTCTTCTTGTTCTTCTTGTTCTTCTTGTTCTTCTTGTTCTTCTTGTTCTTCTTGTTCTTCTTGTTCTTCTTGTTCTTGTTCTTCTTGTTCTTCTTGTTCTTCTTGTTCTTGTTCTTGTTCTTGTTCTTGTTATTATTGTTATTGTTGTTCTTCTTGTTCTTCTTGTTCTTCTTGTTCTTCTTGTTCTTCTTGTTATTCGTGTTCTTCTTGATATTATTGTTATTCTTGTTCTTCTTGTTCTTCTTGTTCTTCTTGTTCTTCTTGTTGTTCGTGTTCTTCTTGATATTCTTGTTCTTCTTGTTCTTTTTGTTCTTCTTGTTCTTCTTGTTCTTCTTGTTCTTGTTATGGTGTTTGTTCTTTCCGTTGCTCTTCTTCGTTGTTGATTTTGCAGTGGTAAATGATATATTTCAGTTCTCCAGTTCATTTGCAATGCCGGAACAATGGTGTCTGTTAATCGACATCTGATCTCATGAGTTGGAGTCGCTAAGCCTGGATAGTTCATTGAGACATCCCAGACATGTTTGATCAATGAATATAATTAATTATAATTGTAGATATGTATCTTATCACGTTTATGATCTGTATATGTATACATATATATAGATAGATAGATAGATAGATAGATAGATAGATATATATTAGCTATCATGTAATATATATAGTAATCTATCATTAATGATCCAGATTTGAAAGCACCAAGATCTTGGTGTCCAGGGTGTGTGCCCTGCCGCTGCAGTTTTTTGGGCACTGTCCTCTCTGTGCGCAGAGTCCCTCGCCCCTGAATTCGGCGATCAGGCGCTTCTGTGGCATGGCGGCATGCTACGAAGTCGTTTTGTTCAACGGTTCTGGGCAATGATCATGATTCACTACAGTGACATTTCCTGAAATATTGGCGATCTCTTGGGATGATGCCGCTCTAATTACTTGCTAACGTTATCATGTGGTGCGGTCAGTCAGCGAGAGGTTGCACTGGAATTGTCGAGAGTGGATTCATGGGAAACCCTACTTTCTTGGTGTGCGAAACACCTTGGCAAAACATGCTTTTTCATACAACTAGACTTTTGGGCCAACAACCGGCATACCACTTCACATTCACCTAGAATAGCTGAGAGTCAACATTGATCTGCAGGAATGACGGCCCCTTCTGGATATCTCATGAGCCCCAGCCACCTTCTGTACAGCGCTGCATAGACGGTTGAGTCCAACAAAAAAAACTAGGCGTGACCACATCACCTGGTGCTGGCTGGGTCACCAATTGCCGTTGGGCCTCTATTGCCCGCAGGACGTGACCTAAGTTGGCTTATAACTTTAACAACTACCCTCGGGTAATTGAACATAGCTATTGAACATGGCCATTTATAGTGAGTTTTCCCATGAAAAATGGTGAATTTAACATAACTATTGAAAATGGCCATGGAAATAGTTGATTTTCCCATGAAAAATGGTGGATCTTTCCATAGTTCTGTTAACGTTTACCAGAGGGTAAGCGCCACATAGAATCGTGCTAGGAAATGATCTTTCCGCCGGTCAAGGTGATGTGGCTCGCTGGTTCATGAACTCTCAACAATTCCGCTGATTTTCCAGCACGCCCCTGCGAGGCGTGCGGGGTTTCAACATGGAAACCATGGTAGTAAAGAAATGTCGACCATTTATTCAGCCAGAAAAAGTATGAGATCTACTTCCATTCCACATAAAGGTCACACCAAGATTCAACCTGAATCTCAAATGTGGGATTCTTGCAGAGGATTCTATGTTGCTCTTGGAAGGATATCCTAGAGACTCCATGTCAAAATGGGCAAGAAATACTTGGACAATATCATCCCCCATATGTAGATGAAATGTACTATTCCATTTCAACTTATCCTTAGGCAAGTTCGTAATAAAATAATTAATGGGTACCTTCTGGTACCATAAATTTACAACTAGCCATTATACAAATACAGTACTACTCAAATCTGAATGGATTGTAATAATTAACCAACGAGACAAAACCATTTGGGGATGATACCCCTTACTAACAATTATTTACGTCGTGACGTCGCGACGTGACGTGATTATAATATAATATAGCCATATATCATCAACCAATCAATCGTAACTTTTGGATGCTACTGTATTCCCATTGTTATATATATAATGCTTAAAGCCCCTACAACCCCTTTTTCATCCATAAATAGAATTGATGGTTGCTTTTTCATCCCTTATATCGTATTCCCATGAAATATACCCTTGTAATTTCCTATACTAAAACACAATATATATATATATATGTATATATAAGGTAAAAACAAAGACGACCACCACCACCACCACAGAAACAACATCAACAAAGAAAACAACAACAAATGCCCAGTAAAAACAGACTCCAAATGCGCCATGTAGTTGTTTGATGCTCCGAATCCTATCCCATGTTTCGCAGCATTTATCGCCAACTTCAGAATTCCCAGTATTTCGGCTTGTTGAACATACCCGGCCTGGTAAACGTTTACAGTTTGCGAACTTGAAAATGGCCCAGTCGAAATAGTGGATGACTACCCATTAATTGCATGGTGGATCTTGCCATAGTTTTATGTGAACGTCATTACCTGAGGCTATATCCCATTATAAGCCCCCTTAAAAATCCTCATGTTTGTTGGTTAAATTACCAATTATGTTAGCTAATTATGGAAAGATCCACCAATTTCAATGGGAAAACTCACTATTTCTATGGCCATGTTCAAGTTCGCAAACTGTTAGTCATTACCAGAGGAAATATATCGCCAACTTCAGAATTAGTTTTTTGTGAACGTCATTACCTGAGGCTATATCCCATTACAAGCCCCCTTAAAAATCTTCATAGTTTGTTGGTTGGTCATTACTAGAGGGTAACAACGTCAGCTCAGCTGAGACTTCATCCGTAACAACTCAGATGCATCACTCCGGCGCTCAGGGTCCAAGACCAACATCCTCCGGAGTCGTGCCATGGCTTCACGTGAAGCAGTTCGTGGATGATCACGGCTATTTACAACTAACCGTTGTAGCCAGTATGTATAACAAAGTATAACTAACCCCTACAAATATCTACAAATCATATCTGGGTTAGTTATCATTGGGATGGTTCGTGGTATTTATAACCCAGTTACTCACCAGCGCCGGCCTCCGGATGAGTTTCTCCATGTTTCGTCGAAGGCGCTGCTGTTGCCCCAGCGGCTTCGACGAAAGACGCTGTGGGGCCTAGGCGTCCGCCGAACTCGTGCTGCTCATGGGATTTGGGCGGTGAATAATGTGAATAAGGACGGTTTTCTAGGAAAAATCTGGAAGGAATGGACTAGTCTATGTGTGTTTTTTCCCCAAAAAAAAAGTGGTTGCTGAAAGTATTCCCGCTACAAACACTGGGTGATGTGCGGTGGGTCCAAACCATTGATTTTCCACATGAATTTTCAATTATATCCCGCCATATGCACGGTTGCCCACGTGAATGCGGGGGAAGATCATCGAAAAACACCAGCTATTTTGATGTACCTTCTTGGCCTCTGACTTCGAGCTTGGAACTTGGCTGTGGAGACCCAAAAATCTGGACACCAACAGGATTGCTGTGCCCCAAAAGTCAGCACGTTTTGCTCATTTTTTGATGGTCCATCTGGGGGGAGACATGGGGGTTGAACTTTGACCCAAGTCCTGCGTATTTTGCTGACCCCGCTTGTATCCCTTAAGCCCACGATGTCATGGGCCTAGTGGTTTCTATCCCAAATCGTGCACCCCCCAAATTTGATTTCGGTGACCCAATTTTGCCATTAGACATATCCTTGTTGATTGGGCATTAGGAGTTTTACCTGGCTTATTGGGGATTACTATACCTCCTTTCAGTAGAGAAACTCTCCACCAACTAGCATGAGATGGGAGATGGTTTTTTTCATGGCTCACTTAGATTCCAATAGAATCTATAGGCAGCTTCAAAGGGGGGCATGATCTTATGAAGTCTCCATTTCGTTGGGCTATCCCAGTTATAAATGGGTTATAAGTTATAACATGTTACTAAGTGGTTATCATGGTTTGTTGCTAAAATGGTTTGTTCGAAAAGGGTTAATTAACTTATGTTATAACATTTACTGGTTGGTGGTTTTAACCATCTTGAAAAATATGAGTTCGTCAATGGGAAGGATGACATCCCATATATTGTGGTAAATAAAAAATGTTTGAAACCACCAACCAGTTAATAAATGGTTTCTTATAACTACGATTACTAACTATAGTTACTAAGTGGGATGATCCTCCGAGTACACCTCTTCTTGAAAATCAAACCTCTAAGGATCCTCGCCGTGCGTGCGGCGTCCCAAAAAGAACAACAGCGCCGTTCAACTGGCGTTTTTCTCATCCCCAGATCTTCACCCATTTCCTCCAGGTGCCTGATTTTGTTGATTCCCAGTTGATGATTGGTTGGAGTAGGTTACCCTCTGGTAATTTAACATAGCTATTGAAAATGGCCATTTATAGTGGATTTACCCATTAAAAATTGTGATTTTCTACAGCTATGTTAGATTGCTTGGAGCAGCTTACTTTTCCCATCTACCCCCAGCCCATCCACCATCATTCACCCTTAACCCAATATCTCTTGCATTTTCCCGCTCATGTTGGTTCAATCGCAATTCTCCCTCGAATCCGTCCACAGAAATTCTTGGATGATAGCGGGAATGTGCAGTGGTTTGTAACTGATGTGTGTATACGCGATATATATATACATATGTATATATATATAATTATAACGTGTATATATATATGTATATGTATATGTATGCGTGTACATATAGTTTGAACGCATTGTGGCCAAGTTAAGATGGTAAACCCTATGTTTAGGATCTAAAACCATCCAACTTTGGGGGTAAACAAAGCCTAGAGCCTCGGCCAGTTCGTAATCTTGGACGCATTCAACAAATCAGCATGTCTTATTCATCGTACTGGGCAAACATTGGCTAACTATATGTAATAATAAGAACATCAGAAATACATCCAGCCATTGCCACGAACACATTTATGCCCAAATACATCAATATGGGTTTGTCTGAGAATGGGGTATGCCCCTATTTTTGTTTGCTTTAAGTGGGAAAGTGATAATCGGTACGTGGGTTTTGAGGGTATCCAATTCTTGGATAGACCCACACTCCCAGAAGTGGGTTTAAGGAAGAAACATACAGGACAAGTTCATACACATGGCTTGTAAATGATCACCCAGTCACTAAACACGTCTTAATGTCATTGCTAATGTGCCAAATAGTTTTGATGATGAAACACCAACGTTTGACTGGTGACCTAGACAAATCTCCCAGTTCCATACTGATTTTTAGTGTGACACCAATTTCATTGTGGTATGTAAAATCTCCATTTTTTGCTGACAAATCTCCCACTTTTATCATCAACTTACTGGTGCTTAGTAGGAAATCTGGGAATGAGATACAATAAGATGATTGTTGCTAGTTGTGGATTAGATCATTTCCCCTATTCCCGGACTGTACCAATAGCACCAGTGAGTCAATTTCTATCAGTCCCCTTCAGATGGGCCATGGTTTGTTAGTTAACTAGTTAGTAAATGGATGTATATAAATGGGATTATAACTGGGATATAAATGCACTACAATTGGGATATAATTGGTATATATACTTGGGATGTATATATAATTACATATATATATATATACTACGTAGATATATATATATATATGTATTATATATATATATATCATATATAATATATATCATAAATTATATATACATAATATATATATATATTATTTATTATTATTATAGTAATTAGGACCCACTTACTAACCCGGAAAATCGCTGGATTTTGTCCCATGGCCCCGCTCCAAGGCGCTCCAAAGCGTCCCTTCACCAGGTCGTAACGCCGCCGCCGGAAGGCGCCGAAGAGCGTCGTCTTCGTCATCGCCGTGGAGGCGGGGCCAACGCTGCGCCTCCACGGTGGACATGGGGAGATTGGACAAAATTGTTGACATAAGGATATCTATTACCCTCTGGTAAATTAACATAGACCCTGGCAGATAGGGGTTGGAAGATTAGTTTCCATTAAAATTGGTGATTTTCAGGGTCTATGTTAATTTACCAGAGGGTAATAGAAATGGATTATTTATCTATTTATATACCTATATATATATATATGCTATATCATAGATATATTTATTCTGAAGAATATCAATGATGAATATCTATGTGTGTTTATGATGCAAATATAATTGATCAATTTACCATCTCCCCATCAATATATCTATCACAGATATATATGCAAAAAATGTATATAGGATGCATGTATATATATGCACATAATTATATGACTATATATAATGATATATATATATATGTGTTTTACAATATCCGAATGATGTAAATATGTCGTATGATGTCATATGTATAATGTGTATGTATATATATATATATCGTTTTCATATAAAATAATACATATGGACTGTACATCATAGAGCATCCACATGTTTCTATCACATTCTAAAGATTGGATGTCAATGTATGTGTACCAAATTTCTTCAAATTGATTCAAACTTGTCAGATTTGGCATAGATCAGAACTAAAAATACAGGAAAATCAATTTAACTGATGCAATATTTGAGATCTACTCGATTCAATTGAATTTATGCAACATTTATGAGATATGTCATCGCTTTTTACGGATGAACACGTTCATAGCATACTTGGATGTGCGGCTTGGTGCACTTTTTTGCATAGATCCAAAAAGAAGATCAACGTATGGGGGGAGAAGAAGCCAATGGTTTGGAATTCCATGTCTAAATTCCATAACCAATATATATATATATATAACCAATGGTTTATGTATAATTTGTAGAGTTTCATGTATAATGGTTTATGATCATCAATATGAACTCTACAAATTATACATAAACGATTGAAACCGAATACGGAGCCATCGAAAACGTGTTTGGAAAGGATGCTCCTATTCAAAAAAGCCCAGAAGACACAGCAGAATATGTGTGAAATCACCTTAAATCTGGCTTATCATATGTTTCATATTGAGTTGGTGGAGATAGCATTTGGTAATACATGAATAGCGTTTGTTTCATATTGAGTTGGTGTCCCATGATGTCCCATTCAAATCACCATTGCTTGGGGATTTCGCCACGGCCACGGCGCCTCCTGAATTTGTAGACCTCGGCGCCATCCGCTGCATCCGTCCGAGAGGTCCGAGGCCGGAACGCTTCGAATGTGTCCCGTAGACTACAGGCCCAAGCGAAAAGGCGCCAGAGTCCCTGGGGTCTCGGCCTTGCAAAACATGGGGAAATAATGAGTGGACTGACATATCACAATGATCTTAATATGTTTAATATATGTTTATTACTATAGGCTATAGGTGTTGTAATCTTAATATGTCTTGATTATAGTTCTTGATTATAGTTCTAATAACATACGTACGTTTTGGATAGGGAGTTGTAATCAAATTACTAAAATATGGTGTCTTTTAATATGCTACAATTCCAGGTATGGTTAATCGTGGAGATCCCCCTGATTTTCCACTGGTTATCTATCAATCTTGGGACTGCAAAACCACCCGTACATAAGTAGGAAAGGCGTATATAAATGGTGTGTTGGTGGTTTGGCCATGTTTGGCCCTTGTGTTCCTCTTTAAGCAATTTGGTAAGGGGTCAATGATTATCTGAGTATGGATAAAGTGACCCATGAAAAAATAAGTCCATAGAAGTAATCCACCCAGCCAATCAGACAGATCTGGGGTCCAAAAAATTGGGGTTGACCCGAGTTGCCCTGGCCAAAGGTAACCTGGCAACATTTCGTCATTTGGTGGCTTCATGAGTACTTTTCAGGAGGGTTTTTCTGGATGGTGATCAATAGCCCGTTGATTTTGCTAATCCCAGATACCTGCAAACAAATCGATTCTCATCCTCAGCTGGATATCGCAGTCCCTGAATAGCTCAAAGATAATCCAATGATCCAATGACTCAATCTCGAAAGGGGATCGTTTCATCCAGGTAAATTCCAGTTCATCTTATTGGCTCAACGGGTACCTTTGGAACGGCTTTACCCTTACCTTTTGGTCGCTTCCACACCCAAAAAATATGTGCGTTAGCATCACCATGAAATTTAAGTGAGAAATTTGAGATACGAGTTTGAATCAAAACCCTTCTACACTATAGTTCAGCTCAAATTTTCTCACATTTCTGAACCTTCAAACTTCAACCTCCAAAAACAATGGTCGCTGCACCAAGTCGCTTGGTCCGTGCTGCCGTGCGCTGCTTAACGCGGTCGAAGAACTCGTTGGTGCGAGTGCCTTTGATGATGTTGATCCCAAAGGAATCTGAAAATCAGATTCCACTTTTGTGTCATCTCTGAAGTCCCAGGAAATTTCCCAAGGTGAGACGGTGAGACTAGCGCAAATATCAGAAGATCTACAAAATCAAGTGTTCCTTTCAGCGGACTGTTACTTTGAAATACATTTAAAAGGGCGAGAACCTACAGGGGTTGACAAATAGATGGAAAAGTGTTTCCACTACATTGACGATGAATTACTTCTGATTTTGGGACCTCTTTTCTAATTTTTCTGGTGGTCCCAAAAAAAAAACCTTGAATCACCCGACCCACAGCGGGATGGAACATGGAAGGGGATGATCCATATGGGAAGGATTGCTAAGTTGGATGATGATCATGCCCTCATGTTGATAGGGTCAAACGGCAATTACCCAAGAATTGGGTAGAATTCATTAATGAAAATCCCAACTTCATATGTTTCCTTGCGCCTCAAAATTCACCCCCATACAGAAAAAAATATGTTTCTGACATTTGAGAACTGTTCAAAATAAATCATGATTACCGTAGCTCCCCCGGTTACAAATGGGATATCATCAAAGGAACTTTGGAGATAAATGCAGGTTTTTCTAATCACCTCGGTTCTTCACAACTTACAATTTTTCCTGGAATGCGCATGGCAGCTGGGAAGCGGTCAGTATGCCAGGCCGGTTATGACCAAGTCGCACAGGCTACCAGAAAAACCATGGATTGCTCATGGAATTGCATCCCAAAAATCGTAAGATGTTCAGAATCAACATGGGGGGTTCTCAAAATGGATCCCCAAGTCGCCATGGGTTAAGCTATACTAAAATGGTCTAATTGCTGGGATTTGGGGTACCGTTTGAGGAAACCTCCAACTAACATAGACCCTGCCAGCCACGTGGGAACCTCTTCGGGCTCGTGTGGTAAATGGGTGAACAAACTATGGTACGTCGGAAAAATACATTACGATATATTACATATAAGTGTCCATAATTACATGTAAAACCCCTATAATCCTCTTTAATCCCTATGATTTCATGATATCCCCATATATCTAATGGGAAAACTCATGGTTTACAGATCGAGCACCTTGCTTCAGCATCCACGCAGGAATCTTTCCGCAGAGTTGCACCATGCCTCCAGGGTGGAGCCCCCTTTGACTATCAAAAATTATTCCGGCAAGAGACCCCAAACAGTGTGGGGGAATGGGAGGATAATGTAGGATAATGTCGAAGATGACAATGATGATGATGAGGAGGAGGAGGAGGAGGAGAAGGAGGAGGAGAAGGAGGACGATAATGTTGCGCATGTAGAGGACAATGATGTTGAGGATGATGAGGTGCAGGAGGATAATGTCGAGGATGATGAGGTTGAGGATGAGGAGGTTGAGGATGAGGATGAGGATGAGGATGGGGATGGGGATGAGGATGAGGATGCGGATGATGATGATGATGATGATGATGATGACGACGACGACGACATTGAGGATGATAATGTTGAGGAGGATAATGATGAAAAGCATGATAATGTTGATGTTGCAGAACATGAGGTGGAGGTTGATGATGTTGAGGATTTGGACGTCAAGGGGAGGAAGATTATGATGTTGAGAAGGATGATGGTGGTGAAGATGTTGAGGAAGATAATGTTGAGGATGGTGATGAAAAGGGTGGCAATGTTGATGTTGCGGAAGATGAGGTGGAGCTTGATCATGTTGAGGATGATGAGGTCAAGGGGGAGGAAGATGATGATGTTGCAAATGATGATGTTGCGAATGATGATGTTGAGGAGGAGGAGGAGGAGGAAGATGGTGATGTTGAGGATGATGATGTTGAGGACGAGGACCGATCCCAAGACCGGGAACCATTTGCAGGTAAAATGCCGCCAGCCAAGACCGGGGACCACACTGTCTGCGAGCCTGCGCAGTCGAAATGCACATCAAATCATCAACATGTCACAAGATCCATTTTCAATACAGAAATTTACAGGAAAAATGCCGTGCCCCAGCTGGATCCAGCCACTTTATACAGAAATTTACCGGAAAAATGCCTCGCCACAGATTGAGCCCAGAACGCAGACACACACTTTGTGAAAGCCTGCGCAATCGAAATGCACGTCAACATTTCACAATACACATCAGAAGAGCCGCTTTGCACGGAAATTTACAGGAAAAATGCCGCGGCCCAGACTGAGCCCAGAACGCAGATACACACTGTGCACGAGCCTGCGCAGTTGAAACGCATGTAAACATTTCACAAGAGCCACTTTATACGGAAATTTACAGGAAAAATGCCGCGGCCCAGAGTGAGCACCCTGATCAAGCACCGGCTCTTACCCTTACCGTAAGAACCCCTCAGTGTGGACACACTGTTTGGGGAATGATGCCCCAGTTGGTGGAAAGCCATGAAAAATTGGGATCTCACCAGCAAGAATAGGTACTTTGGAAAATTGTAAGCTGGGAACATTTGAATGTAATTTCCATTGGAATATGTAATTTCCATTGGAAATGTAAGCTGGGTACTTTGGAATATGTAAGAATGTAATTTCCATTGGAAGTGATCATAGTTTGTTTCTTTCGCTAGGTTCATTTTATGTTTTTGGGCTGGTTAATGGGGTTTTTTTAAACCAACCAACATAACCGGAGGCACCACTGGACAACTTCGTGCAAAGCTGGAAATGAAATTGTGGCCTCTCCGGGTTTAACATCACGGACTATACCGAAACATCTCCAAAAATCAGACGCTTGCCTGGTATCTGTGTCATTTCCCAACCTGGATTATTCTTTGAACACATAAAAACGCTTCGTCTCACACGCTTGAAAATGCGGGAAAAAGCCTTGAAGTTCATGTTTTTTTTTCATCATTGGGGGCCCATCCCCCATTTTCAGGCATACTCGCATCATATTGTTGGTGGTTTTTCCCATCAACTCCCACTATATACCCATTCACTTCCCATGCTGCTTGGTTCTATACACCAAAAATCAATTACTTTCAAACATATGTTCAATGGTAGAATATGGTAGAATCACAATTTTTGCCGCTTACATCCCTATTTTTATGGCTGAATCCTGAAGCCATGTGTAATAGAATTACCCTTAACGTCTATACCCTGAAGACATCTAGGGTCTTAGCATGAACATCAGGTCTTCCCATGATTTGGAGCTTCAAGATAAATTGCAAAGTGTTAAGTCCCCAAATCAATCAATGTGTATTCAATATATTAAAGCTAATTAGGGACTAGTCTGGATTCACTATTTTCGGAGTACTGTGTTTTTTTTTTTCAACGCCCTCTAAATCAAGTTTGTAGCTATAAATTCTGTAAACACTATCGTAAGTGATATGATAAAATTATATAAAATTTCCATGAAGTTGCAGTCGCTGTCGGGGCGTCGCACCTTCCAAGATCTCATCTTTGTCTTTGGAGTGAGAAAACAGGGACTCGCCCACAAAGAGCTCCTCGTGGAGATGTCAATTTTTGCACGACGATTGAAGAAGTTAGACCAACATGTGACCGAATGATTAATAATATATCATATATCATATATCTGAGTAAATTATAATATTTCGCTAACCTGAATTAAGGCCATTTGGGGATGATTTCCCTTGTAAGCCATGATTCCAGTGAGGTCGCAGTGAGGTCGTTATAATTTACCCAGATAATATATCATATATAGACTTAAATGACTTAAACTCATAGTATTGAATCATTGACTCATATGGCTCTTTTTGGATATGTTTTGAAAGATTGAGACTTGAGGAACTTGAAACCAAGACAACTATTGGGTATGCCACATAGTACCACATTGATTTGAATGCACATACTGGTGTTTGGGGTGTAGAAGAGGAACATGTCAACCAACAAGATAGGTCTCTTGCCCTGATTACAGGAAGAGTAGCATGGCGCAGTAGGCAAGATTGGGCCAGCAAAAAGCTTACCTGCCTACCCTCTCACTAGCTGAGAAGTGGGAAAATCAGGGAAAATCCCATCCATCTCCAAACTTTTCTCAGGTTTCCTAGGTTTCCTTAAATGACTTTGTCTGAACATGGGAGGTGAAAACCCGGGGTCAGAGTGATTTCAACCGGGCCCAATGATGACTTTTGGCGCTTAAAATCATCGCCGTCTCCGGAGTGCTGACCGCTAGTGATGATCGTTGGAAATAAACGAAGTAAACCCAGCTGGTAACATGAATTCTTCAGCAGGCTGTCGTGTTGGTAAACTGATCAATTCCGATCAATAAACCCAGCCACTCTCTGGCTCTCTGTGAGGTCTATCTTTAGGTCTTGCCGCATGCAAGAGTAATGAATGAATATAAATGATAGTAGCGGGGCACATTCCTCAAATTCCTTCGTGATGAAAACTGCCCACTCGCCGTATGGAGAAATCTCCGTTGCGCAGGCAAGATTCAATGCAAATGCACCCCAAACTCCACATGTCCTCAATGTCTGCCCCGTGGCTGCACCACGGGATCTTTTCCGCCAGACATCGGGAGGTTTTTTTAGTGGTTTACCCTCTGGTAATGACTAACATAGCTATTGAAAATGGCCCAGTCGAAATAGTGGATTTACCCATTCATAGCATGGTGATTTCCATAGTTATTTGTATACCAGAGGGTATCTGTTCAGGAGATCGTAAAATATGGCTGTGGATTGTGGATCAAGATCTTCAGGCTCTTAAAACCTCAGCTTATCATGTCCCGCTGCAAGGTCACTGTAGTCGACCTTCCAGTGGTGATGGCTAGCCTCAAACTCCGAGTCTCATCTGTTGACTGCCATGTTTTCCGATGCTGAGCTATAGGTAAATGATACAGGCAACCCTCTGTTAATCGAACATGTCAATAGACATTTACTGTACTTCGATATGGTGGTTTCTTAAAATGGGAGATCCTCAAGTCACCATGATACCATGCTTGTTTCCATACATTTCTATACTATAGTTTGGTCTAAACGGATGTTTTTCATGGGCACCCCCATGACTTTGGGAAACCTCGGAAACTCCCAAGGCCAATGGAGCCCAGCCATGAGAGCCAAGAGGCGGCCGCACATTTCACTGGCAAACCCAAGAGAACCTCAAGGCTTTGTTCTAAAGTGGTAAAGCCAAACAACGATGGCTCTTGAATATTGACAACGATGGACATATATAATATAATATATATATATATATTAATATATAATATATATATACATATATAATATATATATATATATATTAATATAGATAGATACATTAACGACAATATGTTGGAATCTGTATAACCGATGTTTCAGGTGAAATAACTATAGGCTATAGCATACTGCAAAAGCATGTCAAAGCTATAAAACTGCATTTTGGGGATCTAAATTTCATCGAATTTCAATGGATTGATATATGCAACGAATTCTTCGCAAATGAGGCTGTCAAAGAGGTAACGAATCAAGACATGCAGATGGGTTCAAAACCTATGATTTCCTAGTCAACCAAGGTTTTCTTACAATCTTCCGGATCAATTGCAATTCTTGCACGATTAAGTCAACATTTTCCTCGTTGAAATCGAAATTTTCCTTGATGAAGTCATAATTGTCCATGCTTACGTCACCATTTTCCATAATTCAATCCCAATTTTCCTTCATGAAGTCATCATTTTTGTCATCATTTTCCATAGTTTTTGTTGCCACCCAGCATCCCCGGCATCCCCAGCATCCCCGGCGCAGGTTGACCCTGCCCTGCCGGTATGGCAACCGGGCCTCGGGTGCGCGATATGGCAAGGTCTGCAGGACCAAGTCCTCCATGGGAAACCCTTCCCGTCGCGCACCTCCGAAGTCAATGACCTCGTGCGGCCCGTTATGGTCGGAAGATCATTGGGATCCAATAATGGGAAGAATTTTCACCATACGATTCTCATCATTGATTCATATTGATTCTATTGAAAAACCAGGATTTCAATGGGATGGGAATTGATCAGGATTTTCAATGGGATTTGAATGGGATTCTAATGTTGAAAGGGATTTGAATGGGATTTAATGGGATTTAACCATCAGCACAGTTTACCCATGACAACTCTCTGGACCCACATGATTTTGCACTTTTATACCACTTGTCTCACAGAACGCTGCGATAATTGTGATAATTGTCAACAATAATCAGCATGGCTTTAATTGTTCTGGTATATCTTATCACCATACCCAGAACTGTCGAATAACTCCTTAGAAATCCAAATGTAAATAATTGTCAATCTGCAATAAATGGATGGGAGGATAATTTTTGCTATGACATTTCTAGATAAGCCAGTTCATTCGTTTGGGTTAACAATCCTCATGATCTCCAATTCCGCTGCAACTGGCTTATCCTTCAGCTATCTTGCGATTACCTCATTGCCTATCGGAATCGGCAGTTGTAAACACAGAGAGTGTACTTAAAGCCATGGGATTTATCTTCGAGATCGATAATTGGAGCCCAACAAAACAATCAAATGTCAAGTTAATCATCCCATTCCAATGGCAGGGTGCCTGCTTCGAGGGGCACCAAACAACGAACAAGGCCAACAAAAGAACATCGACCGGGGGAAAGCAGTTCACACAAGCTCTCTCTTACTCTTTTTAAAAAAATGATTGTAGCAGCCGAAGCCCCGCATTACTATAGCCATAGCCATAGGATCCATGGTGCTGCTATATATGGTAACATTTACCATTAATATACCCCTTTATGTTAGCATATATGCCAGCACCATGGATCAGTCATGGGATATGGCCCAGGCCCAAAGACGAGTTTTCACCCGCCTTGAAATGGGCCTTGCCATCTGATCGCCAAGCAGAGTCCACCATCAGGACATTTTCCTCAGCGCTGCGTACTCTCGCCTCGTTGGTAAAGGTTTTTCTCTGTGACATCTTCGAAATATGGATATGAGTCAAGAATTGCGGAACCGCAAAAATCATAAACTTTAGTAATGTCAACCCCAGGTTAGTAAACCCTGGATGATCATGTTTGTAATAGTAATTCTATCAGTTGAGGAACCAGTACCACTTTTTTCAAGATCTATTTCAGCAGTCTTTTAAAAGCTGAAAATGGTTTTAGAGACCCAAGGCATGTCATGCAGAATAATTAATAGTTTGACCATTGTTGATACCATGTTTGGTATAATTGACTACTAAAATGAACCCCCCCAATGTTTACCATTCCGACATTTTGCCCAACGACTTCTCCAGTTTTTGTCTAACAACTTGACCAATCTTCCACAAAGCTGAAAAGGAGAGTGGCAATGAACAAAGATTTCGACCAAAGCTTGGCATGTTGAAAGGCCTTTTCATAAGACTATGTTGAAGTCACCAACATTTATTATTCTCCAACTTATGTCAGTGACATCTATCAACTCTATGTTAGTGGATAAAAATATGTGAAATAGTCTTTCAACATCTTTCAACCATGTTATTTATGTTTAAAGATCTCATATGGTTTCCCTTCTGTTTAGTCCCTTCTGTCCAAGGCAATATCCAGTTTTTATTTATCCCCCAAGCTCAGTTGAGATAGCCCTGGGCAATTCATGGTTTCCAAAACCCATGTTTTCATAAGGTGTTATCATATGTATCATATGATTTAGAATGTACCCAAGCCATTTGTATTCATGTAAACATAAAACGTTTTAAAGTTTAATGTTTACATTTACATGTTTGATTGTTTTTCCCAAAACATTCAAATGGTTGATAAGCATCACTTTTTGCCCCCGCTGTTGAGGTTTGTCCTCGCCAAAAAGGTAGTTTTCTGTGACCATCGGAAACTGCCACGTTGAAACAGGTTGGAAATTCTCAGATTTGGTGGGTCCAATATGTCGCGACGGAAGCTCAGCCATCAAGTTGCCGGTTTCAAGTCTGCGTGAATCACTTGATGCGTCTTCCTGACAACACGAGAGCGCTGTCAGAACCCGTCTGAAAAAATGTGCGAAAGTCATTGGGGATATCCTAATGAAATTCATGGGATTTCATAGGGATACAGTATATACAATGGGATTTACCCTCCGGTACACTAACATAGCTATGGAAAATGACCATTCATATTTGATTTACCTATGAAAAATGGTGTTTTCCCATAGCTCTGTTAGTTTACCAAGGGCCCAAAATGAAAAAAATGAAACCACCAACTGCCACAAAGCAGAAAAGATCAGAAAATATGGATCCCTGTTGGAAAAACATGGAAAAACCCGTCTCATTTGATAGGTCCAGTCACTGACGGATGAAATCTCACTTTTTATCTGTCGATGGCGCCATGTCATGCCATGTCACCATCCCAGAGTGACTCGATAGAATCTCACAAATACTGCGCTTGGTGGTGTACCTACCCCTCTGAAAAATATGAGTCAGTTGGGATTAATAGTCCCAATTCATACTGTATGGAAAGTCATAAAAAAAAATAAAAGTGATGTTCCAAACCACCAAGCAGAATATATCCCTAAAACTGGGTTAAACTGGGATGATGTTTGTGACCTCCCTGGGGATTTCAGGATCGTTCCAACGTCATGGGGCCCCACTTCTCATCCAGTCGTGATGACCGGTGGACTTTGTGGTTCACCGCGTTCACCTGTGGTGACGACTGGGGATCCATGGTTTAAGGGAAAATCTACAGGAAACCATGGTTTTTACCATTGTTTTTACCATCAAATATAGGGCTTTCCGGTTAAAATTTTCCCATCCAATTCTATGATTCACCATTTTGGAAAACCTCCATATATTCCCAATAGATCGATTCCCTTCATCGTAGTGGATAGATTTCCCCCCATGTTAACTGCCAAGTTTCAGGTATTCCAAAGCCAGCAAGACCTGGTATGTGGCCTGCTGTACCAGCTGAATCGACAGAAGTCCATTGTGCTCCGTGATCAACTCGTACAAGTTGCGACCCAGTAATTCCTGTCGCAACAAGATGGTCACATGGTCCACTCCCCAGTTTCGAAGGCGTTAAGTTGGTACGAATAAGGTAGAGAACTATGGTCTATGGTAGATATATTGATATATCTGTATACCATCAGCTAAGTTGATTTGCATCCATGGTTAACTTCGTCCGGAATATACCCCATTCTGGTTTATATCTCAGTTTCCGGTAGATATATTATATTGTGTAATTATATCATCATATATAGGTCTATATATACAATGGTCTATAGTTAGTTAGTTGGCAACAAATTCCAACATCACCGGGGGGGCACCAACTTACCTGATGAGAGATCAAAATTGCCACTTATGGGGGGATATACCCCATTTTCAGATACACCATGATAGACATGACATGGCTTTGGATCAACAAGTTATGCAAGTACCCACAAATTGTCTGGTCCTTTTTATGTCGGTATACTCAATATTGACCCATACGCATACACAGATAATATGCTTGGTACTGGTACAAAATCCCAAGACCTCGAACTCAACGCTCTTGCCAGTGGTCAAAGAAACATCATAGCTATGGAAAATGGTCCATTTCTGGATGGCTTACCTAAGAATTTACCAATTGACAATTGTGATTTTCTATTATTATAGCTACGTTCAATGACCAGAGGGTGTTGAAAAATAACTAAACCCTACCATTAATTAAACACACTTTTACCCTGCCGCAAATCACATTTGTTTCAACAAATCGCCGGGCCGCCAGCGCGATACAAAGGTGGCCGCGGAATTCGAAGAAATCCAACATTTGGACCTGACAACTGGGTTGATTTAATGGGATTTCATGGGATTTCATGAAATCGCTGAATCACTCAGTTCCACTGTCACTTAAAATGTCAATCCATCATTAGTTGGGATGAACTGGGTTGGTGAAAAGACTACATCAATGGGATTTGACGGGATAATCATGGGACATTCCTACCTTTTAAGTCCTTAAAAAATATCGCTTAGTGGGATGTAATTTTGAACCGGTCATCAAGCATTGCTGGGTTGAAAATCCACCATTTCTAGTTGATTTTCCCATGAATGCCTCAGTTTACAGGGGATGTTCAATCGCCATGTTTGATTGCTGGAGGATAAATTATCAAACATATAAAAGATAAGACATTCAAATGGAACTGTCTGAAAATGGAGGGGATGCCCAAGAATTGCTCGTGTAACTTAAGGAAAATGATGTTTTTAACTTTTATCCATTGGATTTGGGGATAACCTTATTCTCAAATCAACTTGAAGAGCAAGAAGCACTGGGAATCTGACACCTGCTGCTTTGGGATCATCAGATATCATCAAGCCATTCATAATTGGGTTGTTCCCTACCATGCACCTGAAAACTGCTTGAAAACGTCGAGACGAGAGCTGTGAGAGCTGGTAGGCAAACCCAAAGAAATTGATGAATATTTATCATGCCTCATCCGGTCCAACGACGGGTTTCCTGGCTGTACACCAAATGCTCCGAGCCACGATGTGAGGATGGTGCAGCTCCCGGAGGATCTTCGCTTCTTCTTCGGCTTCCAGTGCCACTTCCGCACAAAAATCCTGTCGCGGTCCCAAACCGTTTAGCCTTGGAACCATCAAACCAAGGCTGTTTTGCACTGCATGATTTACTTTGGGATTTCTGTGACAGTGATGATGATGTCCTGTAGAGATTCACATGCACAAGCTTGACAAGCCTCCAATACCGCACCTGGACCATTTTTTCGGATGCCACCAGGCTGATATCCATAAAAAATTACTCGAAGAAGGTCTACCCACTCAATAGCCATTGTAACCTAGCTAGGGACTAACTGAGAATGGGTTGCTAAGCACTTCACCAGCTGGCTGTTTCCCAAAATGATGTTACCCTTTTCCACCATTGGTTCCCCATGAACAAGATTAATAGCTTGGATGATAACTTCGGGTTCCTAAAATAGCCCTTTTACAAGAGGGAAAAATGAGGTTTTAATCCATGGATTTTTCTGTTTTTCCCAATTTTTTCAGACAACCCCCAAAAATCGGCTGCGTTCGGTTCGGACTCGATGATTTTGTTGATATGCCCAAAGAAATCGAGATGCAGGTCAAGAGTTTTAGATAGTTTTAATTCGTAGATCTCTTAAGAAATGCCGAAGAGAAAACCTGTGCCGCACCTTGTGCTTCAGAATCTTCAACGCCACCGGCCTTGCATGGCGCACGTGGCTTGCATGGCGCACACGGCGCCATCCGTCGCAACCAGCGTCGTCTCCGGCCGTCTTGGGTGCCGCGGCGCAGCGCACCACCTGCCCGAAAGCTCCGGAACCAAGACCTGGCGCGGCGCAGAGGTAGGCTATGTTGGGCCCCCCCAGGTGGCTGAGTTGGTTTAGTTCACGACAGTTAATCTTTTTGAGTTACAGATGGGGGTTCTAAACTTATAACTAGGGGGCCCCACTATGTAGGATTTATTGAGGACAAGTAGTGGGTACCATGGGTTTCTTTTGAGTATCTGTCAAGATGTTTCAACTTCCCCCAAATGGGAAGGTGATCCAAAGGTGACTAGTTTTGGCATAGTCAATAATTTGAACCCCATTTCCAGTTTGTGGATATGTATATAAACATAGTTATAGGGCTTGTCTCCCAACTCATGGAGGTTAATACTACCATGGGGTGCTCAGATGGGATCTTGAATAGCCCCGACTGCACCAGGTAGAACCACCGACTTTTGGCATCTTCCATGGGGAGTTTGCCAGTTTTTTTTTGGCGGGGTCCAATGGTTGACCATCATGTTTCGTATATTCACATGGCCATTTTTTGACATATACAAATATATATATATATATGTATTTATTTATATATGTGCATACATATACATAAATATATGATATATGTATTATATATATATTTATATCAGGTTTGGACAAACCAATACAGTTTTAGGAAGTTGAGTCTGAACACGATTGCCAAAACACCGAGGTTCTATGAAGAGTTCGTTGGTCCTTGGCTCCCCACAGCGTCTTGTTGGGAATATATCGATAGTCATACGTAGCTCCTTGGCAGCTCTTTCCGAAACACCACATCGGATATACAACGGATATTAACCATAGTTATCCAATTCTCATATATAGTAACCAATATATTGACCATAACAGATAACCATAGTTATTTAGTATATAGTAAGTAGTAAGCAATTAATTCTCACCAGTTATCCATATAGTTATCCCACTATGGGGATGTCAAAGCCACAAACCGCACCAGAGCACGAGCACCTTCCAATAAGATAAAGCAACTGCTCTCAGAGACCACCTAGACGACACGAAAGGGGCATGGAAAAAGGCTGGTTGATGTGACAAAAATGGTCCAACTGTCGGACTAAAATCTGGACAATCTCTGATACGCTGATACCCTGACACGGTGTAACCGGTATCGGTGTAACCGGTATATCGGTGCAACCGGTGTAACGGTGTAACCGGATGTAATCGGTGTATCTGGTGTAACCGGTGCAACCGGTGTAACGGTGCAACCGGTGTAGTGCAAAATGCTGGACACTATTTGCGTCAGCAATGAAAAAAAGTGGAGGGATTCTGTCTGGAATGTTCTGAATTTCTAGGCCCTGTCTGCAAATGGCAAGTACCATGGAAGACCTCCGAGTGGCAATTTTAAAGAAGAAAATGATCATTGCCATCCGGTTGTTTAACATCGCCATGGAAAATCACCATTTTTAATAGGTAAACCATCTATAAATGGGCCATTTTCCATGGCTATGTTAAATAACCAGAGGGGAACTGGGAACTGCATGAACTGGGATTCGCATCCAAGTAGCACCTCAAATTCCGTCAGAAGGGGCGTTTTTAAGTAACCGGTCAACCTTCCACTCACCAGGTTTACCATGGTTTACCAAGCAACACATCACCAACAAATCAATGCTATATGGCATATATATATATTATATATATTATATATATATTATATATTATATATATATATTATATATATATATTATATATATATTATATATATATTTTATATATTATATTATATATATATTATATATATTATATATATTATATATATATATATTATATATATATATTATATATATATATTATATATATATAATCATAGAAACATAGCTATCAGAATCTTTGATGATTTATTGCCATGTAAGTGGCTGAATCAATTTAAAACAATTCACCAGCATGACAAGTTCGGCCGTTTTGGAGATAGTTTCCTCAATTCAAACCATCATTGAAGTGACGTCGCCATCCGTGAGGTCGGAAAAAAAAAAAAAACAAGATATTTCATCATCCACCATCCAGCATTTCTGGATGAAGGTTTCCCGTTGTTGAAGGCTATAAACACTGCTAAACCCCTACGATTTTCCAGATTTCCACACAATTAAGACGGCGAGCCCGGTTTTTTTTGTGCAACCGTGAGACCTCATCTCCATAACGACAAGGAAAGTTCTCCTCTGTACCTGACGTGTGACGTGTAACATGGGGATTTAATTCTTGGCTACCGTAGGATATCATAACTGGTTGGTGGTATACCTACCCCTCTGAAAAATGATGGAGTTCGTCAGTTGGGATTATGACATTCCCAACTGAATGGAGAGTCATAAAAGCCATGTTCCAAACCACCAACCATATATATAACCATCATATTTCCATCGCTGTTGGTTCAAAAACCCTATGAAAACCACTATTAGCCATCACTTTTTTCACCAGATATTAACCACCAACCAGAAATCTCTCCATGGCTCCATGGCGATCCATTGTTTGAAGAATGTCTGTATAATCAGAGGAATCTAGAAATCTTACTAAGTCTTAGTAACTTCACATATTTTTTTGTGGATATACATAACTAATAACCAAATATAGAGAAGAGTTAATAAACAAAAAGACAAAAAAAATGTATAGTGTACCAACTGAAGTATGGGGTATACCGTCAAAAGGCCATTTGAAAGGAAGCAACCCTGAGGTGGTTTCAAGCACTGCTTGTGTTCCGTGATGATCCTGCGCTACAAACGATACTAGATTATTATAGAGTACAGAGTTGAGCATCAATCTCCCTAGACCTCTACCAACTTTGCTAGGTATAATATATGTATATATGTATGATATATGATATATGATATGTGTAAATCTTTATAAAATCATATCTATATATTTATCATATATTTATCTAATGCAGTTTGGAAGAACAAAGATGTCTGCAAATCTGCCCTGACAGCATTTTCGCAGCTTCCCACCCGCCGAATTCCCCATGAGAGCCGTGGAATCCAAGCTGCTGTCTGTGAACCTGAAGGTGAGACTAGGCTGAAGATGGGTTTTAGTAGATGCGTATGACGACCCAAATTGGAGTACCAACGGACCAAGATACGGTGTGCCACTATTTCTAATGACTATTTAACCATACAATTTGGGGATTCATTTTGTTCTTGAGCCCTTCCCCTGGCAAAGAAACCACAACGTTGGTTGTTTGGTTTTGGGTCAAAATAGAAAACCGAAACACTGGATGGTCGAGATTGAACATGACCAAAATGTGTGATTTCCTATGTCTGAAATTTGACTCATACATACCCATCTGGCTCAATTTACCATTCTAGCGCTTGGCACAAAACAACCATGGCAGAATGGGGTGAAGCAGTGGGGGGTCGCTTACTCACGTTTCTGACCTAGAACCAAGCGATCTTGTTCTCATCACACTGATACCACCATGCAGGTTGGGGGCAGCGTTCCCGCAGCAGGCCGGTCATTTCAAAATATTTCAAATACATCAACGATGCAGTAGAACAAAAAAACATCCAACAATCTATCAACCAATATTTCCTGACAATCTCCAGAACTTGAATTGCAGCCAAACCACATGTTTCCCCAAATCCACCACAATACCATGCTGGATTAGATTTGGATATCTCCACTTGGAGGATCATTCAGTGGATTATCGGATCAATCAATGGTTTTTTTCACTTCAGCTACGTTCACCAGTTTCGATTTGTGGGGTGATCCAACCACGTAATCTCAAAGTATGAAACGTGGTAATTGAACATCGACCTTTATAAATGATTCTCCCACCATTTAGATATCCCCAGTTACAGTGCCATCAGTAACCCTCGGGTGATCCTTAACTCGGCCCAGCTACAGGGGCGTCGCCGAGAGCGAGGACGGCCCGGACCGCAGAGATTTCAGGCGCTTGGAACAGCTCTCGTGCCAGCTGGCCGCGCGCTTCCGCCAGGTCACCATGCGCTTCGATCAACGGCGATCGGGATGGGGGATGGGAATCATCCATTCTATAGGGATGAATGACTCGAATGACCATAAACCATCCATATCAATCCCATGTTTTCAACCCATAAATCCCGTCGATTTTGGAGCGAAAAGAAGGGAATCCCATGGGTGAACGAGTCATTAAGAGTTTGACGACTGGGGGGATGTACACAAAGGATAAGTTCAAATGAGGCAGGGTGCCATTTTCTGGTATGACCTCATCAGAAAACCCCAACTTTCAAGTTCTCTAAGTTGGCGGTATAAAGAAGCAAACAGATATTATGATTGACATCTAGGATTTATGTTATGCGCCTGTTGTGTTATGACGTATAATAGCCACGTGTTTGTGTTGTAACCATCCGCTATTCTGGGAAGAGAAAATACACACATCAACTTCAGCATTGCGCTTTTCACCTTCATCTCTTCGAAAAGCATCAGCGGCTGCAGATCTGAATCTTGCTGAAAGATGTATCATGGGATTTGGATAAACTATAACACTATATTATAACAATGCACAATCATTGTGCTTGGAGATATTTCCCCCTGGTTGCCAGTCTGTGACACTCAAAGTAAACAGGCCCCAGGTAGTGCAGCACTGCCATTTCCAGGTTTTTTTCCGTGACATTTGGGACCTCCCAATGTGCCTGGCCATCCAACTACGATTCCTCACATCCTGGAACCTGATCCGGCCGCAATTCACCCTATAGGCTATAACTATGTTGTGCAGTTGTTAAAGAAAATCCATCATTTTAGTTGGTGATATGAGATATCAACAACTCAGAACTAGAATGAGGGAATCTATTCCACAAAAAAATATCCCCGTAGTACTTCAGTCTTTCACCCAGGTGCACGAATCCAAACTTCCCACCCTGTCACCACCTACGGTCTTGCTGCTTCTCCATCATCCGCAGACGGGCGATTTCAATGGTCTGCAAGTACTGCCGGTCCTGAACTGCAAAAAATGTTGCATTTTAGGATGAAATGCAAGACCAAAGCTTTGGAAACGGCTTAACCACTTTTACCCATCAAGACTGCTCAAAAACGGGAATTGAACCCATTAAAATATGGGGATTTATAAGGATTTTCTCTACCAACCATGGTTTTTTTTGTATCGAAAATTGCGATTTTGGATAGAGAGGGCCAGCCATGTGAAGTTCGCTCTTCCCTACAAGGTGAGAAAATCGTGATGTTTCGTGTGGATATTTCTATAACATCCAGTAAAATGTCCCCGAAATATCCCTAAATCAAGCTGTATATATATAATATAATTATACATATATATATATATATTGACTATTGAAAAGTCGGGTCTCAAAACTAAAATGATGACCCAAGAAACCATGCTTTTCTCCTCGATTTCCCCTTTAACAAGTCATCTGGGACGGATCCGGCACTGAGTTTCCGCACGAATTGGTACGGATTGCTGGAATTCTTCCAGAGAGGTCGCCATGTCTCCGCAGTAGTAGGGATGCCCTGCAAATGACCAGGGATAGAAAACTACCAGGTTTCCGGGTGATTCTGAATTGATCATTTAGAGAAAAAACATGAAAAACCTATCAACACCCAGAACAGCTATAGCTATACAAGGAAATATGGATAGTCTATGTATGAATCATCATTTCGATCATGTCCTACAAGAACAAGTTGTGTTTTCCACAGTCTATGTTAGTTTACTAGGGGGCGCAAGACGCTAGTACTGCGCACTCAACCCGATCATAAATATGGACCATACCCCTTTTACGATTTCTGCTGCTCATATACGGTTGAGTCTACATGTCACCTCTGGGCCTGGCATGGGGGTCTGACACCCAAAAAATCACCACCCAGGAAACCAAATACACAAATCTCTAAAGAATCAAGGGGTCAGAGTGGAACCCCTCAGCCATTAATAAAATGAACACCCTTGCAGCTGCTTGGACACCACAGCGACAAAATCTATATGTAATGTATCATGGCAATTGAAAGAAAATTGAAAAATCAAAACTTATTAACAACTATCCTAACTATCCGAATTTGCCAGTTGGAATTTAAAATGCGAAACCAATTTAAAATTCACAGAATCATGGCCCAGGGTGGTCTCCCAAAAAAACATTTCTTTGGGACAGGCGATTGCATGTTCTTAAGGAAAATCCCAGTATTTGCAGTACATATCCCAATTTTGGGGGCATCTGCCATGGGTTGCAACCAAACGAGCCGCTACTGCCCTGTGGGGTTTCAAAAGTGGCAAAGAAAAACATCCCCCATGTCAATGATGTTCCCATTCAGATCTCAATTCATAGACGATTTTCCCATATTTTCCCATTCAAAGCTCCAAATCAACAGGAGATGTCCCAGTTTTTTCTCTTCGGCCTTGGGAGGTGCCATCTTCACTAGGCATTTGCTGACCTGCGGCTCATCCCGGGAAAGGACACAGCAGTGTCCACAGCGTTTTGGTGATATATCTATATATATATACCATCTGGTTGTGACTAACATAGCCATGGAAAATCACCATGCTATTAATAGGTGAAGCATCTATTTCTATGGGTTTGTAGCTGGGAAAATCATAGATATCTGGTTGGTGGTGTACCTACCCCTCTGAAAAATGATGGAGTTCGTCAGATTGGGGATGATGAAATTCCATGAAATTCCCAACTGAATGGAAAAATAAATTTTAAAAGCCATGTTCCAAACCACCAACCGGTAATATATACATATCTAAAATATACTATAGATCTAGGTATATCACCCATCCCGCTGCAGGCGGGTCTACAGTGTGTGGGGTACTGTATCAACTGGAAAACCAACATGTATTTGAGTATCCAATTAAGAGAATGTCAAGGATATGTGGCTTTACCAACATGACCACATGGTTCCGCTAGTGTACCCATCTCTCACTACCGGATACAGGTACAAACATGTACAAACCCCATCAACAATGCACAAATACACAGCTCTCCACAACTAGCGTAGTTTCCCAAGTCTCTTTAGCTCTGACGGAGCTAGACGATGACATTTCCTACACAAACAAATCCAGCATTGACTTGACAGCTCGTTTCCTACCAAGCAGCCACCTCAGCATTTCAGTCACACCCAATTTGTGCAGCTCCAACCTTGGGAAAGTTCAAGTTCCATCCTGAATTCATCATTCATCTCGGAAATTTCAACACCTGAACTGGACAGAACTGGACAGAACAAGTGGGAAGTGTTGTCCGTCCCGGTCCATCCTCTGGTCTCATCCCCCCACGGATCCCTGGTAGAGCCTCCATGGCATCCCTTGGATCCATGATCACCGGATCTCCGGAACGCAAGCGCGGCATGGCGGACGCCAATGGGATGTCAGTGATGTTCCGTGGCGCTGAAAAAAAAACTCACGTGGGGGGATGAAAGCTGATTTTTAGTCGCTGAAATGAGGATAAGACTCACTTCGAGGATAAGCACTTCCATTTCATCATGATCATGATGCCACCTTTTTATGTAGTGTGACTGGAGAAAGCTGATTGGGCTGATGTTTTTTGGGCAGATTGTCCATGGTTCAAGCTTGGAAACAGCATCTTCCATTGCATAGATCTTGAGCAGGAAGTATTACAGGCAACTCCAACTCTCCAGCCACAAGAGGCAAAATGATACAAAGTGGGTTAACCAAGCAGATACAGTTGATTTACTGTACAATTTCTCCATGTCTACCCGAGTCTACCCCGTCTAGCTGGTTTCCTCTATGATTCAGGCTGGAAGATGGCATCCTAAGATCTGGAAAGCTAAGGATATGGCATCTGAGGCAGCATTCTCCGGTTAGAGCTCAAAATCACAGACGTCCCAAAAGTCCTACAGGAAAATCCGTTTCAATCCGAGCATCCCAAACACGAATCTGGCTGAATCCTCATGATGGTTGATGGTTGTTGATGATAAACGTCATGAATTTAGGGAGCAAAAAACAACCAATACTTATAGGTATGATGGATGATATACCTATTGTTTATGATACCCTCTGGTAAATTAACATAGACCCTGGCAGTCATCGGGGTTGGAAGACTAGTTTCCATTAAAAATTGGTGATTTTCAGGGTCAACAAGTTCATTTACCAGAGGGTAAGGATATCTATAATAGAAATAGATTATCTATCTATTTATAGACCTATATATATATACATATATATATATATATATATCTTATTGTTTATAGGGACAAGCGATAAACCCATTACTTCTGTCAATGCTTCGCAACGCGTTTTTTCCGCCAGCAGCCAGTGGAGGAAGCCTTCGCTGTCCCCATGATCTGAGGCACGCAGAAGCGCATCGAAGCCTGGCTTTCCAAACAAGGAATCATCATCCAATGATATAATATAATATAATATATTATATTATATTATATTATATATAATATAATAATATAATATAATATATAATAAAATAATATATAATATAATATATAATATATAATATAATATAATTTAATATATAATATAAAATATTACTATATAATATAGTCTAACATAGTATGGTATATTATAGTAATATGTAAAAAATGAAATCATATAGTATAACATGAAATAATTTAATATAATAGAATATGATATTATATGATATAAAATGATAAAATGAAACAATACAATATAATATAGTATGATATGAAATAATACAATAAGGTAGAGTATAGTATAGTATAATATAGTATGACATATAATATGATATAACATGATATACAGAATATGATATGATATGATATAATATGCTATAATGTGTTATAATTATCCGATATAATATGATATAATGTAATTTAGTATGATTAAAACATGATGAAATATGATACTGTATGTTATCATCCATTATATTATGATATGATACGAAATGATATACTATGATATAATATAATATATTATATAGAATAGCATAGTATAATACAATATATTATAAGAAACTAAAATATCATAAAATATAATATAGTAAAGTATGACATAATATATAATGATATAGTATAGTTCAAGCATATGATATAATACAAAGTAAATATATAACAGTATCGTAAAAGGTATGTTATAGTTTAGCAGGGTTTCAAAGGCTTTCACAATAGAGCCCGTCTTGGACTGGCCTGCGCATACGCATACATAAACGGCTTCAAATACGCAAACAAAACGCATATTCCCGACATATCCAGAAATTGCGGCTACTAGCTGTTTTCTTTATGTTTCTGTTTGAGTTTCTTTTTCGTAAGCGATAAAATAAGGCCTTATTTGCCCAAAATAAGGTCTTATTTTTCTCCCGACATAAATAAAACATAAACCATATACACATGTACAAACACAAACGTTACAAAATGTGTTTGCGTTCTCGTTTGCGTTTTGTTTATGTTTTCTTTACGTGCGTTCCAAAATAAGGCCTTATTTTGCGGGATTTGCACAAAATAGGGTCTTATTTTTCCTCCGACACAAAAAGAACGCATAAATTCGCAAACGTATACATAAGTAAAACATAAACACAACGCAATCCAGTCCCAAAATACGTTAATATGTCACATGTATTTCGCATATGTTTCACATATATTTCACATACGGCTCACATATGTTTTCACTTGCGCTGCACATACGCTTCACATACGCATCACATACGTTCCACCAACGCAAAAATCTATGTTTCATATGAGTTTTACATATGTTTTGCATGCGCGGCCACTTAGGATATGTATACGTACTCCCTCGTCAGCTCCTATAGACAGAAGCCCTGGAAGCTTTTGGGATTCAGCTAAGTTATAGTACATTTACATATAGTATATTACTATATAATAAAGCATAGTATAATATAGGATAGTATAGAAAATAATAAAGTACAATATAATATTGTATAATATAACATTAAAAAAAAAATAATATACATTACAATATAAAATATAACATTAAAAATAACAATATGATAAGCTGTAAAACAATAAACCATAAAATAGTATAACATAGTGAATTATAATATGATATGATGGAATATAAAATAGAATATAATTTGGTATATTAAAATATAATATATCATCATATAATACAATGTAGTAAAGTACAGTATAATATAATATAATATAATATATAACATAATAAAATATTGTATGATATAATATAATGTAATATAATGTAGCATAAGATAATAATTAATGACCTAGTATAGTATAATTGAATACAGCATAACATGATATAGTATCATTAAAAAAAAAGTATATTGTATAATAAAATATAATACAATACAAATATAATTTAATATAATATAATAAAACAATATAATATAATATACTATAATAAAACAAAATATAATATAATATACTATAATATAACATAATATAACATAATATGTAATATAGCATAAGGTAATATATTATTTATAATGATATCATGTAACATGATATGATATAAAATGATATTATGTAATATGATATGATATTATCAATATTATGTATACATATAATCAAGAACATGTATAAATATAATAAATATATAAATAGGGCAGATGGGGTATGGTCATCTATTCCATTATGGTGAAAACTGACAATGGGTGTATAAATCCCTATGAAAATGGATTGATGACCATCCTCAATTTACCCTAGTTGTGACCATGGCACATATTGGTGAGACCACCTTAATATCCTGCCAGCCATGTGCTCACCCGTCCACCGATAGCCAAGGTCACCTATATGGATGTGCATCACTGCATGATAAGCTCTTTACAACTCGGCCGAACTAGCCACAATTTGTGAACCACTTGCCAGCTGGGATGCACATCCAAGTATAGTAACTGGCTTCCAGATATCTATATACCACAAATGGCCGAAATCTATCTGTGGGGGCAAGACAACCAATCCAGACACAAATTGCCAAAGAAATCCAGTTCGACCGTGTTCACGGCTACTGTGAAGATAGACACCCGCGAAGAGATATTGGATTCTAAGCAGGATACCCTCTGGTAATGACTAACATAGCTATTAAAATGGCTCATTTACAGTTGATTTACCTGTTCCAAATGGTGATTTTCCATAGCTTTTTGTATGTTTACCAGAGGGTAATTGGCATATTCCTCTGTCAAAAAAATACCTGAAACTCACACCACAAAATCCCACCATGTTTTGTTGCTTCAGCTCGCAGAAAAGTTGAATTTTTTGTGGTATCCCGATTAGTGTGGGGATAAAAAAGTTCAACAGTTTATAAAAATGTTATTTTTTAAAAAAAAATGTGTGTCTGACATATGTTCGGCGCCCAAGAGACTCGCCCGTGTTCTGAAAAACACCAAGAAACTCTCTTTTGAGAGCTCGGGATGCAGCTTCTGCAACACTGAGAACAATTTCCTGTGATGGCTGGACGCTAGGGGGCTGTTCCCCGTTCGCCCGTTCGGAAAGATCGGGGCATGGGATGGTAACACGTTTTTTATCACTTTAACCAACCAATCAATGAACAGTCTCAATGATGATGGAGAAATGATATAATCCACAAACACGGGATGTTTTCTGAAAACCACTAGAAATGGGGTGACATGAGTCTGTCTTCCGACTTCAGAATAAAGCCTTAGAGGCCGTCCAAAATTTGAGCAATTATGCCAAGAGTGTCTCACATGCAATGGTACCCGTGGTAACATGGTTGAAAGCTATGTAAGCAAGCCATGGTTGGGGCAAAGACCTTGATTGTTGACTATGGCCACCTTGAGACAACATTCAATAACATAGTTTGTTGATGTTTGTTGAATAATGTCAACCCTGGACCCCTAGGCTGTTTAATTGGGGGGGTACCATTTAAGTATCAGATTATGACTATTGGAGGAGTACCCCCCAATTAATAAACCATGGTTTATTAATCCGGGGTTGACATTAATGATTGTGTGCTTGTCCTGGAGCTATCAATTCACCCTTGATTTTTTTCTTGATGCTTCTTGTACATGATGTATGCGTATCATCGTATTCCTCCCTCGGAACGGCTAAGATTGGACTCCAAAAGCCACCGAAGCAAAAACTAAGTCATGTGGTGCCGAGAATGAACTCCAACTTGGGAATGATTCCCAAGAACCCCCAAATGGCAAATTATTCAGTTTGATTCATGGCTAGGAGATTGAAACAACTTCAAAAAAGGTCAAAGTTGCCCTCTGGTGATCAAACATGGCAATGGAAAATCCACCATTAAAACCTCCATTTAGTTGGAAGATTTCCCAGCCAGCGCTGTTACACCGGGGGGTACCCCTTGCAACCGGTGGGTCTGACTTGGAACCATTTCCGTCGCCAAGAGGCTCTGGGCTCAGGGTCTCCGTTCCCACTCTTCGAAACAAGCCTCGACACAGGGAACCAGCACGGTGGGGATGTGTCTAGCGTCTGTCCCTTTGAGACTTCAAAACACGAAACAACCTGGTGTCCTAAAATGGGGGTACCCTCAGTTCTCATCCATTTTATCATTGGCTTTTCATTACCATCCAGTAGGGCTACCCCCTATGAATGGAAACACCCCAATATCCTGAAAAACCGAAGATTGGCGCTCAAAATGGCCTGCTTCCCGAAGCACGGCCTCGTTTTTTTAGGGTATCAAGTGTAGGTTCCATCACACAAAAGGACTGGTCAAAGTTGCACAATGATCTCAAAATTGGAGAGTTCAATATGCTTCAATAATGGTTTAATACTCAAACAGACCAAATCTGCAAGATGAGTCTGAAAAACTGTGACCCCTGACTCGGAGTGGTCTCCTCCATGAGTTGCGCCATGAGTTTTTTTCCGGGTCCGCCACAAATCCCATGGGCCCACCTAAGATCTGTTCTTCAGCATCATCATTGGATGAAGTCCTACATCCCAGGCATCCCCAGGTGTTGGGAAAACGTGAAAACTGAAAACAAGCCTGAGATTCAAATCACCAACAGGCGAAAAAAACCTGGGAAGAGTCAAGACTTCGGGCGCCCAAAAAATGATTGGTATATACCATATTTATACCACCAAATCTCAGAGATATATAGAAAAATATATCGAAATATACCATTACATGGGCCAAAATCATCCAACATCTGTGGTCTCCCCTAAAAATATGGACCCCTACCAACTATACTCATCCAAATATCCTGAAAAAAATATACCACCTGGTTATTTTAAATAAATCCTTGCGCGCCTTGTGATTATTTGCGCGCCTTGTTTCCAGTGCGCGCCTCCAAACTGGAACCAAAAACCTTTAAAAAAAAAGGGGGCGCAACTCACGGAGGCACAGAGCATTAGCATGAATTTAACGTCGATCTAGAAAATGGATGAAAATGGCTTATTTATACATGGTTTATGATGACTTACCTATGAAAAAAAGTGCGATTTTCCATAGCTGCGTTATTGCGTAGCAGAGGGTAAAATCTGGCGTCACACCACTTCACCCAGTCTCTGTTGGTCCTCGCGTCTGCGTTGGGCACCAACTCCTCCTCCGCTGCCACACGGTGAAAGACGGAGTGCTCAAGCACCACCTCGCACGGGCGATCTGACAGGCACTAGGCTTCCAAAAACTCAAACTAGTAAAACATGATGAACCCTCCAAAAAATCAAGAATTTCATGGGTTTCAACATCCAAGTTCAAGCTGAAGCTCGCATTTTCTGTCTTGGATCTGAGTTGTTGCTTTAAATCCCCATCTTTGATGCATCAAAAGCATTTGGGCGTGTTTGAAAATAGGCTATAGCCTCAAGTTATGACCATGTTCATGTCAAAAATGATGATTCACCATAGGATTCTGGGTTTTTTGCTCATTTTGCTCCCCTAAACTCTGAGGCAAAATCCATGTCCAACACAATTTTTTCTTCGGATCTCCACCTGGCTGGGACCTGAATAGCGCATGGCCACTTCTCCTTAGGCAACTGGGAGGTGTTTTTTTTGCATTTTTTCACTATAAGCTGGATAAGAAAAAACCCTCAAAACTTGAGAAAAAAACTTACATGAAATAGGTCATTAATATCTAACATAGACCATAGATCCTACTTGGCCTAGGTATCGATTATGGACTATAGACTGGCTTTGCGACCATCAAACTACAAGTTTTATCAAATAGTGGCTGACTCAAGTGGGTGTTGTACGGTTATACCGTATTATATCCATTTTCTTCACCTCAGTCCTACACCCCCAAGTCCAAGAGCACCACATTTGGGAGACCTCGGATGTTCCCAGGAAAACTTGACAGTGCGTTTTAAAATGAGGCATGAAGTTTGTGATAAATGTGTCTGTATATATGTATGTATGTATGTATGTATGTATGTATGTATGTCTGTCTGTATGTATGTCTGTCTGTCTGTCTGTATGTATGTATGTCTGTCTGTCTGTCTGTATGTCTGTCTGTCTGTATGTCTGTCTGTCTGTCTGTATGTATGTCTGTATGTATGTCTGTCTGTCTGTATGTCTGTCTGTCTGTCTGTATGTCTGTCTGTCTGTCTGTATGTCTGTCTGTCTGTCTGTATGTCTGTATGTCTGTCTGTCTGTATGTATGTATGTATATATGTATGTCTGTCTGTCTGTCTGTCTGTCTGTCTGTCTGTCTGTCTGTCTGTGTGTATGTGTGTATGTGTGTATGTGTGTATGTGTGTATGTGTGTATGTGTGTATGTGTGTATGTGTGTATGTGTGTATGTGTGTATGTGTGTATCTGTGTATGTGTGTATGTGTGTATGTGTGTATGTGTGTATGTGTGTATGTGTGTATGTGTGTATGTGTGTATGTGTGTATGTGTGTATGTGTGTATGTATGTATGTGTGTATGTATGTATGTATGTATGTATGTATGTATGTATGTATGTATGTATGTATGTATGTATGTATGAAACTTATATATATATACAGTAAAAGTTTCATGTATATGTATAATATATATATATATTCATATACACAGCAACATAGTATATACGCACATGCACAATCCCACTATTTTGATCGTTATTCAGTGTTTCATATCTTTTGGGAGACCCCATATAGCTCATGAAAGACACGGATGAAAGTCATGTTGTTGTTGATGATGAAGAGGAATCAAAGTAGAATGCTGATGAACTTAACATATCAACAAAGAAAGGTAGTGATTGTATCATGTTGTTAGTCATCGTCAAGTTTATTTTATTTCGAAGACAATGTGTCAGAAACATATGAATATACATATATTATGTCAAATATAATTCATACTATGTCATACAATCTTGTTGGTAATGATGCTGCGCGGGTTGGAAAAAATGTACAAATGCGGTACACCTTCTAGTATGCAGACAAAAACCATGCAATTGGCGGGGGTCAAATTGGTGGAACTTGTCACACAGGGCCCAAAAAAGTTCCCATCCCGTCTAGAAGATTCGCCTTAATCATCCTTAATCCATGCAAGTAATGAACAACAAATCGACTTTCCTTTATATGTTCTACCCTCTGGTAATTTAACATAGCTATTGAAAATGGCAATTTCTAATGGGAAAATAAACTATTTCTATGGTCATTTTCAATAGCTATATTAAATTACCAGAGGGTAGTCCTAATAAGTCCTAATACACAGAACATGCATCCTAACAAGAAACCTCCCGCAAGCTCCCTGCTGCATGGTGTCGTCTCAAAGCCTGGCACTTGGAGAAATCCAGCTGAAGTTTTTGCAGAGGAAGGGCTGCACAGGCTTCCCCAAGCATCTTGGTCGGGGCATGAATCGGATGGCAATCTTCCACTAAACTGCAGGACATTTTGATGAACTCCTAAGGGCCTAAGGGGGCTGCAAAAATCATTTTTTGCACCATCCACAGGTTGGAGTACCATATTTTTAGACAAACACACATGTTGATTTGCCAATGACCTTGAAGCATTGTTTTGATCTGTGTTTGCTAAGCGAAAACCCTTTGAAAAAAACTCCGAAAACACAACGTTTGGGTGCAAACCCAATCCTTGACGTTGAAATGGTCCTGGTCAGATACCCTCTGGTAAACTAACATAGCTATTGAACAAATATAATCCCAACCGATGATATGGGGTTTATGGTAATCCATTCCAGAAAGGGAATTCCAAAAAAACAGTAGTCGAATGTAATGGATATATCATTCCAAAGTGAAAATGGATTGATTATTCCCATCACTATTCAGAATGGCTTCATCCAACTCACATCTGCCCTCATGCATGGGATCATCCCTCCAGAAGCATGGAGAAAAATAGGCTTTGACCCATCCAAACACACACTTTATGGGGGTGTCTTAAAATGGCGATCCCCAAAACCAATAGGTTGTTTCAACCTATTTAAGGTCATGAAAATGGCTCGAATCATTTGAAGCTACCCCTATTTTAAGGGAACCCCCCGGCCCTATATCTGTAACGGGCTTTACGCAGCAACATAACTGGGGTGGCACCAGCTGGTCGTTGATTTCCAGGTACCACCATCGACTGCTCCGTGATCCGTGGGCACCACCGAAAGCGCAGCGTCATGCGCGTCATGCGTCGCAGGGTGCAAACGCCGCGTGCGAAGCCGCTCATGCCTGGCAGTGGTTGAGACACCTTGAAGATGCCGCTAGCCTTGGGTATATGATGGGGATGTATATAAATATATGATAATATATGCAGTATTTTGCTTTGGGTAGATAAAAAATACTACACTGACACATCATGACTAATAGATATATATATATATATAACTATATCCTACAATGTTTGGAAGATATGGGAAGCCTGAGGCAAATGCAGATCATGTGGGCCATCGTTGGGGAATTGTCATATTTTGGGTCGTTGCGATAGAGCCCTGATTTTTTCCAAACACGTCCGTTGTCGAGCCACCCACAAGATAAACTCAAATAAGTGGTGTATCTATATACGCCAAAAACATCGGTACACTGCACATATATCTTTCAAAACTGCGAGAATCGAATCAGCTCATAACATCTCATAAGAATCTAATCCATTGGTTGCTGTTCAGGTCCCAAAAAAATGCGATCATCCTCCCATTTGCTGGATGGTTAGCCATCCAATCCTTAGGATTCCTCGGAAAAAAAAATCAGGTGGTCATAGGGATCCCAAATCTGAGGGAAAACCCAGGTACCAATCATAAAGCGACTGAATGTGCCTTTCCAGAACCAATTGTTGATTCTTTTGTTCTCAATATGTGGAAAAAGCCTCAGATCATCAAAAACCTGGGTAAAGTACCATATTCATGTGGAAATTGGGGATCAGGAATCAAGGTATCAGTTTAGTTTATCGAGCTATTTACATGGTACCCACTTCCGCGCTCCCGCACAAAACTCGCGCCGTCATCCGTCAGAGTTGTGTTGGAGAAGCACAAGATCCTTGGCCGGGAATCATCAATTCGCCCAGGTCGACGATGCCCGTTTCATGGAGGATGACCATGTTGAAGAAGGGGGGTCCAAGCTTCAACAGCAAAATGCTGGATATGATATAGAAATCAATACTGACCATCAATGATCGTTCATATCAAAAATCTCAAACTATACTATTTAAGGTAATGAAATGGAGGGTCACCCAATATCAACCATCATTTTTCCCCATTTTTTTCTTTGATGGTTTGCACTCTGCAAAATTACATGGAAACCGCCAAACCCCGTGCTGGAAGATCTATTTCCTACAACATGGCAAGTGCTAATCAGTCCATGTGTGTATACTGTATACATAATGGGGTACCCAGATCTGGAGAAGCCAAGGTGGAAAAAATCCATGCCATATGCCCCAAGTTTCGACTCCGAAAGCATCTCCATGACCTGCAAACTGTCTCCCAAGGAGGTGGCTGTTTTGTCGGCCACACGCGGACACTCGGTGAAGTAAAGCTTCAAAATTTCCTCGGTGTCCCCATGGCTTGAAAAAACATGTTTGATGTGGATTTGGGGTTCCCATGGGTTTTTGACTTTCAAACAAAACAGATCTGGCATACATGATCAGCAAGCGGAGCCGTAACAATTCGGGATCAATGATTCCCAGAAAGGATTGTGATGGTTGTCTCTGGCAAAAGTTCTGCAACCCCAAACAAAGGTTCTGATCAAATAAGAGTCAAACAGCAACAAATCGGTGTGTCCAAGATTTCTACTAGATACTCTGGTATGACTCTCATGGAACCCCAATCTTAGGACATGCGAACATTTCCCTGGAATGAATCTATATAATTGATTGTAATTGTTGGCTTAGATCCCGAATCATTCTCACTATATCGTTCGGTCCTCAATCTTCCCTAACATTGTTTGCTAACTACACTATCCATTGCATTCGGTTGGTGAAAAATTCTCTCAAATCCATTCAAATCCCATGTTTGCTCTTTCAAACTCCATGGATTTTCCCACCTCTTCTTGCACCATGCCTTCACCATGCGTCCAACTGCCGAAGACCCGCTAAGGCCATCGTCAACTCACTGCCCAACGCATCACTTTGTCGCGTTTGCGCCAGGTTCAAATGCAGTTTCCTCTCGGCCACGGATTTTACGGATTTTTTGGCGCTTGAGGTGGTTTGTTTCACCTTACCCTCTGGTAAACTAACATAGCTATGGAAAACCACCACTTTTAATGGTAAATCCACTATTTCTATGGCCATGTTCAATAGCTATGTTAGTCATTACCAGAGGGTAACAAGTTTGGGACCGCTGGTTTATGGCTGGTTATAAAAGGGAACCATGGCGAATCTACCCATTGGATGACTTTGGACGCCTGCAAAATGTAGCCTCGGAGGTGTTTTCACTTCCCTCAAAATAAAAGCCAGCTCGGAGAAAGCATCCCGTTGTTTAACACTTCAATGATTGAAATCACCAATTCATCTGATAATCATGAAGAATTGGTGGAGATATCCATCTCATACCCTCCTGTAAACTAACATAGATGTGAAAAATCACCATGTTTTATAGGCATAAATCATCGCACTCACTGCGCCATGGCTTCCAGGGTTTACCCCGAGGCCTTGCCTCAAGGCCTTGCCTCGGAGACCAGAGATAATGGCCTCGGGCAGCTTGGGGCATTCAGAAGGGAAGGAAAAATACAAGGGATAGTAGCATTGCCATATTACATCATGATTATCATGATTCATATTGGGAATGACACCATCTATTATTATTGTTATAATTATTATTATCATTATCATCATTATTATATTGTTATTATTATATTTTGTTATTATTATTAATATTAATTTATTATTATATATTATATAGCATTATTATTATTATACACTATTATATATTATATGTTTTTCACTATTATCATTATCATTATCATTATTATTATTCATATTCATGTTTATATTTGTGTTTATATTTATATCTATGTTTATATTTATATATACACAATATCAATCATTATGATTGTAACATAATGTAACATTGATTGAGAATGATTGGCAAAATTATATTATTATAGGGAATGATATGATTCGCGATTCTATTGGGAATGATCTATGTTCCATGTTTTGTCGCTCATAAAACTTAGGAATGATTGAAACATGATATGTTATATTATATGAGATTGGGAATGATCCCGTTTGATATTAATATATATATATACATATACATATGAATATCATTGTGATCATTGATGAATCCCAGCATAGTTGGGTTTGAAGATAATCCATTGCCGTGTTCGATTACCGGAGGGTAACCTCCAAAAAGATTGAAATATAAAATCCGAACCCAAAATAGATTCATTCTGTTTCTATCTCTTGGGTTTTGTGGTCATAGTACAACTATCATGTTGTTGGGGGTCGGATATGAATAGTGGTTGCCTCCATTCACCGCTCCTTCCGTTCACTGGATAGTGCAAACCCATTCACCATTTCATGGCTAGTATGGCTAGCTTGCCTAGTACCGATGACTGCACCAATTGCAGTACATGTTTTTGTACAGCGCTCGGCGAACCCACCGACCGCAAAGCTGGGGCTTTAATGATCATATATGGTTAATTTGGTCAAGTTTCATGGGTTAGTTTGGTGCGTTTTATGTTCATCGCAACCAGCATCCTGAGAATTCTGTGTATGGTGAAGGATATGTGTCATGTCAAGTGACATGAAGGGATTCTGGTGGATGTCATCTCAATTGGGGGAATCCTCAAGCAGATTGTGGAGCCAAAGTCTGGGCTTTTTCTAGACATTCTCTTGCGACTTTCAACTGGTGGTCAACAATTCAGACCGTCTCAATCCTGTGGTTAAACAATCCAGCAAGGAAAATAATATTCATGTCTGTACATGTGTAGATGATTGTCGCATGAAACATGGTGAGTTGGAGAGCCAGGTTGAATGACCTATATATCTAATTTTGCCTCATACGGAGATGTTGCGGTGAAGCCTATGGCAGTTGTAACCTCAGTTGGCCTCAGAGATACTGTGACAGGGATTCTACATATCCCCAGCTATGGGTCAAAATCGTTCATCTCATCAAGCATCCCACTGCCCAGACTCATATGGCGGTCAAAACCTCTGGAATCCCCCTGGAAGGCACATCAAAATAGCACTGGATATGGAGTCCCCCAAACACATCCTGGATTTGCGAATATTCAGGCTCCAAAAAAATACGAATATTCAGGAATATTCCCTTCCCGATTCGATCAAAGGGTTTTCCTATCCGTAAAATAAGTCGAATATAGCCGAATCATATTCAACAAACCCAGGATTCCGCCGAGGATATGGTATTGGCTATTGCTCCATCCCCATTACAAAAAACGATGGAACATCACCATTCTTAATAGGTAAATCAACTATTTCTATGGCCATTTGCTCGCAAACTGTGAATTTACCAGAGGGTAAACAACATAGATTGTGTAATTGTGATATACTATATTATATATATAGTATGTATCCATATTTCGATATAGCCCATAGTTTACCAGAGGGTACATCCCCATGGCCCATCCAAAAGTGGCCGGCATCCCCCAGTTTTTCGCCAAAAGTGGCCGGCATGACTTTGTCGGTCACCTTCGTCAGTCCGCGGACCTCGACGAAGGTGGATGGGAACTGATGGTCCGATCCATCCATAGGGTATCCTGAAGGATCTTCAGTTATAGGAACTACCCCAGAAAAAAAAGAATTACTTTACTTCGTGTGATCCCCACCATGACATCTATACATTTTCTTACTGGCAAATCTTCTGGCATTCTATCTGACATATCTTCTGGCATTCTATCTGGCATTCTATCTGGCATATCTTCTAGCATATGTTCTGGCATATCTTCTGGCATTCTATCTGGGAAATCTTCTGGCATTCTATCTGGCATATCTTCTGGCATATATTCTGGCATTCTATCTGGCATTCTATCTGGCATTCTATCTGGCATATCTTCTGGCATATCTTCTGGCATTCTATCTGGCATATCTTCGGGCATTCTATCTGACATTCTATCTGGCATACCTTCTGGCATTCTATCTGGCATATCTTCTGGCATTCTATCTGGTATATCTTCTGGCATTCTATCTGGCATATCTTCTGGCATTCTATCTGGCATATCTTCTGGCATATATTTTGGCATATCTTCTGGCATTCTATCTGGCATATCTTCTGGCATATGTTCTGGCATATCTTCTGGCATTCTATCTGGCATTCTATCTGGCATATCTTCGGGCATTCTATCTCCCGGTTGAGGTCCAGCGGTGCACACTGAGCTGGGCAGGTCCCCGGTTGAGGTCCAGCGGTGCACACTGAGCTGGGAAAGTCCCAGGTTGGGTCCAGCGGTGCACACTGAGCTGGGAAGGTCCCAGGTTGAGGTCCAGCGGTGCACACTGAGCTGGGAAAGGTTGGGGTCCAGCGGTGCACACTGAGCTGGGAAGGTCCCAGGTTGAGGTCCAGCGGTGCACACTGAGCTGGGAAGTTGGCAAAGAGCTTGGCGAAGAGAGTTGGCAAAGAGCTTGGCGAAGAGTTGGCAAGGCGGAAGTGCAGGTGGAAGTTGATGCAGACATGGTCGAGGAGAAACTGGAGGAGGAGGCGGAGGAGGAGGAGGACGAGGAGGAGGAGGCGGACAGCTAGCCGAGGAGGAGGAGGAGGAGGAGGAGAACAACTCTGATAAAATCTAACAACCCTCACCTGGCAGGTGGGGAAAAAAAACATGTAAGTTTCTCACCATTTCAGGTTCGGATCTGAATTTTCTATATTTTTGATGCTATAAAGAAACAAATCGTTCAAAATTGCCAGGCTGATGGCGGCCCAAAAAAGTTGGACCTCAGAGACTCTAAAATTCATCAGCAAGTCTGTGCAACCCTGAGTCGTAAGTTCAGACCTGCCGGTTTTTTAAGGTTCAAAGCCTGGCTGATTGGATCTGAGTGGGGTGTTCATCTACTCTGTTTTCTGTGTGTTTGACCCATACCAAACACTAGGTGTCATTAGGTGTCATACTTCAGTACTGAACCATGAGATGGCTGCATAGCGAAAAATGAACCAAAAAGTGGGACCCCATGACCCCTTCATTGCCAATAAATTCACCCACAGCCCCCGCATTAAAAAAACAAACCTGCTGACCCTGTCCAATTTTACATGGTTCATGCTGCTTCAAAGTGATACCCATGGACCCTGGTCGGAGCCAGAAATGATAAATGGTTGACGACAAGTTGTCCCCAGTGTCGAAAGTAATAAAACGCCGTGGATTTTACATGAATTTGGTTTAATCCCATATATCCCATAATCCAGTATCTCTCCCCCACTACATCCCTATTATATACATATTCATCAAACATATTCAACAAACATCCCCACTTATTGGACACATGTCAACACATCCCACACCAAAAAGCACAGCTTAGCCTTTCGTAATTGAACATAAAATGGATGAACATGGATGAAAATAGATGAATATGGATAAACATGGATGAAAATGGATGAAAATGGATGAAAATGGATGAACATGGATGAACATGGATGAACATGGATGAAGATGGATGAACATGGATGAACATGGATGAAGATGGATGAAGATGGATGAAAATCCATGAAAATTGCCTATTATAGATGACATACCGTTTTTGAAAATGTGGATTTTCCATTGCCGTGTTTGATGACCAGAGGGTAGCGAGCAACATTGATATCCAAGTCCAAGAGCTGCAAGTCTTCAATGCCTCGAAGACCCCGCAGTGAAATGTCTGTTGGTTAAACCCATGAAGACTATTCGCACCATAAATCCTAGAGTTCACCAAGTCAATCAAGTCAATTTAGATATCGTTTGGGGACATGACCTTGGATCTAAATAGGATAAATATTAAGATTAATGGGAAAATATGGTATAAATATGGTTTGTTAAATGTTGTGAAATGAACACTTTAGACCAAATGTTGTGCTTCACCAGATCGAGAAAAGTCAGAGCCATTGCCATTCCCGCTGGAGAAGGGCCCACCCGCGACCAACGGCGTTGCTCAAAGGGGATCTTCACTCACGACCTATACCATCTATATCTACATCTCTGTGCCAATGATATATAAAAATCATCAAGCTGAAACTAAACCAGTTTGGGTTGGTCTGGCTGGGTCCTTCTAAATCTGCTGGCAAGTCGTCATGGTCCCCTATCAAAATGGCCATGATTTGGGAAGTAAATCCCCCATTTTGGAGTGTAAAGTGTAGAGTGTAAAGTGTGGAGTGTGGAGTGTCAAGTGTAGAGTGTGGAGTGTGGAGTGCGAAGATTAAAATGTAAAGTGTAAAGTGTGGGGATGGAAAGTGTGAAGTGTAGAGTGTGAAGTGCAAAGTGTGAAGTGGAAAGTGCAAAGTGTAGAGTATGGAGTGTGAGGTGTGGAGTGTGGAGTGTAAAGTATAGAGTGCAGTGTAGAGTGTGGAGTGTGGATGGTAAAGTGTAGACTGTAAAGTGTAAAGTGTGGAGTGCGCAGTGTAGAGTCTAAAGTGTAGAGTGTAGCGTGTGGAGTGTGGACAGCAACGTGTAAAGTGTAAAGTGTGGAGTGTGGAGTGCACAGTGGAGTGTGGGGTGTGGAGTGTGGAGCGTGGTGGAGTGTAAAGTGTAGAGTGTGGAGTGTTGAGTTTGGAGAGTAAAGTGTAAAGTGTGGAGTGTAAAGTCTAGAGGGTAAAGTGTAGAGTGTGGAGTGTAAAGTGTAGAGTGCGAAGTTTAGAGTGTGGAGTGTAAAGTGTGGAGTGTGCAGTGTAAAGTGTAGCGTGTGGAGTGTGGAGTGTAAAGTGTAGAGTGTGGAGTGCAAAGTAAAAAGTGAAAAGTGAAAAGTGTGGAGTGCAGAGTGTGGAGAGTAAAGTGTAAACTGCAAAGTCTGTAGTGTAAAGTGTGGAGTGTAGAGTGTGGAGTGTAAAGTGTAGAGTGTAGAGTGTGAAGTGTAGAGTGTGGAGTGTGGATAGTAACATGTAAAGTGTGAAGTGTGGAGTGTGGAGTGTAAAGTGGACTGTGGAGTGTAAAGTGGAAAGTGTAGAGTGTAAAGTGTAAAGCGTGGAGTGCAAAGCGAGGAGTGTGGAGTGCAAAGTGTGGAGTGTACAATGTAGAGTGTGGAGTGTGAAGTGTAGTGTGTAGAGTGTGGACAGTAAAGTGTAAAGTGTAAAGTGTGGAGTGTGGAGTGTAGAGTGTAAAGTGTAGAGTGTAGAGTGCGCAGTGTAAAGTGTTCAGTGTAGAGTGTAAAGTGTAAAGTGTGGAGTGTATAGAGTGGAGTTTGGAGTGTAAAGTGTAAAGTGTAGAATGTGGAGTGGAGTGGAGTGTAAAGTGTAGCGTGGAGTGTGGAGTGTAAACTGTGGAGTGTGGAGTGCAAAGTCTAAAGTCTAAAGTGTAGAGTGTGGAGTGTAAAGTGTAGAGTGTGGAGCGTGGAGTGTAAAGTGTGGAGTGTGTAGTGTGGAGTGTGAAGTGTGAAGTCCACATTGTAAAGTGTAAAGTGTAGAGTGTCAAGTGTAGAGTGTAGAGAGCGGAGTGTAAAGTGCAGTGTGTCCGAAAAACTGTAATCGCCACGCAAAATTGCATTCCACACATGACAGATCTTTACCAAATGCTGCGCCTGCCACGCAAAATGACGATGGTGGTCTCCAAAGTGCTGCGCCTGCCACGAAAAATGCAACTCATCTTCTGAAAACGACGCAGTAACATGGCAGCGCCACACAAAACGACTTTCCACACTTTCGCAGACACATGAGAATGTCAACAAGTGCCACGCCTGCCACGCAAAACGACATGGCAACCTGCTTGGAAACCTGGTTTTGCAGCTTCCCCAATAGACACAGCGACGGCAGAAGAAAACCAGAGAATCGAGACTAGACATGTAGGAGCCTCAAAACGAGCATTTCGTGCGAGACTTGCCTTCCTCCAATTTTCATACTGTCATACTTTGTAGCTTCAAATTGGACGTTTTCCTACGAGTTTTCTCATGAACCTCAAAATTTGCTACCTCAAAATCGATGTTTCGTGCGAGGCTTCCATAAAATTTCATCACACGTCACAAAATGCCACGCCTACCACGGAATTTGCACGTTGCCACCGCTTGACGCAGCCCTGACAATGCGATTCGCAAAAAACGCGCAACACCACACGTGCCGCGCCTGCCACGCAAAATATTGCTGCGCCTGCCACGAAAAATGCAACTCATCTTCTTGAAACGACGCGAAAGTATTGCGCCTGCCACGCGAAACGAAGCTATGCGGCACGTGAAACCTCGAAAAGTTACCACTTTTGCAGAACTCGCCATAGGCACGGCCATACGGGCCTCACACGACCGCCCGCGAACGGTTGCGGATTGCGCAACGTCTGGCGAACACAGCATCTGAAATGGGAACCCTTGCTACGCATTCGGGAAAAAACGATCGCAAAGTGTATAACCTAAGGGTTGTCATAATATTATCCCCATGATGTTTCCATGTTTTGGTTAGCTTAAATCCCATTGACCCAAGCTTTAGCGAGTGCTCTGCGGGCCCAACTCCACCCAGGAACTACGCCAAACCTCCAGAAGCCCCACATCAGTCATTTTGCAGCACCTTGGACCGCGGGCTTCACCATAGCCATTTTACCATGGCAAATCTCAGCAGGAAAAATCTGGGATTTAATGGAACTTCATGGGATAAAAGTGGAAGATATCTGGATAGAAACTGGGAATATCATTGCAATATATGCCTGGATAAATGAAAATCACCTGAAAAATAAAGCCATTTAGGTAATGATTCCTCTTATAACTTATAACCATGATTCCAGTGGGGTCACGACGTCAGGCCACTATAATACTATAATTTGCCCAGGTCAAATCTGAAAAAAAATCACTGAAATAAAAATGGGGAGGTCGTACATGGTGGTTTGATCTCACGCGGTTGAGATAGATGCTGGGTGGTTTCTCCCGAATATGTTTAGGATCATGATTTTGCCAACGACACGATGGTGTTTTATCATGGTTTTTCATGCGAAGTGATGCTTGACCCGCCCTAAATTAATTAGGGAAAACAATGGGACCAAATGCCGCAACCCAGGGAAACAGGTACAATGAGTCCCTACCTAAGATGGACTGGGGTTCCCAATTTTCAGACCCAAACAATTATTGGCAAATTTGCGTCTCAACGATTGATCTTCTGGTGTCAGAATTCCTATTGATTAAGTCTACTTCTGGTCGGGAATTGTTGGTCTAAATCCTGATGCATGTTTGGGTGAAAGTCCATTTCTCTGCGTTTGATTGCTCAAATTCCCATCTATGGTGCTTTGATCATGTCCCTGTGTTTCCTGCTGATAATCTAAAATGGCAATTATGGAAATTGAGCATCCCAAAATCAATGGGAAAATCATCTACTACCAAACGAGATTTGCCCTTGCTGTTTGAGATTGCTGAATAGCAGATTTCCCAGTTTTGTTGAGTCAAATCGCAAATCTGAAGAGTGGTTGGTCTAAAAACTATATTACTATATAAGATCTAAATTCCCTGCAATGTTGGTCTGCTAAACCCACATTTTTCGTCAATCCCAATTTGATAGCAAAATCTCCCGGTGAATATTCACCTCTGATGGTTCAACCCCTTGTTTTTTGCCAACCACGGCGCATATAAAAATCTAGGAAGAGCGATCTCAGCTGCTTTGTTCGCTGCAGCGCTTTCGCCAGTTCCAGTAGCGAGGCCTTGGTAGCAGGGGGAACCCGGTGTTTCGAGCTGCATGTTTTAGGTGTGACATCTCTATGTACATGTATACGCAGAAATAGTTATGTCGTGCTATGTCATGCAAATCACAATACATTATATTGTGATGACATGTGTTGACGATTCAGACCGTATAGGGATTGTTGCTAGACAATTGGCTCATCACTTTAACCCTATTCGAAGGAAGTTTAGGAGTCAAACTTCCGACAGTATGAAGAGGCAGACAAGAGAAAGAGACAGAAGAGAAGAAGTCAGAGAAGAGAAAAGGCAGAAGAAGGAAGATCAAGGCGCGCGAAAAGGTAGAAAAAGTGGCGAAACACTGTGTTTTTCCAATGTTTTGTGGCTCCGGAAGGTCGAAAAGTAGGTTCCCTAAAGCGGCAGATGCGGAGCCATCTGGGAAAAAGAGAAATGAAAAATTGCACGCCGTCGTGGCGCGAAGCAAATTTCGCAGTCAAAAGGCCCAAAACACCTCACGTCCGGAGTTATTTTGCCTGAGATGTTCCAAGAGTGCACACCGCTGCGGTGCGAACCACGTTTGTCGTCCAAATGGTAAAAACGCCACATGTTTGGAACACTTTTGGAAGTTGAGACGTTGTGGCGCGCGAAGCACATGTCAAAGTGAAAATGTACAAAACTCACCATTCTCGGAACACTTCTGGCAACGGGTGTTTGCAAATCTTTGCGTGACAACACAGGACACCGACCATGTTCTTCTTTTGTCAATTGGCTGCCTTTCTTTTACTAGAAAAACTCGAGTGTCACATGCTTGCCCCTGCAGCCGCCAAATAAAAAAAGCAATCTTTTCCGTAGAATGGGCGAAGTTGCAAACTGCAGCAAATGACTTCGATCAAACTTAGCGCAAACAAGCGGACTCTCAAATCTCAACCCTTGTGTAATCTTGGCACACGACATTGCCTGATCTTCCCAGGCCTTGATGACATTGAAATCCTGTCCCACACGCTGCAGTTGCTGAATAGGTTGAACGCCTTCCTTTTCTAACTTCGCCCATTGTCACTGCTGTCCAAGTTAAAGTTAAACCAACCTGGCATATGATGCGTGCACTTGTCGCATGCAGAATCACAAAGCTGCAGATGCCACAGAAGCCACAAAGCCGCAGAAGCGGCAGAAGGAGAAGCCACAAAGCTGAAGAAGCCACAGAAGCCGCAGAAGCCACAGAAGCCACGAAGCCGCAGAAGCCACAAAGCCGCACAAGCCACAGAAGCCACAATAGCCAAAGCCGCAGTTGCCACAGAAGCCACAAAGCCGCAGAAGCCGCAGAAGCCGCAGAAGCCACAGAAGCCGAAGAAGCCACAGAAGCCACAGAAGCCACAGAAGCCGCAGAAGCCACAAAGCCGCAGAAGCCACAAAACCATGAAGTTGAGGACAGAAGGAAAGCAACAAAAACAGGGGAGAAAAAAACAATGACAAAAACAGGAAAAATCCAAAAAAACACATTGAAACCAAAACGTAATGAGAAGGAAAGAGCAGTGAAAAACAGGAAAAAATCCCAAATGACACTTGAGAAAAACAGAAAAAACCTAGGAACAAAAAAAGAAAAAAAACTAAATTAATTTACTATCCATATTCAAATTTCTGAAATTTGAAAAATATCTTTAGATCCCCCCTTCTGTGGCTTCTGTGGCTTCTGCGGCTTCTGCGGCTTCTGCGGCTTTTAGCTTCTGTGGCTTCTGTGGCTTCTGCGGCTTTAGGGCTTCTAGCTTCTGTGGCTTCTGTGGCTTCTGCGGCTTCTGTGGCTTCTGCGGCTTTGTGGCTTCTGTGGCTTCTGTGGCTTCTGTGGCTTCATGGCTTCTGTGGCTTCTGCTTCTGTGGCTTCAGCGGCTTTGTGGCTTCTGTGGCTTCTGTGGCTTTGTGGCTTCTGCGGCTTCTGTGGCTTCTGCGGCTTCTGCGGCTTCTGCGGCTTTGTGGCTTCAGTGGCTTCTGCGGCTTTGTGGCTTCTGTATGCAGCAGCCAATGGTTAGAAGTGTTAAATGGAAATTTTGTCCAGTGTCAACGCGGGCGCCCCGAGCCATTTTTGGCCGCCCCATCAAAGGGCACCGCAGCAAAGCAATCATTAACTTCTCTGCCTCGCCTGAAATACATTCTGTTCCAGCATCAGCTTCAATGTACCTCTTGAAGGCGTCCAACTGCTGCGCGGCAAACACAGAACACTCAAATCAATTTAACCCAGTGTCTTCCACGCGCACCTGTATCAAGGAATCAAGGGCCTTGCAGTTGCTGGAATATTCCAAAGCACTGGGGCGCCAAACCATGCGTTGCCTATCACTGCTGTTGAACCAAGGCATAAAATTTCAAGCGGTCTTTCAGCTCTGGCAAGTAGTTCTCCCGCAGTCCCTGGATGTACTCAATCAGCGCCCCTTTCACCTGGCTTCTTTCAACTGGGTTGGGATCGGGCAATACATTCAAAAATTTGAAGTTCCCCACGTAGTAAGCAATCATCACCAAGCGCAGCCAAACTGTAAGAAGTCGCAGCTGCGCGTCGTCGCCCACCAACTTGCAAAGGTTGGCCAGCCTGCCCCACAGCTCAATCGCTGCAGGGACGCGGCGGCGGTGGAGGCTGTCTACAGCCGGCTGGCAGGTCTCCATATGAGCAGATTCAAGGGGGTGAAGGCACTTGACAGACTTGCGCCACCATCCCACGAAATCGTCGGGCACTTTGAAAGGCTCTTTTTGCAACAGCTACACTTCCCTTGACCCAGTGCAGTCACAGGCCAAAGTTCTAACACCTTGCTGATGGGTCCGTCTTGCTGGCAGACAACTTGAGGGTCACCAACTTCTCAACTTCGTTGAGTTTTATCTCATCACTGCTGAAGGCCACGCACGCCAAATCCGTCTCCCGCAACAAGAATCTGATGCCCAGCGGCCAAACCAGCCAACGACTTGCAGGCCACCCATCCTCGGTGAAGTCCGCATGCTCCAAATCAGACTGACAAACTACAACAACTACAGCTACAACTACCACTACAACTACAACTACGCTACACCACACTACATCCAGCAGTTGTGGGTGATGTGACCACTGCAACCACTCTAAAAGCACAACTCCAACCACCTTTCTGTCCATCAGTGGTTCGCTCTCTATAGTTTCCTATGTTTGAAACTTCCGCCACCGCCTTGTGCAGTACCACTGGTAAACAAAACACACAATTGGGATTCATCATCCATATTCAGGTGATTTATCTATGTCTTTATTTACTTATGTGTTTTTTTACTTATTTATTTATGTTAATCAAAGATAGTCAAAGTACCAAAACGTTGGAGTCAAATAAATGTGAACAAAATAACCTCGTCCGGTGGTAAAGTAAAAAAAATGGCTGTGAGTCCAAGTTGTGTCATCACCCTGGCGGCCCTGACCGTGAACCAGACCAGGATCAGATTTAACTCACAGCCAGAGAAAAGTGCTATGTATGGCTTTGTCAATGGATTGGTTTAAGGGAAAATCGAAACCGGAAACCATAGATTTTCCCATTTTTTCTATGGGGCTTTCCTGTAAAATTTCCCTTAAACCAATCCATTGAGTTTGTCTGAAAATAGGCTATCCTATTAAAGTTGATGGTTTAAAGATGTTCAAAATCTCATTGCTCCCTCTGAAAATCATACTAAAATCGATGACATCATTCTCAGACAGGCCGCCACCAGTTTTCGAAATTTGGAAGCCACCAAGGGCCACCAAGTCATTCAAGTCATCTAAGATTATAATCCCATTAAACCCCATTAAACCCCATTAAATCCCATTAAATTAGCTAAGTCGCACCCATTCATTTTCTTCCCAGGAACGTTCGACAGCTGGTGGCAGGATCTGAGATCAAATCGCAGTTGGGTCAGACCCTCAGGCAGCGCTTGCGCCAAGTGGCACAAGTCCTGCGGAACGGGTGGGACTGCAATCGGATCGAAAGATCAACCAAGGCACCCGGGGATGTAATGGGGATATCATTAGGATATAATGGGGATACGGAGAGTACAAGCAAAAGATCGTTTGGGTCCAAAAATAAGACAGCCACATAGAACGGGATGGTTTGACAACATTCAAGAGTGAAAATGCCAACTTTTGTAGGTCATTACCCCAAGTTTCCGATGACCCGGTCCTCGTCCGTCAACTTCAAGCTGTTCGCAAAGGAGATGTGCACGCTCCTTCGCTCACTCTCCTGGCGCCGAGTGCCCTAGTGACCAGGGTTTTGATGCGCTTCAAACCGGTTCAAGCCATGCCATGCCAAGCAGTCAACCGGGATCAGCCATTTTTGGGCGATGCGCATTGAAATTGATGTTTATTGAATACTTTATTTTCTACCAGCTTCAACCATGGTTGACAAGTTGACAAGCAAACCTTGTTTGCGTCGGTTCCGGCGACTTGGTTCAAAATAAAAAAGAATTCCAATTGAAGTGAATATCTCCAGACAAAATGAGGACATTCGAGTTTGTTGCTACAGACTTGTCAGCTGTGGACTGCTGTTCGCTATCACCACCATCATCTGGGTGGCCCCATGTAAAAACCAGAAAATGATTCACCAACAGAAGAACAATCAACCGAAATCCTCCAATTCTAGCACCGTCCCTGACATGATCATAAATGGATATCAATGGGATATACTGGTCATATACCATCTATATCCAATTCAAATGATTTTCCCACTAATAAATGCTCATGCATCATCTGGATTTCTCAGCCATGTTTGATGCTCGGAGGCGACGAGGCTAGAAATGTGGCAAAGCCAATGCCATGAAAACAACGACCATTTGGGTATCATTTTGACCACCCACTTATGATACTAGGAATGCTTTATGGCATCACGTTTTCCATATTACACAATACATATATAAATATTTATATATATATATATTCATATATTCACCTATACCCAAATTGGATATAGATGGTATATGACCAGTATATCCCATTGATATCCATTTATCATCATGTCATGGTGCGCACAAACCAGCCTCACGCAGGGCGCGACAGATGTCAGGCATCATCTCTTTCAGGTCTTTGCTAATCACCTGCCAGGAGCTCGGAGGCTTTCATGGGGGATCCCCAGCTCAGCTGGTGGGGTTTTTGGATGAGTTACATGGATGTACCATGGGATTTAGTGGGAAAATTACTTGGATTTAATGGTGATTTAATGGGATTTAATGGGATTTACCCTCTGGTAAACATACAAAAAACTATGGAAAGATCCACCATGTTTAATGGGAAAACTCACCATTTCTATGGCCATTTTCAATAGCTATGTTAAATTACCAGAGGCTACCCCCATTTTAGGAAACCACCATATTTTTTGGGGGGTGTCTGAAATGGTGGATTTCAGCGAGGGAAATGGAGATATAAGTTATAGGTTGTGTTTTGGTGTTCGATGGGAATGATATAGCCAACATTAACCAACTATATAATAGCTTTGCAGTGGGATATATAACCAACATCAATCGTTAGCCAACTTCATATGAATGGAATGAATTCTCTTCAATCACCAAAGGTTTGGCCAAAGATGTGGATATCTATCCGTCCATGCCAATCTTGGAAAGTAGTCCAACCCCCTGGCGTCTGCGCTAGTTGGGGGATGGTATATGGATGGTATATGGATGGTATATGGATGGTATATGGATGGTATATGGATGGTATATGGATGGAAATGGTTTCCATTTGTTTGGGCTACACGGCTGCACCTATTTGATGCATCCTCGATAGTAAATATATGTAAATATAGTAAATGAAAGTAATCCATGTAGAACGGGGTTTATCCCATCTATACCTAGCTCATAATAAAAGCAGGTTAAACATGTTGCAACTGGTATGCATAGCTTGAGAATCCGATGAAATTATCTACTTAGAGTCTTGAAACATGGGGATGCATGGGGTATTTACATCACCCGAAAAAATGCGGATCCCAACTGAGAAAAATACATGCCTGACACAAGAACTTGCAAATGCGTTGACAATTGAAATTCGCCATATATATATATATATGATAATTATATATATATATGATATTTATATATATACACGGAATTCTGACATCAGGGTAGCTGCTTTGGTGTAAAAACTTACCAGGGTGTGCATGTCACGGCCGACACCCAACACCGAGTAGCCGCTAACCAGAGGCATAGCTGCAAGGTGGTTTAACCCACTTTGTATATAGAACAACAGCAGTTGAGGAATGGAATAGCCATCTGGACGACTTGTCACCACAAATCATGGTTGAGAGGGGGAAATCCTCCCAAGATGACCTGGATACTTCACCATCGTCTTCCATCCGGAAAGATCTTGCTGCTTATATATCCCAACATATGGATCGAGATCGCTATTAATTTCCATGAAATCCCATTAAATTCCATCATTGAATCCCATTAAACTCCGATTCAATCTCAGTATGTATAAATCGAATTAATTAAAACATCTCAAATCCCATTAAATCCCATTATACCCTCATGCTACCCCCATATATCCCCATCATCTCCTCATTTTTCGAGCTCTCCGCGCTGTCGCCGCCTGACTGACGCTGCTGAGTGCGAAGACGCAGCGCAGCGCTCGATCCACGGCTCTGTAGCGCTGCAAGCGCTCTGCAGGAAGAGGATCCTACCAGGCAATCGGAAAATCCGGGATCTACCCGGAAAAACTGGTAAAGCTACCATCTGGTTATGACTAACATAGCCATGGAAAATCCCATCTCTAAATGGAGGTGTTTATGGGAAAATCATATATTTCCATGGGCCATCTATACCATGGCTATGATAAATAACCAGAGGGTACATGGACTTATGGCGAGGTCATTGGATAGAATCAGGCTAGTACATCACTAACCAAGAAATTGTGTAAATATTATGATATATTGTGATTAATACATGTTTCATTTGTCTCGGGATTTACCTCAATACATTACATTTTACCACCAAATACATGGCATAGCATAGTAGAAAATGTGGTTTCCAATATTGGACGGGAGTTCCGAATCTTCAGCCCCAAAAATGGGAAGATGAAGCAGCTTCAAATAGTACTTTTTCAGCAGGCCTGAAGACACCTTAAATATGCGATGGATTGTTAGGGGACACTAATAAACACCAACCCAAGACTAGTTTCAAGATGATTTACCAAGCAAAGGAGGGGGCATGAACAAACGGAGGATTGGGTAAAAGTGAGGTCGTTGATGGTTGAGACATCCATACTGGTTTCTCGGATATGCAAATACTAGCTTTGAACCCGGATGAGCAGCAAGTCGTACAACTGATGTCAAATCATCCAAGACCTCTAGGGATAAGGACCTCACTGGGGAATTGGGTTTGTCATGAGAATAACGGGGCGGAAATTCAGCTAACAAGAAAGGTGTCATAAGCAAGGAAAAGGGCTGAAACCAGCCACTGATCGGCCAGACTACCAGGATTGCCATACTGAACTGGGCAGTGGGAGTGGTGTTTTTCATCGTTTTTCTATGACTTGGCAATTCAAGCAGCAACCAACCAATCCAAATATTAAAGGGGACTATGTTTTCACGACCAAACACATCCGCAACCAGAACACTACCCCGGGGACCCGAAGTTTCACTGTTCCACTCGAAAGTGAGGGGCATGGGGTGCAGATCACGACTTGTTGTCCCGTTTGTGCTTCATTTGTTTTGGAACTGATATGTACATAACTATAGCCATTCGCTTTCATACATAACATATGTACATATGTTTTTGTACATGTGTATATCTGTATATATCATATCATTTTAAGATTCTATAGATTCTATAGCTATGGCTCAATTTTTTCGGTGCCCATTCTATTAATAGATGGATACAGTAACGGTTTTTCAGTACTTCAAATTCCGACATTCCAATCTCTGGGTCCCCCCGTTCTCATCGGACACTTCGGTATGGGGATGGATCATTAGTTGGAAAATTTTGGAGCTATTGAATGATATGGCTGCGCCGTTAAAAATGCTAGGTATTGCTGGACATATACTGCACATATACTGCACATAGGATCCCATAGGATTCCATAGGCCATAGGGGAAATGATCCAAAAAATGATCCAAAAAACTATCCTGAAGCAATGGATTTAGAGGAAGCCTTGATTTTCAGACAAAGCTGAAAACCAAACGATTCCCATGGCTGCCCCATCGCCCAAGACACCGGCAGCGGCTCGTCAAGTCGATCCTCTTCAAGACCAGCAATGCCTGCGATGCTGGGCAGCGTCCCCAGAAAATGTCCAGACTTATTGGAAGTTATCCATGTTCTTTATGGGATTATATGGGATTATAGTATGATTAACATTGATTAACCAACCATTTGTATCTGACCAACCCTTTTTTATTAGTATGGTTAGAACATGTTAGAACCCAGTTTGCTATTGAAAACAGCCATTCAGTTCTGTGATGTACCTATTCAAAAAGCTGATGTTCCATAGCTTTGTTGGTTTACCAGAGGGTACAAGAGAAAATCTATGTTCTTCTGGGCTAGGTTTTTGTTGAAATTTATAAAGCAAAATAAATAGGGCTTGGATTGGATGGGAAATTAAAAAAAAAAAACGAAAAAGTATCGTGGCGTGGTCGTTCGCTATGTTCACTGAAGTGATTGGGCTCTCTTAGGACAAGGATCCATCAACATCCAACTTGCTTAGCTTGATTAGTGGGTGAACCTTCAATCAACCAAACTATCCCACCAAGCTATGGTGAGTTTGGATGCTCGCCGAAAGTAAGAACGGAACGCAAAAATGCCAACATTTCGCTAGACACACAAAGGCTTAAAGGGTATAAAATATCGACCGATTCATACCTAGCAATTGAATCCAATGTTACCAGCCATTCATTAGTCACTTTACTACCATTGCCATGAACCACAAAACTGCCCAGCAACTTCTTCCAAAGATCAAATTCACCAACTCAGTCGACAACTCAGTCAACATCAATTCAACAATCTCAAGCCTTCTCCAGATTCCGGAAGAATTGGGGGTTTCCGAAGTCATGGGGGTACCCAATAGCTGGATGATTTTTGTCATGGAGAATCCCAATCTAAAATGGATGATTTGGGGCACCCCCATGGATTGGAAACC